>JANKOE010000205.1:32362805-32373874 GCA_026284465.1 Erythroxylum citrifolium | reverse complement strand
TAGTGGGACTATGGGAATGTTATTTCCAATACTATGATGAAAATGTTGCAGCTCAAGCTAAAGAATCATTTGGTACTGCACAACAACTCTTGTCTTAAGAAACCAATGGTATTTACATGAACAAACGCTGTTTGGTTCAATTCTTGATTGGCCGATACTATAAAATGAGATTCTTTACAATGTGCTTCCTATAGACTGTGCCATTTACGTCTTGAACATCTTTGGTTATATGACCACACAGTGATCTATGATGGTTTGAAGAATACAAATTCCTTCATTAAAGATGGTATCAAGATCACAATGGCACCTTGTAAAATGGAGAAGAATTGCAAGTCACTAAATGGATAGGAGAGTTCATTGCTCTCAAATTATCAATTCATTCATGTGATGGATCGTTCTAATGATACTTTTTCACTTGTGCTCTTAAAGGAGAATAAAGATCGTGAGCACATGTTGTAAGAAATATGACAAGATGTTATGACCCATATTTTCTGTAGGCTCATATTAAACTTAGTTTAGGGTTTTTTTATTAATTTAATAATATATTAAATCTTAATTGTTAATTTAATACTTGATGGACGTACAAGATTTAATGTTAACAAGAGAAGTGTATATAAACTAGTTCTCTCTCTACCCTACTTAAGTATAGAAAAAACAAATATAGAAAGAATTATTTGACTATCCATCAAGCTATCGTACAGAAAGAGGGTTAAGAGAGAGAATAGTTTGTGATCGTTGAAAGCTTTCTCTCTTCATCATGACGGATTCTGCTCAAAGTAAGTGATTTATTAACTTTATCTATATGGTTATTATTATGTTCAAGATTTGAATGGGTGTGAATGCTTTTTTGTATGATCTTTCTATTTGATGTTTGAATATCAATAATGAAAACTTACACATCTTACCTATTTTAGAGCCTTTGCTTAAGGAATTATGAGATGTTGGTCCAATGAAATTCCTCTTGGACTTTAATCCATGAGAGAAATTTAACATAATATTAACTTGATACCCACTCAGTCTACTTCAAATAAGGTAGCTTATAGAATGAGTTCAAAGGAGACAATGATAAGTTGATAAACTATTACCAAAAGGCTTAATTTGGAATAGTTTTTACCTTTGCATGATTCCCACTCTCCTAATGCCAAAGAAAGGCAGTTTTAAATAGGTTTGCATCAATAGTTGAGATATCAATAACATCACAGTCAATTATCAATTCCAACAAAAATTGATCTTTGTGTTGGATATCATCAAATTCGATTTTGCCTTAGAGATAAATTAAAAACAATATTTAAGATAAGGAATGCTCTGTACAAATGGATAGTAATATCATTTAGACTTTCTAATGCTCTTAATGCTTCCATTGGTAAATTTGTAGTTGTCTATTTTGATGATATTTTAGTTTATAGCAAAAACTTAATGGAATACGTTAAGCTTCTCTAAGAAGTCCTTAAGGTGTTTTAGGAACAACATATGTATTTTAACCTCAGGAAACGTCACTTATTTATAATAGTAACTTTTTTCTTGGGTTATATCATTTCTTACGAGGAATTATTGTCGACTTAAAAAAAGTGAAAGAAATTGTACATGGAATAGTAAGAGATTCTTTAACGTCTCTCTAACCCCACTTAAACTCTTTCCGGCTTTTCGTTTTTTTCCTAAACACTTTGCAATGTTGATATCTAGCTCATTTCACTTTTAAGCCCATTACCACTAGTTTTCTTCCTCTCACACATTTTGCTTTCTTTTTTTATTATTAATATAAATGAATTCCTCTACCGATAAACCACCTTCACTAACTTTACCTTGTGATGCAGACCCTAATGTTCTCTTTGTCATCCCCTAATCTAACCTTGCAAACTGACTTGCCTTTGCTCTAAAGAAAACATCTATATGCACACACCAACTAAGTTGCTTTTAGTCAATAACATCAACCTTTGGCAATTTAAATCATAAAGAACACAAATGGAGGTGGAGGACTAGAAAGGTAAAATATTGGAATCTCCTCCAAACAGTCATATGACTTGACACTGAATTAGTTCATACAATATATGTTGGGGAGTTCCTTTACTTTGAAAACTAGAAACATAAAATATTTATAATAAGATTAATGTTAAGTTTTTTTCTTATTCTTGTTCAACATTTAATTATATTTAAAACAAAGAGAGAACAACAAAGTCCATAACTTGTACAATATAATTTAGCAAATTAAAGCAAATTTTTGGAGAAAAAGAGATGAAACATAAGCATATTAGTAAACGTATGTCGATGTCAGTTAAGAACAAGTTTTTGATCCTAAGTAGGTAAATGATAACAATGCTCCCTTAACAAATAAACAATACATTACCTCTTAAATTTAAATTATGTGAAGATTTTTACTGAAGGAGTTAATGCTTAAGAGCCATTATTCAACTGTTGAAAACCAATCATGATTGAATCACAGATGTAACGAAAAACAAAATTTTTACGATTTTCGTTCGGATCCTGATAATTGCATAGCTTGAATAAAAACAATTCGTAAAGTAAAAATCATGCCTAATTCGTGTTTTCTGTTGAAATATAAATTTTTATTATGTCAACCACGAGTTGTTCAATCGTCCAACCTGTAACGGTATCCACAGAGCAACTTCTCATCATCTTTTGAGAGGAAGAAAATAAGAGTGCTAGCTCCCTAATGTTTTCTTCCTATTAATACAAAAACCATTAGGATTTTGTAATTTTTATTAAAATTAAAATCCTTAATTATAATTAAAATAACATCCTAATTATAATTAATTTAATTTTAATAAAATCAAATATCTCATGTTTGATCCCTAAAGTTTCTCAAACTTTATAATTAAGTCCAACTTAATTAAAATTGAGTTTTTCACAAGCTACTCTTTGATGTGAGACTAATTGAGTTTCTAATATATTACCAATGATTATAAATTATAATTCTAATTCACAATTAGAGTTAGATAAATTAAAACTGCTTTTAATTTATCTTTAGTTCTCCAATTAAACAATTTATAATAATAGATTAAGATTGACGTTTAGCAACATGTCATGATCACCCAAATATCAGAAATATCAAAGTAGTTTGACTTAACCTATCCATGCATGGTTATGATATATAATTTAATCATGTCATCATCTAATATTGCAATTGGACAGAGTATGGATATAATGTTTACTCTTTTGGTCCAGTTATGTCCGTTTTTGCTAATTCGTAATTGATTTACAATTGAAATTTGAAAATTCCTTTTCAAATGTCTTTTCAAATTTCAATTTACTCTGCCCAAAGAATTCCATAAGTCACTACTAATTAATATCAATAAAATACTCTCTTTAATTACTTTAGAGTGACGAATCATTTATTAACTTACTTAACTATCTCTGTATAGTTTATACTGCAACCAAGGACTCCCAATAGAATTATCCTAGTAGCATCAAAATACATGTAATTCCTACACGAGATACCTCGGTAATGTTAAATCTAAGGATCAATTATACATCCTTCATTATGAGAAAATTCACAGACACATAAGTAATATTTCAGTTGAGATTCTCATAGTTGGGTCAATTTTATGACTTATTCTCTAATAATCACCCACATATTAATTTAAGTATCTCCATACTTTAATTTATGAGATCAATTACTTGTTTCATAAGAAAAAAACATAAAATGTGCTAGCTTTACTGTTTCAACTATATCCCATCTTGATGAAATTGCAACTAAGAACATTTAGGAACAATACGTAAATATAAATTGAATCTTACAATTATGATCTTATCATAATTACACAATAATTATTCCATAGATTTTATCTTCACCATTAAAATATCAAATGTAATTAACTTAACACACAAAGAAAAAGAATACCTTTTTATTAATTAAATAATAATGCCATGCATCAAATTGCATCCAAATGACAATGGCATAAACTAACATCAACAATGATAACATAGATAAACAGAAATTGGTAATATAGGAAATGCCTTCTCACTATTAAAAAAATCGTCAATTGTCCAATTTTTATATACTTTTAATTGTCTTATTATTTTCACCATCTAATATTAGTGCATATGTTTGACATATATTTATATTGTTGGAGCCCGAATCTGAACTGGACTTGAAGTTCAAAAATTAAAAATAAAGCTCAAACTTGATCTAAAGTCTGATAAACTCAGGTTAAGTCAATTATTTTGAGTCGACTTAAACTCTAACCCTTTTGTTAACTCTAAGTGTATTTAACCTAAAAAAATAAATGTTAACCACATCAAACTAAATGTCATAACCAAACATAAAAAACCTTAAAAATGAAAGTATATTTGCAAAAAAAGGATCTACACCACATGATAATATAAAGTAGGGATTTTTACCAAATGATATAAAAACATATAAATCAACAAAATTTTATTGTTCCTTGTTCCAAATATTAGTTACTAAGACAATTTCAACACCTTAAAGGTTCAAAGGTCATGTCTAAATGTATGTACAAATAAATCTATTAAAAATATAAAATATCAACATATAAACTCAAAAAGAAAGAGGAAGAGTGAGCGACAGTGTCTTCATACTATATTTATATGAGTTAATTGGGTGGTAAATTAACGAATTATAAGTCTATTAAATAAGAAGTGATTAAACAACTGTTTTTCTTTATTTTTAGGTTCTAGTTAAGAATTAATAATACAGGAAGAAATAATGAAAAACATGCTAAAATATATGAAAAAAGAAAAGCTTAGCGAAAGGATTTACTACAATATTAAAATACAAATCAAACTGACAAATAAGAGTTGTTTGATTGGTTTCAACTCCTTACTTAAGGCTCTCTTTTGTAGGAGGTCTTGAGTTCGAGTCATAAAAAAAGGAGGGGAGAGAAGAATTTTATCTGATGATCCTCTAGCTCCTGGCACTCACCTCGGTCAAAATAGAGATACCTAATGTATATATAAAAAAAATTAAAACCTTGCCACGTCCTGATCATCAAGCACATGAGACACTTAAACGTGTTCTCACCCTAACGTCATTTATTATTAACTTTGTCATTTTTCCAAAATAACAAAACCCTGGTCTCCCCGAGCATATTCTCTTCGTAGCCAATATGTAGACCTTAACAGACAGCTCCAATTGATACCCACAAACCAATTCAGACCAAAGCTAGGCATGTCTTCCAATGTCTTCTTCTTCGTCTGCAATACGATAACTCTTCTCTATACGGCATATATCATCCGCGGCCATGTACCTAAACATACCAACCTCGTGGTATACGTACACGACCACTTCACAGGCCCGGACACATCAGCGATCACAGTCGCCGGAAAGAAAGGGCCCAACTTCGAAATTTTGCACTTTGGCACTATCGCCGTCGTTGATGACCCAGTTACGGAAGGCCCCACTTTAGAGTCCAAAGAGATTGGAAGAGCTCAAGGGGCTTATATAAACTCTCAACTTGATGGGAAAGGCTTGTACTTGGTTTTTTCTCTGGTTTTCACAGAAGGGAAGTTTAAAGGAAGTACCTTGGAGATTCAAGGGTCTGATATCTTTTCTATGAAGGAGAGGGAATTCGGGGTTGTGTCTGGAACTGGGTTTTTTAGGTTTGTTAAAGGATATGGACTTATGCAGACTGAGTTCATGGATATTCCAAATCTGAGAGCTGTTATCAAGCTCAGTATCACCGTTAAGCACTATTAATAAGAGCTCGATTATCGCTTAGGGGTCTATCCTTTCTTTGCTCTGGAGGCTGGACTAGATAGCAATCAAGTTTGTTCTCTCTCTATATCATGAAGCCTTTTTTCGTTTGGGCCAAGAGATTTTTGTATCTAACTATCTGGTATGTCCTAAAACAATTCTTAGATGAAAGATTATGACCTTATTTGATAAATAAAGTGTCCGTTATTTGTTGACAGACTGAGAGCTATTTGGAATCATATTTGGTAATCAATTTATTGAGTTGACGATTGAATTCAATTTTTCTTTTTTAAAATATTTCTATGAGGAGTGCTTTATTCTAACGGTTGAGAAATTATGGAAAAGAAACGATTATACTCAAAAGTTATGATAAATGTAAAAAAAAAGTTATTATAAACTACTCAAACTACGATCTTTTGTCATTGTTTCCCCTTCACCAAACACTAGTATCCTAAAGTTTAACTTGATTAATAAGTTAACATGTTAGAAAAATGAACTTCAACTTGATTAATATGGAGAAAGAAAGTAGTAGTACTAATCATAATAATATTTATTTATTAATGATAATGATGATTATTATTACTACTATTATTATTATGTTTTCTATATTTTTTATTAGAGTTGTAAACTTACTTTTTGTAAAATTAAATATCTAAAATCTAAATTCTTATGAGAATATTAAAAAATTAAGATATAATACTCATGTCCTTATAATTTTTTTCTTAAGTTATACCCCCATAAGTCATAACATCTAACACTAAACAACTAATTTTATTAAACTTTTTAAATAAACAGCTGACGTTATCCACTAGTCAAATCAATTTATTTAATCTATTGTTAGCTAACCACTGATAGAGTTAGCTAACAGATAATACAATTCGCTGATTGCTAAACAAAGTCTCTAGTAATTTTAGCTAAGATTCATTTTAATTTAATAAAAGATGATCCATTATATTACTTAATCAACTTTATCATACAACATAAATACTAAATGTTCAAATTGATTACATTGTTAAGCATTTATAACTAATATAGGGTTAGTAAACTCCAAATGATTTTGCAAATTATCAAAGGGTCTCGTGACTTTTAAAACATTATCATATGCTTACCATTAATGTTCATTAAAAACCTTAAATACAAATGGAAAATTGGCACCACATTGGGAACGTTGCATTTTAGGTAGCATTATTATGTCACCTATCTATCAATGTTGTGTGGGTTGAATATGTGGCATCGTCTTTCATCCCACATGATGCACATGAAGTAGAGGAGAAATCCAAAGGTTAAAATAATGGAGGATTGATGGTAGAGGAGAAATACAAACCCTAAATAAAAAATTAGAGATTTCTAAAGATTATCATTAGAGATGCAAGGTGAAGTTGTAGTTTAAAGGAGAAATAAAAACCTTAATTGAAACACTAGAAAGGAGAAACCATTATAGATACTGTCATCGATGATGCAGGGTGAAGTTGCAGTGTAAAGATAAGAGTGGAAGTTGCAATATCCAAGTAAATATACAATTTGGGTTCTAGATTAGGGACTTCAATTTGGAGATTATTCAACTATGAAGTGAATTGGGTGTTTATCCATATGAATTGGGAATTCATCAATTCTAAATTAGGTAGTTAATAGTGAAAATTACTAATCCCAACTGAAAATTTGGTTTAGATATAAATCTCTGATGTACACGAGGAAAATATCATAACCCCATACCTTAAGGAAATTGGAACTACCAACTTTGGAAAAGGTAATTATTGTTTATAATGTAGTTATAGGCCTATTCATCAAAATCAAGATCAAAATTTGGATGTTTTTTCTAGTTTCCTCCTACAATTTATTGTAAAATAAACAAGGTCTTGTTAGAGAAAACCCTTTAATTTCATGGAACTGCTCATCATCATCATCATCATCACCATCTTCATTCATACATTGACAGAATCAACATAAACCCTTGGATATTACATACTCTCTATCTCTCCTGCTTCTTTATACTTAACTTGCTCAAAATATATTACAGCATAAATGGCCATCGAGAGAATGATCACTAATATTAAACATGTTTTCATGGGCAACAAAAGTGGTGAAGGAATTATAATTGAGAGAACAAGTTATGTGAGAGCTTGCAATGTTGCAGTAACATATAATGAGAAGTTGTTATACATAAGTTGTTAATCATATTTTGTATATAAGTTTTATATAAGATGAGAAGTTGTTATATAAGTTATTGATGGTGAAGTTGTTATCTATAAGACGGGTAGTTCCTTTAAATAAGATAAGTTATTGTATAGGGACAAATAGGTATTATACTTCGTGTTATAGAAGAGGATGGCTTTTATGGTGATGAATGATGATGATGATGGTGAATATACATATGTGTCTTTGGGGTATAACTAGGTTGGTGGTGGTGGATATACTTGTATCTTTTATATGTAATGTGTTTAGGGTGGTGATGAAAATGTGTCTCTCTACTTCTTTTTAATTTTTTAAATGGAAAGCTTATATTCTAGTGCTTGAACTTATGATAATAGTAGTATGTATGTCAATATGGTCTTTCATAAGCTAATAATTATGCAATGATACATTTAGTTATCACAACTTAGTAAACAATTATTTTATTGATAATTTTATTGATTCTAATGGCTACAAAATGATTTATTGTTGTAGCAGGTAAATACTTGATAAATTTTTGTTGATTTTAGTATATGGAATTATCAACATCAACAATAGTAAGTGTGTAACAGCATTTTTATGAGTATTGCAATTGTAGAGTACTACAAGCTCTTTTACGAACTACTTAGACATTAAAGAACCTTGGAAGGAGATTCTTTATATGTTTAAGATATGGGGTAAATTTTATGCATAGTTTAATACACTAAAGAAAGATTGCAGCAAATAATAACTATTTATCTATTTTATTACAAGTAAAGGAAGGCTGCAATTTTTTTGAGTGGTTTGACAAAAAAACTTACTTTAATAAGTGTAGATGTTATAAATTACCTGAGAGAGAAGAATAAGTTATTGGCTTACATTGAACAAAAAATAGATAGTAAACCTAGTTGGGTATGGAGTTTGATGATATTATCTTAGATTATCTCTAGTGTTATGGAGTTTGATGATATTATCTTAGATTATGTCTAGTGCTGGCATTAGTATTTGTATGTACAAGTAATAGGGATGAGATGAGTTGTACTTCATGATATTATGTATTAAAATTATGAAATTTTCTATGATGCTATTTATTAAATTAATAAAAATAATATGTGCTTTTATTTAATTTGCATATGTATGTATAAATAAAATTGGCTCTAAACATATGCCCCATGAATTTAAATCAAAAGTATTTAACTCAGTACTGCATATAACATGGGTAGTCAATAAATTTAAAAGATTAACGAAGCGATTCCTTACACATGGTGTTATAATTATATATATATGAGTTAGTCCATAACATCATTAAAAGATATAAAAGTAAGTTGTCCATTATCATATAAGACTACATGAATCGTCCAAAAATAAAGAGGACCACATGTTAAAAAAGTCCATATGACTTGTCCATAAATATAAATCCCCATAAGTCATATATGTAAAACTTAGCATGTTTTATAGGTGTTAGAGTATGTTTTTAGTGTTTTCTTAGTTGATAATCATATGTTTAGGACTTATATTTATCTTTTTGTCATTATTTATAAGTGTCTTGTTTGATTATTATTGTTTAAGGCAAAATCTTGATCTTAATTATATATTTCAAGGATCTTTGATGTGTTTGGTGATGAGTGGAGATAGAAACAAAGTGAAGAAAAAATGAAACAAACTGGAGAATCAAGTCTGACATGATAGTGCAATAAGGAGTAGAAGGCTGGAAGCCTTTGGCACGATCGTGCTAGAGAGTTTAGGTAGTCCCATGCATGATCGTATATGGCCATGAATGATTGTGCAACGTATTTTCTAGGATGCAAAATTTTTTATACTTTTGATGATTTAGGGCTATTTTTGAAAGATATACATATGGAAAACCCTATAAAACTCAATAGTATAAAAAGTATAAAACACCACTTGATGGTAGTATAATCATAATTAAAGAAGATCAAAAGAGAAGAACTTTTAAGAACAAGGCAAAGTGGAGAAGAATTCCAGGTTTCGTTAAAGTGGAGAAGAATTCCAGGTTTCGTTCTCTACTCTTTTCTTATTTCCTTATTGTTATTAGATGTTAATGATGATTATATTTGGATAGTAAGATCTATGGACTATTAAATTCCTTTTTAGGAATTACTCTTGAATTATTTATTAAACTTTACATTATGATTTAATGAATATGTTTACGATGCTTATTATGTTATAATCAATTTGGATTGAGAGATTGGATTGATTCACTTGTGTTATGTTGCATAATAAGAGCTAGTACCTGAATAGACCTATAAACATCAAATTAATAGGCAATTGAAGAGAGATCTTAATTGTTAATTGGATATCTATAGGATTGTTTCAAATCTAGTTTCATAATTTCAATTTCTATCTATTTTAATTGGGATAAGTTGATTAGATATCAACAGAGGGTAATTATAACTATAGGATATTTAGGATCAAGTATGATTAAATCAAGAAGGTAAAGGGAAAACAAATAAGGATAGAAGTAATTCCTAACTTTCATTATTAATCAATTAGTCAATTTTACTGTTGTCTAGTTCATATTTTATTTATTAATTCTTCAACTTGGAAGGTATATGAATGATGATAATGGGACTACAACTTTTAGTTAGCACTACCATTTGATTATCTTCCCAATTCCACTTGTTTGATAAAATGTCTTTCAGGAACTTTGTATACTTGCACATATGTTCCAGTACCTCCATAAAAGATAAGTTAATTTGTAAAGTCTTCGAGTTCTCCATAAACTTTGCAAATTGTGCATCCAATTTTTTCTTCTGTAATCTCTATGGGAATGAAAGCTTAGGTGCGTATGACGGAGGGGCAACATATGAAGGGTTCTCATCCTTTTCCTTTTTCTTTTCTTGTTCCTTTACAAGGTGGGTTTTAGCTTGTTTATTTGTTGATTGTTTTAACTTTTTCCCACTCCTAAGTGTGATCTCCTTGAGTTAGTCCCTTGGATTTGCTTTAGTATTACTTTAGAGACTCACCACACTTCTAGTAGATATTGCATTTGCAAGTTGGCCCTCTTGAACCTCCAAGTTGTAAATAGAAGAGGCATGTTTCTTTGATACTTACTCAAACTTCCTTTCCGTACTTATGATCTTGTCTATAATCTTATCCAATTTTGAATTGTTGGCACTGGACTTGTCTTGCTGAAATCCAAATGGACCTTGATGTAGGAAAATCCCGGGATGAACATCACATGTTCAGGCAGCGGAAAACAAAAATTTTTGTTCCCGGGACTTTCCCG
>JANKOE010000205.1:32347792-32362705 GCA_026284465.1 Erythroxylum citrifolium | reverse complement strand
CACTACTCTAACAATCTAACGGTACTGTACACGCACAAGTCGACTTACATGGGTACACAAGTCGACTTGTTAGTACCAAACTGGAATAAGGCGACTTACATCTCTATACAAGTCGACTTATCCCTACACTTGATTCCTCAATTGGGTGCCCACATTGTTAGACCAAGAAAAATTTGGGTGGTTCCTCCGCCCAGGATTGTATATGCTAGAATATAGATTATTCCCTCCTCCTCGACCAAATTGTATGCCCATATAGATGAGTTGCTTAGTGTTGTTGTTTTGCATTAAGAAGTTACTGGCGGTAATATGATTATCTTCGATACATAATTCTCATCTTTGCTAAATTGGTTTAAGCAGAGCTGAAGAGGAGGCTTTCAGGTTGTTTAGTTGCTATGTTAAATTGGTGATCTCTGCCTATAGTACTATCACTGAATTGATAATAATCACGCCATTCTGATCCTAGAAGGTCAAATACTGTCCGCTTTTATTTAGCTTCCAAAGACAAATATTATTCGCCAGCTCCTCTAACAAATCCTTTTCTTCCTCAACTACTTTCTACATAAGGGATCCTCTAGAAGTTGCATCTATAGTGCCCCTCGTGGGTGGATTAACTTCATGTAGAAAGTTTGCAACAGGGATTCCTTTGGTAGGTTGTGGTGAAGACATCTCCTTTGTAAATCCTTGTATGAAGCGTCATTTTTTTGAAAATTGGTAATCTCCTTTATTAGTCGTGTTGGTTGTGTTGAGAGAATGGTACCATACCTTGGCTTTATCCTTGAGTGTAAAGGGAAAGAGCCTCAACCTGATAGCGTCTTCTGATATATCATTATATCGGAAGGTATCACATATTTCGAAGAAGTTCATTGTATGAGCATTGAGATCTTTATTAGCCAACTCGTAGAAGTGCACGTTGGTCTACAATATATTTAGCAACACTAGATTGATCTCGAATGAAGTGGCTCATACTAGTGGTTGAGTGATGCCTTGTCGTGCTACATTGAACCCTGGCCTCATGAAGTCTATAAGGGTTCTTTGTTGGTCTTTGTGATTGAATTCTTTTTCCATAGTTCTTTCTATCTCTTCTTGGTGTCTCACTCTTCGAATTTCTCTTTCTTATCTTGTGATGTCAAGAGATAGAGTTTCTTCAACCTGGCTTGAACTTTGAGTGATTCTTATGTTTATGCAATTACAAGCACGCAAGAATGGTGAAATTCCTTAAATCAAAGGAGTTCAAATCATCTTAATGCAAAAATCCCTGAGAATGGTACCAAAAACTTGTTGAGCAAGTTTTACATATAATAAAACTCTCAATACCCTCAAGTATATGGATTGTATCTTATAGTATAAGAGGTTATCATTGCTATTAGGATTATGCAATAGCTAACAATTTGAACCTAAATTTATCTAAGGTAACACGAAATTGATTTTAATTAAATTTAAATAATATAAATTGAAACAAATAAATAAACAAAACAATTAATAAAATAACAAGTGAGCTACCAATTAAAATTAGGGTTCGATCAAGATTGAATACTTAGGAACTATTCCTTCCTTAGTTTGATTCATTTAATCTTATTGATTCAATTTATGTGTTTTATCCTAGATTTCCTAACGTTTTTATTACTGATCTAATTAATTAACTCTAATTGAATTTGAAATTCATAGATTTGCAATCTCTTAATTCACAAAACTATTCCTAACTTATTCAATTAAATATGAAGCAATATATTAAATAATCAATTTGACAACCAAGATCTTTCTTCGATAGATTATTAATTTGATAATTCTGGGTTTATTAAATTGCCAACTCTCTTTGTATAACCTAACACTGATTACTTTGACTCACTCTTTCGATTTCTTGTCAAGTTTATGCACAAAAAATTATCATAAAAATCCAAAAATATATTGAAATAAATAATAATTAAAAGTCACAAAATAATTATAGATTAAGTTTTAATCTAAATTTAGAAATCCATAGACATGTTTAGCCTCAAAGAATTCCAATTACACATCAAAGATAATGAAAGAAATAAAGGAATAGAATAAAAACTCTAACAAAGCCTTAATATGGAATGTTGGAATTTTCTAATGCTCTTCTTGATCTCACCAACTTTGATTCACTTTTTATTAATGGCTGCTACATTTTTTTGTTGTATTTCTTGTTCTTATATACTGCTTTAGGGTTGTGGAGGTCGTGTCTAGGGTTTCCGTACTTTGGTCGATTCCAAAAATAACCCCAAACCCTAAAATAGAAGAAAAAGCTCGCATATAGAAAATCTCCTGTCACAATAGTGACCTTGGAATCATGATTGTGCTCCAGCTAAGTACGATTGTGATAGAGGTTATACAACCCCATGCACGATTGTTATGATTGCGCTCTTCATGCACGATTGTGACATCCTTCATGTAGCTTCCATCTTCTTTTTTCCTTAATTTCTTGATTTCTAGCACTCACAAACACATCAAACACCTCATGAAACATAAAATTAAGATTGAATTCATACTCTAAACTACATGAACACTTAGAATATAATCAAACACTCACAATAATACAATTCTAAGCCTATACATACGATATCATCTAAGAAACACTTAAAAACACACTAAAACACCTAGAAAAACATAGTATGAACTACACCTATCATGAAACTCATTCTTCTAATTGGTGACAAGTAAATGGAATTTAATATGAATAAAGTATTAAAGAATCTGAAGGAAACCACTCTTGCATAAAGATCGACATATGGGTGTATAAAAGAGCAGATAGAGTGCAACATAAAAGAAGTGAGTATTAGGGAAGTAGTGGACAAAGGAGAATTAAGGAAAGAAGGAGTTAGGTGTTAAATTGAAGTAAGAGATTTTAGCAATAATGGAAGCTCCCATTATACCCTTGATTGAGAAATCACCCTTTTCAGAGTTGAACACCAATGGAGAACAAGAAACGAGAGTGGTGGAGACAATTTGAAAGCAAATGAGATTAATAGGGAAAAAAACTTCTAGATATAAGAAGCGTAAGTCCTAACATGAAGATGCATAGGACCTTCATATCCAAAAGATGAGTTGATTGAAAATAATTGAGCTAAAATGGTTAAGTTAGGAACCTTAAACTTAGCATGTTATGCATAGATAGGTTTTTGGTAAATTTTTTAAAATTTTATGATTTTTGTTTATTTTATAGTGAGTTGAAAGATGGATGTTCATGACATTAAGTGAGTCTAAGTTCCAACGCCTACTCCATCATCTCCACAATGTCTATGAGTCCTATTGCCTTTCTTTTGTGTTTCTTTTAATTTTTTTACTAGTTGTGTTTGCCTATGTTGAGTTTTTAATTCCATCTTTAGGAAAATGTGTTGTTCAAGTGTAGGGACATATATGCACTTGCATATCATTTGTGTGTGAAATTTTATTTACATTGTGTTAGTTTTTGATTAGTTTGGTATTGTGTAAACATTTCTATGTCTACATTACGTGAATGTGTCAATGACATAAATTGAATTGAATTAGCTTATTTATAAATATAATCATTTAAATTGTGAAGAAAAATTAGCTTGTATAGTTTGTATTTTAAGTATTTTTCATATGACTATGCATATTGATTAGATTATTTTTATATCAATTTATGAAAATTTTTTAATACACTTGTAACTAAATTCATTTAAATTGGTAGCCATCATTAGTGGCCTTTCATAGAATGATTGACTATGAAGAAGTGATTTAGGTGAAATTGAAAAAAAAACACTAAATAAACTTCCTATTCCATTGACCCATTAAAAAAACAAAGGTTAAGAATATATCTAGTAGCAAGTTGTGAGTTGTGAGTTGTGATATAGTTAAGTAACTGGGGGCATTCACAACAAAAATTTTGTTTTTGGGTCAAAAGGCTAAAATGACACTCCAACTAAGCATGATAATATGGTGTTGACAATAAAATGGAACCTATGGATCTTTTTCTTAAATGCATGATTGTGTGTTTATATGTTTTGTTTAATTTGTGGTCTTAGTTTTTCTTAGGGGCAAGCAAAGATTCAAGTATGAGGATGTTGATATGTGTAAAACTTAGTATGTTTTTAAGGTGTTGGAGTATGTTTTTAGTATTTTCTTAGTTGATAATCACGTGTTTAAGACTTAGCTTTATGTTATTATTAGTGTTTATGTGTGTTTTGTTTGATTATTGTTGTTTAAGGCAAAAGTTTGATCTTAATTAAATATTTAGGGGATTGTTTAATGTGTTTGATGATGATTGGAGAAGGAAAGAATAAAGAAAAGATGAAGATAAAGATGGAAAATCAAGTATGACACGATAGTGCAGTTCTATGCATGATAGTGCAGAAAGGAGTAAAAAGCGGGAAGCCTCTGACACGATTGTGTAATGTTTTCTAAGATACAATTTTTTCACATTTTTTATGCTTTAAGCTTATTTTTTGGAAGATATATACATAGAAAAAACCCAGACAAAAGAAGCTTAAAACAGTTGACGATAACATAATCATAATTAAAAGGAGATCAAAAGAGGATAAATCTCAAAAACAAGGCAAAGAAGGGAATAATTCCAAGTTTTATTCTCTACTCTTTATTGTTTCCTTGTTGTTATCAGATGTTAATGATTATTAGATTTAGATATTTACTAACATCGATGGGTTGCTAAATTCCTTTATAGGAATTATTTATTAAACTTTACATTCTTAATTTAATGAATTTGCTTGTTATGTTTATTGTTTTATAATCGATTTGGGTCGAGAGATTTGATTGATTCAAATATGTTGTGTTGTATAGCAAGAATTAATATCTCAATAGACCTATAAATATCAAATTAATAGGAAACTGAAGAGAGATCTTAACTGTTTATTAGTTATCTATAGGATTGATTCAAATCTAGTTTCATAGTTAGAAAGAATTTTGATAGATTAAGAGATCACAATTTAATTTCTATCTATTTTAATTAGGATTACTTTATTAGATTGTGAGCGAGGTTAATCGGAACTATAGGATATCTAAGATTAAATATGATTAAATCAAGAAGGTAAAGGGAAAATAAATAAGGATAAAAGTAATTCTTAACTTTCATTATTAATCAATCAACGGATTTTATTATCGTCTAGTTCATAGTTTATTTATTAGGTCCTTGTTTTTAGTTTAATTCTTAAGTAATCATCTTATTTAGTAAAACACTTTCTTGAGAAGATATCTACACCTAAACCTACATGAAAGAATTAAAATCAACTTATTAATATACATTTTAATTATTTTTTCAACATAAAATAAATAATCATTTGGCTCATACAAATGACCCAAGTATTAACTTCTTACATTTTATGGAATTATGTCTAGCCTATTTACATTTCTTGTAAATCACATGTCCTCCAGTCCATATTGAAATAGTACCCTTTTAACTTCACCAACTTCCCTTATTCTCTTTTTTTTCAACCTTTTAGTTCTTTTTTTATAAGTAGGAGGACTGATCTTTTATTTATGTTATTCCCCAGGTACTAGCCAAAACCGTTCATTTAGTGCTATAATTATACTCTTCCAATAACACTTCGTACATGCCTCTTTGGTGTAGTGCTCGTGCATATAATCCTCATGATCTCCTCTCTCTCTAAGATGATCACTAAAATAACATAACTTCTAAGGATCCTAGTTGATTCTCATCTCCCATACAAGCAATTATTTGCTTTGAGGTTCACTACATAATAGTCATGCATATAAAGCTCAACTTCAAAATTTCTATCACCTAAAATTTTTTTAAGTTATTATTAACATTTGAGTAACTAGATATCAAATGCAAATAATGCTATTACCAACAAAATAAGCTAAATAATTTATAAATTCTTTCTTGTTTTTCTCTAACTTTGACATAATGTTATGATATATCTTGCGATTGCATGTAGAGATTCCTTGCCTTTTCTGATAAAGTCCCCTTATGATAGCTCTTATCATCACTTCCAAGCAAGAAAAGAATATTTTTTCCCTTTAAATTTTTAAATATAAATTGAAAAAATTTGTTCTGTTATTTTACAATAAATAACTCTTACATGTTTTCTCAAATGAATGTATGCACAATCTCTTTTCAAAAATATTTGCCAACCAATCATGTGCTTCCTTATTTATTAATAATGATCAAATTGTTCATGGTTTTTATTTTAATTCCCTTATTTGTTGGTAGAATTATGCTCTACCTAGTGAGGATTATGTAATCTTTCTATTTTTGAAGGTTTAGAGCTTGATTGATCATTAATTAGAAGGAAAAGGTCAATGGAGCAAACAAAAAAAGATTGACTAAAAAGATAAAAGCGATTAGCCTATAGAAGTCATAAAGCGTGAGTATACCTAAGGGGCATACAAATTTCAACAAATGCTTTTAGGGTTTTTAGCTTCTTTTTTATAGTTTAGGACCCCAGTTTTTAGAAAAAAGGGATTAATAGCTATTATTAAGACCCTCCCCTCTCATTCTTTTCTTTATAAAAAAACATTTTATTCCCCTCTTAAAAACACATAACAATACTCTTTTCCTATATTATTAGATCAAACTATGATTCGTGGATAGTAATTTTATCTAATCAAAGGATAGCTAAAGTTCATCTTAAAAAGTTGTGAGATCTAATTTTTTTTCTTTTATTCTCTTATTATTAAATATTTATCTTTTTTTCTCCAGTTCTTATTATTATTTTAGATTAATGCAAGTGGCCAACTACTTTGATTGACAAAACACTATACCATTATTTAGGATAAAAAAGTTGTTATTATTGTTTATTCTAATCGTAGTGGTAAATCAACATAGTTACTTAGGTGAGATTCAATTGATGTTGATGGAGGTAGATAAGCTAATTTAAATGAACCAAAGGTTATGAATTTATCGGATACAATTAGGTCTCTTTAAATTGTAATGCTACTAGAAGATTAAATCCTATGAACATTTCTAAGATTATTTATTAGCAAGAAAAATAAGTTATGGTCGTATCTTAGTTATAAAAAATGTAACATACCACTCTTATAGCGCATATGCCCGAACATATCCATGGACCATTTAGAATATACTCTAGAGAAACAGTAAGTTAGAACAATCACATTAACTAAAAGGCATCACACGTATCACAAGCATTTCAAATCATCGATTTTTCCCATTTCATTCACAAACATCAAACTTACATTGTATCATTATAATTCATAATCCATGTATATACATTACATGACATTTGAGAGTTCAATCTCTTTACAAAATGCTCAATATGAAATGGGATGCTAACTGAAAACATTCTAAACTAGACTCTTCATATATCAGCTGACTAGACCTTTAAGCCATTTTTTTCCCTAAAATACAAGTACTAGACTTCTACTATATAACCTCCGTAGCTAAAACTTCTTTGAACATGAAAATCAACATTTGCAATTTTGATGAGTTTGCGAACTCAGTGAGTGAACCATCATCAATGTGTTCACTCAAGTCAGAATAGCAAAATAAATTACATAACTCAATTCAGCAAGTATATTACAAAATCCAGTATTGAATACCATATCACATTTTGTCATATTTCAACAAGTACTGTATACATAGATGTCACAATTTCAAAACAATTCAATAAATCATCACAATCATTCATATGATACATATATAGTTGTATAAGCAAATGCACATGTGATTTCTTTCTTATTTTGCTTTATTGTGATCGAGCGCTTATCAACCCAATTTAATGTCCCGTATCTGTTATGGATACCGGGCTCATTTCATATACAATTCCGTATCCATTGTGGATACTAGGCTCATTGTTATCTGAGCCTGTGGCTTTCTGTGCACAATCTTAAGCTTAAAAATCTTTTTCATACATTGGCTACTCTGATCACAACTCCTTTATATGATCATGCATTTCAACGTAATGAGATGCATCAATTCATATATTATGCTTTCAGTACTTTTCATTCAATATGCTCATGTCATCTATCAAATTCTTCGTATCTAAGTCTGGCATTCATCATTCAATTGTTCATACATTCCACATTACACATATAATTCAACAGAAGCACATATAATTGAGTTTACACATGTAAGTTAACTCACAATACGCTCCAGAAAAGCTATTGCCTTGATGATTCGACAATGTCTAGGTTTTGACGATCAACTTGTG
The DNA here is from genome assembly GCA_026284465.1 of Erythroxylum citrifolium. Classification (NCBI taxonomy): domain Eukaryota; kingdom Viridiplantae; phylum Streptophyta; class Magnoliopsida; order Malpighiales; family Erythroxylaceae; genus Erythroxylum; species Erythroxylum citrifolium. Next base: position 32,354,585 of record JANKOE010000205.1, on the reverse strand, counting down.
CGTCTATAGTCAAGCAATACACACATAGTTCATAATCACTAATTTGTTCAATTATATGAATATACAATCATGCACATGTATTTAATTCATGTTCAATGCATGCTCAGTTGACCTTTCCGGGTATGTATTCTTATTCACAAGTCTTGACCATTCAATATTATAGCTTGTATATTACCACTTTGCATTCAGGTTTATACTCTGTGTACGTTTGATTACTCCAAATTCATCAATAATACATTCATCAACCTTTTCTAGCAATATAAATCCACACAATTTCCTAATTCTCATTCATTCATACCTAATACACCTAACTCATATCCTTTGGATCATATTTGCATTTATAAGAACACCTTTATTCCTTTAACAACACAAAATTTCCAGATTTAAATAAATTGATATCAAGACAATCCATTCATTAAGTAATGACATCAATTAACAACCTAAACTTATCGAACCCTTAACCAATTAATCAGGCAACAATCTAGGTTCATTTTAAGCCTTATTCAAGTCCAAATACACTAATTTTGAGTGACTTATCCTCATTTGGTTCAACAAATTCACAAAACCGAATTATCATTTCAAATATTTCCCTCAATTTTCCATATTCAAACACCTTCATACCAAATTCAAAACACCTTCATAATAGTCCATTAAGTATACCTTAATTATGCTTTAATTCCTCATCAAATTCATCTCTAAATCCAACTCAAAATCATTCATTTGGCAGCTCATAAACTATTGTCTTTCATGCATGCAAAAACAAAATAGAAACTATCATTCACGCATCATTTTCCAGCACTCATTTCACTTCAATATCACAATCAATCCATCTCCAATTCAGTCATCATTAAGTTCTAATTAATATATCATAAGAGATCAGTCTTTCACTTACTTGATAAGCTCAATTGCCTCCTCAATTATTAAGCTAGCCTAGCCTTCCATTCATGCTAACACAATTCCAAGAACAAGGTGGAAGTAGAATGGTTTTTAGCAAAGATCAAAAGATAACAACAAGTACAATAATGATCTGGTTCTATAATTATCTTTATGAAGGGTAAAAGCATGGATTTTGGTGTGGTAATTGAAAACAAACATAGGCAAAACAAAGAGATGAGAGTGTGGGGGTGTTTCGGTGGTGAGAGGAAAGGAGAAGAAAGCATGCAGCAGAAACTTCAGGAAAGATGAGTGACTCTACATTTGCTTAAGCCTTTTGGTGCAAGGTGTCTTTGTTTTAAAAGGACACATGTCATCCAAGGAGATAAGCTACATGTCCTCTTATGTGGCTGCCAAATGTTATCAAAATCCTAGGCCATTTGTCACTCAATCACTACTGCCATTAGTCACTTAATTTTCTATACCAAATGTCATTCATTTTGTAGGCTTAGTCACCCTAATTTTTCATGTGTCGACTTATCTTACCACTTGACATTTTTCCTAGACTAAACGTACATTTTAATTCATCACTCTTCCAACTGTAACAATTAACTCCAAATTACTAATTATAATCCATCAAACCAAAATTCAAGAGAAAACAATACACAATCATATCATAATCATTTTAAACATTTCATAACCCAGAATATGTCAATTGAGTGCATATACTATCTTTGCAATGTTTTCTAAATCAACATTCATGTGTGTATATGCTCATGTTATGCATATGAATGAAATGCACCTCATAAATTCTAAAATGATATGACTCAAAAGTCTAACATTCTAACCCTTAGTGAGTTTTAGAAACCGGCTATAACAAAAAAGGTTATGAGAGATTGCCTTTTAGGCCTTACTAATAAGTATAACCAATTTATTTAAGGTAAGAGAATTTATTATTGCATTAATGATCAACTGTATGGATAAACAAAAACTACTCCTTGGTTATATATTTTCTATATTAATTTTTCTTTATTTATTTTTTTCTTATCTTTGTTTGGTCTTATTTTTCATTTTTATTTTCCTATTGGAGAACCTCTTTTCTATTTTATTTTTTTGTTTGATAAAAAAAAGGAATAGAATACTATAATCTTTGTAGATACAATCCTACTAACCACTTTCTCAATTTATTTTATCTTTACGATAGGCTTTTACTATTTATTAGATTTGAAACCTCCCAAATTTTTGGCTTCATTTCCTGGGACAGGTGTTAAGTATTTATGTTCTTTTTATTCCTTGTTCTTCTCATACTGGTGAACTTTAGTTTGATTTTGATATAAATTAGACCACAAAATACTTAAGAAAGGAAGCTAAACTTCAACGTAGACAAGAATAAAATCACTCTCCACTGAGTTGGAGACCATACTTGATTTTGTTGATTTATCCAATGAGTTTGAATCAAAAGAAGAAGCCAACATCAATACCAAGGAGAACCTTAAGGGAATTGGTTGTACCGAATGTTAATTAACAGTCATTGTACATCCATTTTCCAAATTTGGAGGTGGGATTTAAATTGAAATCTTACTTGATACATTTATTACCCAAGTTCTATGGCCTTAAGAATGAAGATCCTAACAAACATCTCAAGGAGTTCCATATAGTATATTCAAGTATGAGAGCAAAGGGGGTAATGCAGTGCATATTAAGTTATGGGGATTCCCATTTTCCTTAGATGGGAAAGCTAAAGTTTGGTTGTTTTATTTAACTTTTAGTATATGGTCAAATATGATGAGTCTGTTTTTAAATAAATATTTCACTGCTTCTTAGGCTGACAACATTAGAAGGGAAATTTGTGGAATCAAATAAAAGGATACTAAAACCATACATGAGTACTAGGAAAGGTTTAAGCAGTTATGTGCCAGTTTCTCACAACATGGGATCTCTAAAAAACTCCTCATCCAATACTTCTATGAAGAACAACTACTAATGGACAGGAAAATGATGGATGATGCTAGTGGAGGTACAATAGTGAACAAAACCCCAAAAGCTACTAGAGTTATAATTTCCATCATATATGCAAATTCCCAGTAGTTTAGATTATGACAAGACTCATACTATAAGAAGGTAAATAAGGTAAGTATGTCTAATTTTAAAAAAATCAAAATTCTAACCTAATAGCTTTAGTGTAGCAACAACAACAATACCCAGTAGGAATCCCATTGATACACAAGGTTTGGGGAAATAAATTTAGAGTAATAGATTGCCTTAACAAATTTGTAATAGATAAAAGTTTATAGAATTTATGTTGTAAACCATCAAAATGACATATGTCCCACATTCCAAGATGATCCCACTGAACATGTCAATATAATAAGGAGTTATTCATGTACACTATAAAGGAGATGTAATCCCTATTATAATAAGCACAATCCAGGATGGAGGGATTATCCTACTCTCATCTATAGAGCAAGGTCATAAAATTATCAACCTATCCAACTTAGACCACCTATTCCACTACCTCAATATCCGTCTTTTAAGTTAGGTAAGTCTCTTAAGTAAATATTTAAAACATTTTTAACTAGTACTCAAAATTTTCAACAAAAGGCAATAGTTAACATTTAGAATTTGGAGAGCCAAGTCAGTCAGTTGAAATCTACAGTTGACAAATTGGAATCATATAGAAAGTATCCATCACAACAGTTGTTAATCCTAAATAAAGTTTATATGTAATAACTTTGAGACGTGGTAAGACATTAGAGGAACCTATGTAAGAGAAGGCCATAACTTATAAGTGCACCAAGGAGGTTTAAATAGAGAAGGAGGAGACTCCTCAACCACCAAAGCTCTTAGTGATAGCTCCACCTTTTCCTTCCAGGTTAGCAAGTAACAGCTCTACCTTTTCCTTGAAGGTTAGCAAGTAACAAGAAGGAAAATGAGGAGAAGGAGATCCTTGAAACATTTTGTAAAGTTAAGGTAAATATTCCTTCACTAGATGATATCAAATTAAAGCCTTGCTATATAAATTTTTTTTCAGGAATTGTGAACTAACAAAAGGAAGTTGAAAGGTAATAAAAGGGTAATTGTTGGTAAGAATATTTTAGATGCACTTCAAAATAAATTATTACCTAAATGTAAGGACCCAATAATGTTTACTATTCATTGTAAAATTGGTAATTAGGTATCGCAAAAGCCATGTGTGACCTTGGTGCATTGATAAATGCCATGTCATATCCATTTATTCATCTTTAATTCTAGTTCATTAAAAGAAATTAATGTAATCATTTGATTAGCTTATAGGTCTAATGTGGATCCTAAAGGAGTCTTAATGGATGTGTTAGTGCAACTGAATGACTTAGTTTTCCTGCAGACTTCTATGTGTTTGATATGGAAGATGATAGTACTCTAAATTCTAGGGTTGTTTTTTTGGGTAAGCTATTTCTTAAAACATTTAGGATAAAAATTAATATGCACAATGGTGCAGTCACTATTGAATTTGATTGTGAAATTATTAAGTTCAATATTTATTATGCCATGAAACATCTTAGCGATTCATCTTCTTTCTTGAGTGATTCTTGAGAAGTCTTTGATGAACTTCCTACATGTTGCAGAAAAGAATGAACTTCACATCTATCTTAGCTTTGTCTACGTCAATGCCTTTATTAGCTACAACATGCCCTTAAATGATGCTTTGATCAACTGTAAAATGAAAATTTTCATTATTCAAAACAAGGTTTTTCTTAATGCATCTTTTAAGCACTTTTATAAGGTTTGTTAAATAAGAATCAAAGGAGCCATCACAAATAATAAAATCATCCATGAATACCTCAATGATGTTCTCCATATAGTCTGAGAATATACTAACCATACACCTTTAAAATGTGGCAAGAGTATTGCAAAGTCCAAATGGAATATGATGATATGCAAATGTACTAAAAGGATAAGTGAGGTAGTCTTCTCTTGATCTTTAGGCATAACTAGGATTTAGTGAAAACCTAAATAACCATCCAAACAACAATACTGATGCAATTCAATATAAGACACATTATACCTTATAGACCTCAATGGCTGTAGTTCAAAAACATTTTTTGGATCAACTATCAATCTCTCTTCAAATTCCTACAATTCCTTAAAAGTTAATTTTTTGTCAAGTATAACTCTTAATAAATCATCATCATTCAACTCAAAAACCTCATGTAGGATTTTATCGATAGTTCATCAAAGAATTCTCCAAAATCACTCAAAAGTTATGTAGATTGTTGAAAAAGGATGTGGTGTTTGAATTTGATGAGAATTGCATGATGGCATTTGATCATTTAGAGGAGATGTTAACTTTTGCACTTATCACTAAGCCTTCAGATTAGACACCTCCCTTCGAACTCACGTGTGATGTAAGTAATCATATAGTTAGTGATGTTATTCGACAAAGAATTGGAAGAGATCCTCATATCATATATTATGCCTCAAGAATGCTTTATAGTACTCAATGCAACAATTCAAGAACAGAAAAAAAAACTTTTAGTTGTTATCTTTGCGTAAAATAAAATTTTTGTTCATATTTATTAAGTAGTAAAGTGATTGACTATTTTGATCATATACCTCTTAAATATCTATTATCTAAAAAGAAAGTGAAGCCAAGACTCATACGATGGATATTATTGTTACAAGAGTTTGACTTAGAGATAAGGGATAAGAAAGGTGCAAAAATTTTGGTTGTAGACTACCTTAGTCATTTGCCCTTAAATGAGGAACCATCACTTATATAATATGAATTTCCTGATAAGCATTCTTTTCCATTCAGAAGTCAACTCCCTGTTATGTTGATTTAGTTAATTACTTAATTACTAGGACACTATCTAATCAATTGTCTAGAGCTTAAAATGAAAAAAAATCAAAATTTTTACTAAATACTATGTTTGGGATGATCCATATTTATGGAATATTATTCCAATTAAATCATTCACATATGCCTTTTTAAATCTACATTCTTTTTAATTATGTAATTTTGTCATTCATATGCAAGTAATGGTTATTTTGGCCCGATGAGGACATCACGTAAAGTTTTAAAATGTGGTTTATTTGTCTTAATTTGTTTATGGATTCATATCTGTTTATAAATATTGTGAAAGATATCAAAAATTAGGAAACATAAGTAATAGGGATCAAATGCCACATCATAACATTTTTGTGTGTGAAAATTTTGATGTATAAAGTATTAATCTTGTAGTACGTTTTCGATCTTCATTTGGGAAAACTTATATTGTTCTTGTTATTGATTATGTGACTAAATAGGTGGAAGCACAACATACCTAAACTGATGATGTTAAAATTATGGTGGCTTTTGTTTAATCTCATATTTTTGTCAGTTTTGGCATAGAAAGAGCAATGATAAGTTATCGATGAACTCACTTTGGAATTAGATAGGGGAAGCTTTAATAACGAAAGATGGCATCACACATCATGTTTTCTACTGTCTACCATCCTCAAACAAGTGGGCAAGATGAAGTCTGCAATTGAGAGGTCATATATATTCTTGAAAAAGTGGTAAATCCAAATAGAAAGGATTGGAGTTTAAGGCTTAATGATGCATTTTAGGCATATCATATAACTTATAAGACTCCTATAGGTATGTCTCCTTATCATTTAGTATTTTTTAAATCTTGTCATCTTCCATTTAAGCTAGAACACCAAGCATATTGGAAATTAAGAACTGCAACATGGAGATGGAAAAAAGTAGGTTAGCTATGTTGGAACCCCTTCCTGGTGCGACACGTGTCCGACGTCCTACGTGACATCTGGATGTGCGCGTCACTAGGAAGGGATTCCTCACCAGTGAAGAAACCTCAAATGAACTTATTTCACTGCCATCCGAATAAAACTTGATAAATTTACCCTAATTATCCTCCAATAAAATTGATCTGCTTAG
>JANKOE010000205.1:32333634-32347692 GCA_026284465.1 Erythroxylum citrifolium | reverse complement strand
GACAAGTTGCTCAAAGATATGAAGAAGGTGAAGAGATTGTTGAAGAAACTTGTGAAGCAATCAGGTCAATAATTTTTTATATATAACAAATAGGGGGAGAAGGGTGAACTGAAAAAGCAGAAAAGAAGGGCGAACTTGAAAAAGCAAAGCAATCAGGAAGATCAGAAAAGACGCTAAAGCAGAGCAGAAGGAATTTCTTTGTTTTCTACTGTGTTGATTTTTCTTGTTGTAAAACACTTTTCATATCTTCTAAATCAGTATTTGTTATCATCAAAAAGGGGGAGAATGTTAAGTCAAAATAGACTTTACGTATTGAAGGATTTTGATGACAATCATAAAGAAGACAAAAATGAAAAGCAGACGAAATACACATCTACGAAAATCAGACGAAGCAGAAAATAGACGAAAGAGAAATTCAGACAAAGCAGAAACTAGATGGAAGAATTAAGATAAAGAAGATTTCAGTCTTTATGAAAAGCAGACACAAGCTGTATAGAAAACAGACGCAAGCTGTGTAGAAAAACAGACGAAGGCAATGCGAAGATAAAGCAGACAAAAGCCTAGTAGAAAAGCAGACGGAATGCGAAGAAAAAGCAGACGGAAGCTTTACGAGAAAGCAGACGGAAGCGTTACAGAAAGCAGACAGAAGCTTTACGAGAAAGCAGACGTAAGCTTTACGAAAAGCAGACGAAAGCTATGCGGAAGAAAAACAGACAAAGCGAAAAAGCTTACACAATTCAACCCCCCTTCTTGTGTGTTGATTATCATTGTACTAACTTGTGATTAACTTCAGCAGCCTCCTCTCGAGTCATAGCAAATACCCGAGCCTGTGCTTGCCCTCTTGGTCTCCCTGGAGGATTAGGCTTCCTCACTGACCCAGAACTGCTTACCTCAACAGTTGGTCTGGTCCCCACTGTCTCTGCTCTCCTCTGAGCCTGCGGCTGAGATCCTTCCCCTCTGGCCCACAGAGGACAGTCTCTAATCCGGTGTCCCTTCTCTCCACACTTGAAGCAAGCACCTGACAATTTGCGACATTCACCTCGATGTGGGTTCCCACAATGCTCACATAGAGGGGTCTGGTTTTTGCTTCTCTCTGTCCTGCTATTTCCTCCCACTGAGGAGGCCTGCACTGACTCTGCCCTGAATTGCTTGCTCTGCTGAGGGGCACTACTGCCTCCCTGACTCTGCACACGGAAACTCTTCTCACTCCTGAAAGCAGTCTGAACACTACCCCCTCTCCTAGAGAACTACTCTCTGCCTTTTCTTTTCCTGCTCACCTCCTGTCTAATGTTCTCCAGCTTCTCAGCTTGGAGTGCGGCATCCATCAGCTACTGATAATCATAAATATTATGGATGATTACCTTCTCCCTGATACCTAGGTGGAGGCCTCCTTCAAACTTTCTACACTTGTCCTCCTCACTGGCCACCATATACGCTGCATACCGAGACAACTGGGTGAATCTCAGCTCATACTCACTAACAGACATCTCTAACTAAAAGGACTTATTAATCTAAACCTCAAAATAATAAAACATGCTTAATACGAATCGGGGCCCAACAAGCTAGGAAACTCTACTTTTCAAAACAATGCTTATAAGAACTCTTGCATTTATAAGGATAAGAAAAAAGCCTTCTACAATCAAATAATTTCGAAGAAGAAATTTTCAATTGGTCAAAAATTTTACTTTATCATTCGAAATTGAAATTATTTCCTGGTAAATTGCACTTTAAATGGTTAGGTCCTTTTGTTGTCACTAATGTTTCTTATAGTGCCATAAAGATACAAACTCTAGATTCATATAAGATTTTTAAGGTTAATGATCACTAGTTAAAACCATTTTATGAGGGCTTTTAAGTGTTAACCATGGAAGAAATTAAGTTTAAAATTTCAACTTATTATAATTGAGAGCTCCATTATGTCTAGCTAATACGATCTTAAAGAATTGCTTTTGGGAGGTAACTTAAGTTTTCTACTCATTCGAATCAAACCCGATGCCACCACTCCTCACTTTAACACACAAACTACTGAACACTAAGCTCGTTAATTATCTCCCCTTCTCCAAAAATTCTCCACTGTTAGTGTTCTCTTTTTAATAAAGAAACAAACGGAGGTTAATCTATTTACCATTTTCAAGCATCTAAGAATTGAAACCATATTACCACCAACTCTTTAGATGATTCTCCGTTTCATCTCCCTACCCCCATGGGATTGTTCTTTTTACCTTCTATTCTTTGGTTCCTTAAAATTGAGGAAAATGCTAGGTTTAGGTGTGGGGGAGAATGTTTAAGTGAAATACTAGAAGACCTTAAACACTTAAGTGATATGATTAAAATAAATGAGGAAATTCATTGAATCTTTTTCATATTTTTAAATGAAATTGTTGTGTTAATTGTTATTCATGTTGCTTATAAAGCTTAGCTATAATATTTTATGTTACTTAAGTGTTGACTTTATTTATATCCTATGGTGTTCTGTCACTTGCTCTCATTTTAACTTTAGTGTTTTTATTGCTCGAGGATGAGTTGATGTGGGAGAAGTTTGATAGTGCTTAAATTGTGCATGGTTTTGATTTCAATTCACTTAATTTTGGTGAAAATGTTATACTTAATGAGAATATGAAGTGAAGAAATGATATTGATCAATAAGAAAGAAGTGGGCAACCTACAAAAATTCATAAGGCATGGGCACATGTCAAAGGGGATACGACTCTTAAAATATTTTTTGGGTTTTCAATTCCTTTTTAGTTTAAGACTCCAATTTTTAGAAAAGAGGGATTAATAGTCGTTATTAGCAGCCTCCCTTCCCATTCTATTCTTTGGAAGAAAACATTGTCTTCCCCTTTAAAAAGCATACAACAACTCCTTTTATGTATTATTTTAAGATTAAAACTATGATTTGTGGGTACTTTTTTAATTTAATAAAAAACTAGTAAAAGTCTAACCAGAAAATTTATGAGATCTAATTTTTTTCTTTTGTTATTTTTCTTAAATATTTATCTATTTTTTGTTCTTTAATTTTTATTATTATTTTATTGCTTGATGCGAGTGCTAATTGTCTTAATTGATATAATAATATACCGTCATTTAGGGTAACAAATATGCAATCGTTTGTTTATTCTAATTGTATTGGCAAATCAACATAGTTGCTTAGGTAAGAGCATTCGATTGATGTTAATGGAGGTAGATAATCTACTTTAAATCAACATAGCATCTTGAGTTTGTTGGTTAGTATTATGTTTCTCTAAATTGTAATTTTACTAACATATTAAATCTTATTAATGTTTCTAGGATTATTTATTAGGAAGGGGTACCAATAACTATAGTTAATTTATTTAAGGGTAAAAAAATTATTTTTGCATCAATGATCAACTGTATGGATGAATAGAAACTATTCCTTTAGTTATGTGTTTCATTATATTGATTTTCTCTGTTTATTTTAGTGCTTATATTTTTCTTATTTTTCTTATTTATTTTCCTAATGCAAAACCCCTTTTTTTATTTTGCTCTTTGATTAGAAAATAGAATAACACCCCCTTCACACCCCCCCCCCCCCAAAAAAAAATTCTATATGGATACGACCTTACTAATTGTCCCAATTTATTTTATCTTTAAAGTAAGTTTTTATTATTTGTTGGATTCAGAACCCACCGTTTATGCTCTCCATCTTAATCATTTGCCTCTTATATACTTGCCGAGTACAAAGTGAAGCTATTATCCACTCTAGTCTTTGTAACAATAGACATTTTATACTTGCTTTATAAGTTGGCCTATAGACATCTAAAGCGATAGTGATGACTAAAATGCATGTACTTATGCTCAAACAATTCTTGTAGACTCTGTATCACATGATTATGATTTAGTATGAAATCAGATGATATATGAAAGTAACATTATAGATATTTCACTATATTGCCTTTTGACTATTACTCATAAGCACTGATGAGCAATTATTGAGAATATCTTCAAGTAGGCATTTCTGAATCTATTTCTAACTCTCTTTGTTCTCAACTCATAACCTAAGCTCATAAAAAATATTATTGTTTGGATCACTTCTAATAGCTATCAATAATTGTCAACTATAACTTATCTTCAAATGAAAAAAATCAATGCATATTATTGGTCTATAAGCATTAAAAGTTAAGATTTCACTTATTCAAAACATATGTAGTATGAATTAAACACACCTTTAGGATATATATAGTGAATTGTCTATGCTACATTTCATCATAGGTAAGAAGTAGCCTTTTAACTTCTCATATTATGCCCCTTCATATCCAAGCAACAAACAAGGCATGCCTCTTAGCTATATACACTTCGATGTCTAAAATCCCTTGCTAGTAATCTCATAAAATAGTCCTTTTAACCATGAAATATATTAGCTAGAACTATTTCTGAAGTGTGCCAAATGCTCATTAGAAATCTATTGTAATTAACTTTTATACTATCAAATGTGCTCCTTCAAGAATGATTGTTATGGAATGTCTTAATCTAAAATTCATGCCTATCTTTTGTAAAGGTTGTATTTATTCTCCATCCATATTTCTTTTTGCATTATGTAGTAATTATTGGCCTTTCATTCTTTAGATAAACATAGTCAAATCCTATCTGAATACTTATGTTCTTCAAAGACTTTTTAAATGTGTCAACAAAATAACGAAGCATTTCATATTTCAAAACGACTCTCCCATCATCTAAATTAGAAAAGTTAAAGTGAGGATATTTAGGCTACTTCTTCTTTTTCTTCTTCTCTTCGCCATCTAAATTTCCTTTTAGGCTACCATTGTCTTCATCATCAACTTCAATTTCATTATCTCCTAATTTAATATTTTGAGCACCCATACACCGCTCACTCATAGTAGGTAACTCTTCTTTTATAGCATATTCATATATATCATTGGGAATTTCTTCACTTAAATATCATAAATCATTAATATCTTTTGATTGCCTTTCATTATATGAAGCATGAACGAAAGAATTAAATGATTTATATAATAGGTCATCTAAATCATTTAATGCTTCAAGTGATGCTGGAGTGGGTGGATTTGATGGCACAATTATGGTTGGATCTGTGGGCAAATCTATAAATGATTTATCGTTGTTAGAATGGATGGATCTGTGGCTTCCTTTAAACTTGTCTCTTCCTTATCATCCTTAATTACCTTAATTGAAATATCTAATCTAGGGTTAGTAATTATACATGATTTGGGATACTTCTCCTCCTCTATATAAACCTTTATTACCTTAAATTTTCTCTCTTTAATTGCACCTGTCAAGTTCCTCACATAATTATCACTTTGTATTGGCCTCAAACCATCTTTGGATGACTTATGTGAGAATTTATAAGTAAAATCCCATACTTCTCCATACCTTAACCTTTTAGCATTACACATTAAATTGACCAATATAATATCATATACCTCATAACCAAAACAATATTTCTCTCCACCTTCGTATATCGTTTTCGTTTGAATTTGAAGCATCCACTATAGAAGCACTCAAACCTAAATATTAGGTCTAAAGCACTAGCCATTCCTCAAATAAAACCTATAACAAAAACAAATACCACAATATGTAATTTTACTACTAAATAGATGCAATTTCAATATGCTACCAAATATATGCAATTATGAATAATACATAATGGAAACATATAGCATGTTTCTATTTCATGAATCATGTATCATGTTACTTGGATCAATTTATAGCCTTGTCAATTATTTGTGAAATTAAATTATAGCCATTATAGTAAATTTAAAAATTAAGGAATGTAATTTAATACATTTTATGCAGATCTCATAAGCTTATTAAATTAATTCAAAATATAATCGAAACTAGTAGCAAAAACCAACAAGCAACTTATACCAGTCTAGAATAGAATCGATACTAGCTTTAAGGATTGTTTGAATTACACATGCATCCCTATACCAAAGATTTATAACCAATTTAGAACAAAATATAAAGGCATAACACTAAAGAAGCACAATTTATTGGTTAAAAGATGATTGGCAAAAGGATTACTTTTTATCTTGTAGACACATTGATCAACTCCATAAAAAGAAGAATTCATGCATTCAGCTTTGCAATTCTTGTAGACAGAATCACCTCATAGGCCTGTTCCTAGTACACATTGATCAATTCATGTTACATAAATACAAGAAGTCACGGGAGAGAAGATCAATATGGTGCCACTTTTACGTTTAGATTTAGAGGATTTAACAAAGGTTGACAGTAGAGGGGATAGGCATTACAAAAACAAAACTTAACAGAGATTACTGATAATTTAATATTAGGGCTATTTTGATAATTTACAAGATTATTGGGAATCCAGTGAATTATATGATTATCTTTTAAATTTTTCTTTATTACTTAAGAAGTCGCTTAGTTTCATTTCTTTTTTTTAATTGTAGTTTTTTGTGTTCAGTTTTTGTTTTTCTTTTAAATAAAAATAAAATTATATTTGGTTATTAGAGTTAATGTAGTTATATTTTTATTACTGATAATAATTGTATATTAGATAAAACTTAAAGATGAATTATTTTTAATTAAATAAATTTATTTTAATCGTCTATATAATATTTATTAATAAATTATTGATAAAGTTAATTTATTTTATTAAAATAAATAATTTAAGAGATAATTTTTTATAAATTAATATTTATTTTAGATATATTTTAATTATCAAATAAATTTTTATATATTTTGAAGATATTTTAAATTTAATTATATTTATTAATAATTATTAAATTTAATTGGTCTAATTTAATTACAAAAATTAAATAAAACTATTATGTGTAATTAAAATTTTCATAATTCTTATTATTAATTAACTAAATATATTATATTATATTAAATTATTCATAATTTTATTAAAAGTTAATATATTAAATAATTAAATAATGTATATTCAATTGATAATAAATGGATTATAAAAATAAAAAACTACTTTTTATAATTTTCATAATTTTTTAAAACTAAAAAAAACAAAATTGAAAGAAGAAAGTCATAAACTAAAAAATTGAATAAACAAAATTTTAAAAAATAAAAACAAAGACAAAGCTTTTGACATCCGTGGTAAAGAATTAAATGCACATATAACGGTGATTATACTTTCTCTAGACTATGTCTCACCCCTGAGAACATATTCGACAGGCTTATCTCCACGCCAAGCAGCTCCTCGCTCTTCTAATGAAATGACTTTGACCTTATCACTCCAGGGTTCAATTTGGCCTCAATCTCAAGGTAGCTCCTTTCATATAATTCTACTGCTTTTTATATATATATACTTTTGGATCATTTATATACAGAGTATCTCCATGTTTCTTTTCAGGAAAAGTGAACCTTAAGAACATAAGATGTCTTGATAGTGTCAGGAACCTTGTAAAAACTGTTGGGGTTCCTTCACTTGTATCTTCACCACTTGAGGCACTTCGGAATGGCAACTGGGTCAAGCTCATATGTGGTGCTAGCTTTGAGGTATTCCCAGCTCCACTGACATAATATCTCTTCAGAACCTTTGAGCATTAATATTTTCTTTTTGCCTGTTTTTAGGATGTCGTTGATATAAGGAACCTGTCTCTAATTTACACTCTAGCTGGAGGTAAATGTTACAGTTTAGTGTTCTATGATTTTGGTTTCCTTAAAATACATGAATATATGTAGGTAGTCATGTTTGTGGATTAAATACATGTCTTGTCAGTTTGTGTGGGGTTTAGTGAGTCTGTGGTGAATGGTTGGCAGTTGATTGCATTGACTGTGCTGCTGATGTAGCCGTTGTAAGCGCTGTAAATGAAGGTATTGACGCAGCACAAAAGATTTTGAACCTTCGCAGGCCCTGGGTAATGATTAGTGTTAATGATGATGAAGATCCGCACTTTCGGAAAGCCGGTAAGTAATCTATTCTAGCATTTAAGTTTGCTTGAGTTGACAAGCATTATAACTAGGGCATCCTATAGGAGTCAAAGAGGATGCACTAGTTGCAGACTTCTAGTATCTTATTCCATCTTTGAACTGGAGCATCTTTCTGTTCCATAGGTGGTACATTCTTGAGGATGAGAAAAGTATTGGTTATTTGATAGTTATCTACAGAAAGAGAAAATGTACAATTGTGGGATTGACTCATAACTGTGGGCTCAGGTGAGGTAACTAATAAATAATTCAACCACAGAGATGGCCGGTGTTTGTGTAGGTTCATAAGCTTTTATCATGCTTTAGCTATTAATAAAAGTAACTAAGTAACTGAAATAAGTCCTTGTTCAGTTAGCTTTAACGAGAGGCTATCGTTTTGTTTTTATAGTCAATGAGTCTTAAGTGTCAAAAGAATTGGTCTGCATGATAGGATCCTGGTAATTGCTCGTTACTGTGAGTCTGTGACCTTATTCCTTTTTATATTTTGTTCATGCGAAAGCCTGATCAACAAGATGCAGCAATCTTTGGAAACTTGACCGTAACTGCTATTATTGTCAACAGAATTTGATCCAGAGGATTGCCCCCTGGACTGTACAAGGCCTTGTGAGGTTGTCTGTCCTGCTAATGCAATTTCACTGAAGGAAGAGAAATCAACTGTCAAATTTTCATTTGACACCATTACTTTAAATGTACTAAACGTAGTTGATAGAGTAAATTCTGAGACCACGTATGTTGGAAGGTTTCTTGGTATTGATTTGGTAGTAAATCATGTTTTTCTACCTTTTATTAATATCTGTGTACAGGGTGGAGTCATAACTGACAGGTGTTATGGATGTGGCCGGTGTTTTCCAGTTTGCCCTTATGATAAAATAAGTAGGTAATCCTCCCTCGTTTCTTTAAGCTAGTCATTGTTACTATATATTTTGCTTTCCTAAACCTTCTTCCTTATGAAATCACAGAAGCTTCTCTTTCCCTCTATTGTGGGTTGCAGCTGGTTAGGATTCTGAAATTTAAGCAAAGTCCCTTGAAACTAACTAGTTTGTTTGATGCAGGAGTGAATGCTTATGTCAGAGATGCCAGTGCAACTGCTGAACTTCTTAAAAGATGCGATGTTGATGCCATAGAGATACATACAAGTGGAAGGTGTAGTTCCTTACTCCATAAACTACTTTAGAATGAAAAACAGACATACCTTTGGGGCAAGATCATTTTTTTTCTCATTTTTCTTGGCATGTGTCATGGATGACTATACCCCATAATAGAGACACCAAAATCACCTTACATCCTGTGTACCATTGGAAACTGCTTCTATTTTGATGCTTAGCATGCTTTACAGCTCGGCAAAATGTCCTTTCTCTTCTATGAACAATTGTGCTCTTTTTCTGTTATAGGCAGACTGCTCCATTTGTTAAAGTTTGGAATTGTTTGAGATCTTCAATTGGATACTTGAAGCTAGTTGCGGTGCGTAAGATAACTGCCACTAGTGATTGACCCGTAAATTAATGTTAGGGCTAAGCAGATGAAGGGTCATCAATTTTGTGTTCTAACTGAATCTCCTTGGTAATTAACAATGTATGTGCAGGTTAGCTTGCCATATACTGGAGACTCCACTGTGTCTTCAATGAATGATATGTACTCAATTATGGAACCTCATCTATGCTGCCCCAATTTATGGCAGGTGGGACAATATTTGTTTGCAATCAAAACGTTAACTTTCCAAATTAGCATGTCTAGAAAAAACAAATTTTAACTTTTTAACATTCTGTTTGATCTCGAAGCATAGTTGGATGGTCGCCCGATGAGCGGAGATATTGGCCGAGGCACCACGAAGGAATCGATTGCATTCTCTGTTTGTTTGGCTGCTGCAAAAGACAAACCCCATGGTTTGTTTAAACAGTTACCGTGAATTTTTGGCTGCTGCACATTGTGAATTTTTCTAGGTTTTATTCTGCTAGTCTTATTGGATATACTTGTCAAACTGTATCTCTACTTCATTTGTTGGTAGGATTCTTTCAGTTGGCTGGTGGAACAAATGCTCATACAGTTGATGGATTAAAGAGGGAGGGTCTTTTCCAAACCACATCAAGTACTTGCAAAGCTTTCACCAATTTCTTTTATTTGGAATCTTACTAAGTGTTGTTCACTACATTTTGGGTTTTCTTTCTTCGGTTGGTTCAGAGGATAAGAATCAAAACAAAGCTTCACCTACTTCATCACATGCTTTAATTGGCGGCATAGCTTATGGTGGCTATGCACGCAAGGTGGAATTTTGTTATGATAACTTTTTCCACATGTTTTTCAGCTACTACGTTTAGAGTTTTGTTTATCAGATGGTTGTGATTCTATAAATGCAGATTGTTGGAAGGGTCTTGAGGTCCATGCAGGTAGGCCATGGTTTGGCTTGCATCGAAGATCGTCCAGAGCATCTCTTGAACGCACTTAAAGCAGCCACTGACTTGGTTGGAACTGTGAAATCTTATGGCCCCTTTGAAGAATAACTATTCTACTTAATTTTCCACTTTCTTCCCACATTCTCCTTCTGTTACAAGGATATTCCAAAGTTGTTTTGATGTGCAGCAAATGGTTGAGCAGAACCACCAGAGTAAGGCAAAAACATTCCTCTTAGTACTTCCGTGGCTGCATTCAGATGTATGCAATCCTGCAGCTTAGATTCCACAGTTTGCTGACAGGCATTCTAGCTCTCTAGTAGTATAATTTGGTTTGATAAACTAGCAGGGATTGCAATGGAGGCTTCGGCCATTATCATGTCTACTTCACATTCCCAAGTTTCTAGCAGAAAACCCAAAAATAGTCTGTGGAGGGAAATTAATCCATCTTAACTAAAATGCGGTGTTGTGGCATTGTCATCATGCGTAGACGGCTCTTAAACGTGTTGACAAAGTAAGACCATGGTTAGAGATAGATACAGAGTAAGTTGTTTTACAAACAGTTCACGTCAGGTTGTGAGAAGTGGAAGAAGTTTGTAAGTTTTAGCTAGGTTTTCTAAGAATTTTTGTAAGGATTCTAAATATGTGTTGCAAGTCGGACTCAAAATGCCCAAAATGATCGCAAGAGATCACACTTACATTTCATTAACAGAGATGATGAAAACAAATACAACGAATAGTGTTTATATCTGTAGAGAAATGAAAATAACAAATGAACGAATGAAAAAATGACACGTGTTCCTTCTGTGTAACTGAATAGAAATAGGACTAAAATCCTCTCGTTAGACTCACAATATGATTTGTAAAATTTTTATCTTTTGTTAATACATCAATCTTAATGTTCTTTGGATCAATCATTATTAAAAGATTCATTTTTTCAAAGTTTGTTTCAATTTTCTTACCTCACTAAGATTTGTTTTTTATCTACATTGGATCAACATTGAGTTTAGAGAGAGAGAGAGAGACAATGTAGAGAGAAGCTTGCTCCTTCCTCACCATTCTTCTACACTATCTGTTCTTATCCCTTCTTCAAACCCACCCACCCATCATCATAGAACCTGTACCAATCTGTTAATCTCGCCCTTCCCGCCCCCAAGAAACCAGGTGTTATTTAAATTTCACAGTAAATGAAGCCCAGAAAATAATGGAGGATGGCCTCTGGCACATATACAATATACCGTTGCTTCTCCAGCAATGGAGACAATGCTCTCTACTTTTAAGTAATCCATAATATCCCATTTGAATATTGGTCCACAAAAAGGCTTAGCTCCCCTCCCTGGCGAGCTTTCTAGGCAAGCCTCTATTTATGGATGAAACTACAGCCTTAAGAAAGAGAGTAGGGTTTGCTAGTTCGGCCAATGAGACAAACAGTAAAGGAAAGGTAAGCAAAAAGTGCCCCAGATGCTAATATAAAGGCGCACATCATAACCAATGAGAAAGCTACCATGCTTAATGAGGAAGTAAATGCAGTTACTACAAAAGGGAATGAGGAACCTGCAAATACTAATGAAGGCAACAACCCATAAATGGCTAATCTGGAAACAGAACAGGGTTTCAAAGAAGTTTGAGGTAGCAGGAGGAAAAGAACCAGTAGAAAAGCTAAAGCTAGGGGCCAAAACTCCCCTATCTTCACTCCATGTCGTTGATTATTAGAAATGTTAGGGGCATGAACTGCCTAGAAAACTAAAGGTGATTAGGGACTTTATTTAGCCTTTGTTTGGATCCTTATTTGCACAAGGGAAAGGAAAGGAAATATTGAGGGGAAGAGAGGAGAAAAGAATAGAGGAGAAATTAGATTTCCTTTCTCTTGTTTGTTTTCCTAATTTATCAAAGGAGGGAATTGAAACTTATAGACCTTTATGTCCTGATTATAGAACTTGTTTATCTTTTGTTAAATAAGGATACAATGGTAATTTACTTATCTTGTCTTGCTTTGTCTTGAATTTCTCCTCCTTTCCCACCAATTTGGTGGGAAATATATTTGGTCTAAATTTCTCTCCCTTTCCTCTCCATTCTCTCCCTTTCCCTTACTTATTTTTTGTCCAAACAATAGGAAGGAAGAGAAATTGTATTTCTCTTCCTTTCTTTTCTCTTGCTTTCCTTCCATCCAAACAAAGGCTTAGGGTCGTTTATCTGATGCGCTATTTTCTCTCCCTTTCACGCTAACTGGTTTGGATTCATGGCCAGTAACTACCGTTGACGACGGCATTCTTGGAGGCTAAGGCTTTTACATATTAGAAATTAGGTTTCTATAAAGATGAAGAAGAGGAGTGTTTGGCAATAAGCTTAGTAATGGGTTTGTTTGGTTACTAGTTTAAGTATGACTTAAACTTAAAA
This sequence comes from Erythroxylum citrifolium, assembly GCA_026284465.1. Classification (NCBI taxonomy): domain Eukaryota; kingdom Viridiplantae; phylum Streptophyta; class Magnoliopsida; order Malpighiales; family Erythroxylaceae; genus Erythroxylum; species Erythroxylum citrifolium. Next base: position 32,335,003 of record JANKOE010000205.1, on the reverse strand, counting down.
GGGAATTATTTAAATTAGGAATAATGTATTCTTAACAATGTTCTGAATACCGTACCGAACTTGGTACCGAATTGGGCTCTGGAACAGAACTGTACCGGTACCGGTCAGTACCGGGTACCGTTTCAGGATATTTTTTAATTTTATAAAATAGTCCCTAAACTTTTTAAAAATTGCAAAATAGTCCATATTGATATATTATATAATTGTACTGTGTACTTTACCAGTTTACTGTTTACAATTAAACTATGGTGTATTAGCAACTTTTATTTTGCTTATATAATATATGCATATTACTGATTATATTATTATATTGAATTTATGGAATTACTAGAACCAACAAAAATTGATCCTATATAAGATAGTCCTGCCACTTAGAGCCTACCCTCTGTACCTAACATGTCATTTCATGGTAAAGTTGGCAGTCCATAAACGTGTTCGGTCCGGCACAAAGAAAGGGTGTCCTTCGGTTTCATGAGGAAATAGAAAATAAAAAAATCAACATCCCAGTAACCAACGTCCCTCCCTTGCAACCTACCCCACGCCTCATTTTACCTTTTTATCTTTTCTTCTTTCTTTCTCAAATCTCCCTCGTTTCCTCCTCATAACACATACATACACACCTCTATCTTTTTTCTACTTTTATTCTCTCCCCTTTTGGACATTGCTTCTCAATCTGCACTTCAATTTTTGTTTCCTATAGTTTCTCTTTTCTCCCTCTCTTTCTCTCATTCTTTTGGGTTTTGTGAGATTACAACGTAACAGCTGGTTTTATGAATTGGAAGTGAATTGTATATCTGTGGGAGAGGGAAATCAGTGTACAAGTGTTTGGAGGAGGACTGGAGAATTGGACGAGACGTCGACGGCGAGGAGGAGACGGCGACGGCGAGGCGAGACACGGAGAGAGACACCGGAGAAGAGAGGAGGCGTGCGGCTTCGGCGTGGGAGAGAGACACCGAAGAAGAATCCAGAAGTCGGGGGAGGGGGGGGGGATTTTTAGGGTTAAAGTTTAAATTTTTGCAAAATGGTCCCTGACCATTTTTTTTTTTGCGGAATTGTCCGGAAAGTACCGGAATTTTTGGTTCGGGCAGGTACCGACCGAAAACGGCCGGTATCGGTCGGAATTTTTGACCGGTACAATTTTTCCCGTTTCAATACCGGATTTCAGCCGGAACGGAACATTCCGGCCGGTACCGTCCGGTACGGAACGGTATTCAGAACACTGATTCTTAATTTAATTAAATTCTAAACATAATTTTAAAATTATTTTAAAATTCAAAAATCAATTCCAAAGGTAATTATTTTTCTTAATTTGATTAAGATTAATAATTATATTGATTCCTAATTAATTTTAGAAAAGTAGTTTCTAAAA
>JANKOE010000205.1:32316812-32327585 GCA_026284465.1 Erythroxylum citrifolium | reverse complement strand
GATTCTTGCTCTCAAATTTATCAATAAAGTTCTATTATTCAGTTACTTCTATTTTCCTTCTTTTCTGGTCCCTATCACATATCTTACGGTTTTATCTGTTTTTATTGTATTTTTTAGTGTTTATTTTCTAAAAATAAACTTGTCTAATTGCTTTTAATTGATTACCACATTGACCAATTACATATGAGTAATGTCTCAAAGGGCCCTCCTCTTTTTCTAGACGACTTTGACAAAAAAAAGCAAATCCAAAGATTTCTTTCAAGTTCATAGATTACGTTGTGAGGTGTCTTCACTTATGTGGCTCATACAATAGTTTTTGAGGTTGAAGTGAGTGAGGGGTGCTTGGTTGATGAGTTTGGAAAAGAGTTATTGGGTGTAAACTAAAAAGTAAGTGGTTAGTTGTTGATTATCATTATAGGGCCAATGGTCTGAAGGCTCGGTTCTGACGCTTGCTGAATTTTCTACCAAAATCACCTTTGTCTAGACTCTGATCTATTCTCAGTCTAACTGTCCTTCAACAACTGCTCAATGCTGATCGAGGCAGCTAGTAGTTCCGTAAAACCACCCAGATTGGAAATAACTAACCTCATCTGGATCTCCATGTTCAGTCTGTCTTCAAATCTCCTACACTTGTCTTCCTTAGTAGGAATTAAGGCATTAGCATATCCCATCAGCTCATTGAATTTGATCTCATATTCTGCTACAGACAAACTGCCCTCCTTCAGATCCAAAAATTCCTTCTTCTTTCTATCCATGTAGATTTTGGGCATATAATTCCCCTTGAAGACTCTCAGGAAGTCTTCCCGTCTCAAACTACAAGGCCTGGTGGTACTGCCTAGAACAGTCTTCCACCACTGGTAAGTTGGGCCTTGTAATAAGGAAACAACATAGTCGAACCTCTCGTTTGACTCACAATCCATCTGATCAAAGACTCTTTCTGTTCTCTCTAGCCATCCCTCGGCCTCTGCATGGTCTGTACTTCCGTAGAAGTCCACAGCCCCCTCCTTTCCCTTCTCTCAGGAATTCTTGGAGGTATTCTCTCAAGTCGAGACACAGACGACTCTCTACTGGCTCTTTTTGATCCTAGGTCAACTGAGTGTTCCATTTGATCGCCTATGTTGGATAACCTATAATAAACTATAATTTCAATTATCATCTAAAATTTTCACAACATTTCATACCTAACATTCCTAAATATCCCTATGGATGTCAACCATGCTCTGATACCACCAACTGTAACACTCCAATCCAACCCAACACATATATGTGCGCTATACGGTTACACATGCACATGTTCGACAGAATTAGCGTGTTAACTATTTCACCAATACACATTTTCTAAAATCCAAAATTTTTCTCATTTTATTTCACAAACCATCATTTACAATGTAGCATTATCCATCATCCACATTTATACAACATCATCCTATGAGTATTTACAGCTCAGTTTACAAAGTATACTACATACATGAGGAATTAACAAAAGTTAAAAATAATGACTAGGTATTTAATCCCAGCTGACTGACCTTTGAGTCATGCCTTCACTTCAAAAGTTGTACAAAAACGCTTCTAATGTAGTCTTAAAAGCTAAGTCATTGCTCTCTCGAACCTTAAATTGTCAACGTTGCAATTTTGGTGAATTTTGTGAACTCAGTAGAGTAACCATCATCGATAATTATGTTGCCACATAATTCACATCAACTTAACTATCATCAAGTAAAATAATAAAACACTTTGTACACCATGGTCGCATTTCAATCACATAATCCATCAATTCATCATTTCATTACAATTTTACTGAACACTCTCATCCATAAATTCTTACATCATCGTGCAAGAAAAAGTCTCGAAATATTACAATCATTTACTTTTTTTATATAATGTGTGAATGCAATGTTTATGAGACTCACATTCGTTTTTACATTGTTAAGACTGGGTATCTTTTTCACTGTCCCATATCCGTTGTGGATACCAGGCTCTTTAATATTGTCCCTTATCCGTTGGAGATACAGGGCTCTTTGTACAAATTGAGCCTTAGGCTCTTTTCACAGGTGTCTGAGCTTTAAGCTCTTTTTCATTGGTGACATCAGTCACAATTGACTTTATATTTCATGCATTGGAATGAAATGCATTTTTCAAATTCAAGTATCATATTCAATCTATTACATTCGCATTCACTTTTTCAGTCACAGTAATCATCGGACTAGGTCCGGCATTCAACATTGAAGTCGAAAATCAATTAGTCAATCTCATTCACATTTAAGTAGCACTTCCAATGATGTTTACATGCATCAAACGCCTCAGACAATTATTGTCCGAAATTTAGAACACAATCAACACATATCAAATTCAATTCAGTAATAAATAGAACAAATTAATGTGAGACCATCTTAGGTTACTCACTATTGCTCCCTTTTTACTTATTGCCTTGAAGTTCCGGCAATATCTGAAAGCGGTCGCTTTACTTGCTCTTCTATATGCAATCAAATACAACTTCATGTTACCACATTGTTCATGTAACTGAATATGCATTTTTATAAATGTATCATGTAACATGCATGTTCAGTGACATATACCTAGGTATACTTTTGTAATTAACCAATGGAAAGATCAATTGTACTCAAAATGTGTCAAAATTCATACAGTCATTAACTATTCCAGCTTTCTTTTCAACACAGACTTTCGAGTCTACTTTACATGATCATTATGACAAGGAAAATGGTATATTTCTGTAACACTTTCTTCTAGACAATTGTTCCCCTATGCCTTAAGTTTCTAATAACACCAAGATCATACGATTTGGTTCATAATTCTATAAGTTATGCTCAAAATACTATAGAATGAGTACATCCAAAATTTTGGATAGGGCATGACCATGCATTCAAAGTTTTACAACCCATATCTCTCAATTCCAATATCCAAATTTTACAAACTTTATACCAATTGAAAGATAAGAGAATAAGCTACAACTTTTATAAAGGCACCTTTTCGGCCTACATCAACACTGTTTATTCAATAACAACAAGTCATAATTTCTGTCACTAGTAGTGCTACAGCGTAAGTCAAGACTCAATTTCAAGCTAAATTTCAAGACCCTTAAGAATAGAATTCAAATTCAATTTCTCTCAAAAATTGTAGCCAAATGTCTCTAGTTCAATGTAAATTAAAAATCATCTCATTTGGAGATCTATTGATCAAGATATAATCAAAATACCGAAACATGTTCAATAAAAATACTCTAGTTCATATTCACACTTCAAAAACCAAAATCATATACACATCACCTTCTACTTCCTCTCTCTACTGCAATTTTGTTTTTATGAGCAGTAACAATTCTCAACAGAATCTATATCATACTTTTCACATCTTTCTGCAGTTAACAACTTCACAAACATTCATTAAACTCAAAAACTCAAAATTCAAGATTAAACATAAACATCAAAAATAAAACTCATATATGGACATCATTATTTTTTTCTGCTTTCTTTCACTGCTGCAATTTTTTTTATAATCAATAACAATCCAAAATCCAAAATCCAAAATCCAAAATAGAACCTATAGCCATACGGTTCTACATCACATTTTTCTGCTATTGTTTCAGTTAAACTCAAATGATCACAAGCACCGAAAACAAAAGATCATCCATGGCTATCACCATTTCCAACTTTCTCTCACTGCTGTATTTTTCTTTTTTATGCTTAACAACAATCTTAAACAGAACCTATATCATGCTTTTCACATTTTTCTACAATTGACAACTTCACAGATTCTCATTAAATTCAAATTCTCACAACCTAAATACATTTTCTGAACAACATTAATTTCACATATTGTCATATAACTCATCCATTACTCTCATTACCGAATTGCTTCCTCCTCCACAACCTTTGCATGCATTCATTTACAATGTTAAAACATTAGCAAAAATCACTTACTTGGTTCAACAAGGTTTCCAGCAGTGAGAGTGAATCAAATGTACAGAATAACCAACTTGATGTTGGTATTGGATAAATAAGAAAAGTGTTTTGGTGAAGGTGTTTTCGGTGGTGAAGAACAAATGAGTTGCAGAATATTTCTTCCAAATAAAGAACATGACTACATGTATGAATAACACCTCTCCACATGTCACCATGCATGTAAGCCATTTGTCACATATATAAGCTGCCACATGTCACACTATAATTGGTCCATTTATCTTTTATTTCCATATTATTTAGGCTCAAATACCCCAAATTTTTAAAAATTTTCTAAATTTTACCAAAATTTTTGAAATAATCATAATACTCTTCGAATAAATTTTCAATACAAATAATCCACGATTTGCATATTAATCACATTTATGAATCAATTATACTCGGAAAATGTTAATGAATGCATGTACAATTATTTCATGAATATCAACACAATTCACATATTTAAATATGCCATATGATGCATGAAATGCACTTCTTTCTCAGTATACTCTCATTTACACTATTATGAGGTTCTAGCCCCTAACATGGGATATTGGGACGTTACAACTGCTGACCTCTTATCTTATATGATTCGTGCTTCTCAGATAAGTAAATTGCAATACAATCCAAAATTTGAGAAGACAGTGCGTCATTTGAGAAAAGAGACTAAGCAAGGAAGCGGTCATTCACCTTCAGACGTGAAAGTTGAAGTAAATCTAACAATTGGTGAAGACTCTACTTTTTAAGAAGCGGATGAAAAGATGGCAAATCTCAACCCAATAACGTTGAAGGAGTTAGCGGCACCGAATTTAAATCAATAACTTTTATGCATTCAATTTCCAAATGTTGAGGTAGATTTGATTCACTTACTGCCTATTTTTTGTGGTCTTGCAGGTGAAGATCCGCATATGCACCTGAAAGAATTTCATGTTGTTTGCTCTGAAATGAAGCCACGAGGGGGGACAAGAACAAATTAATCTCAGAGCCTTTCCGTTTTCATTAAAAGATAAGGCAAAGGATTGGCTATACTATCTTCCCCTTGGCTTAGTGACAATGTGCAATGAGATGAAAAGAATGTTTCTGGAGAAGTTCTTTTCTGTATCAAGAGTAGCGAATATCAGAAAGGAGATATGTGGGATAAGACAAATTATAGGAGAAACATTATGTGAATATTAGGAAAGGTTTAAGGAGCTATGTGCTAGCTGTCCACATCATCAGATTCCCGATCAACTTCAGATTCAATACTTTTATGAAGGACTATTGCCAATAGATCGAAGTATGGTTGATGCAGCTAATGGAAGAGCTCTGGTAAACAAAACACCTGAGATAACCAGATAGTTGATATCAGTTATGGTCGAAAATTCTCAACAGTTTGGGACAAAGATGGATGGAGCTATTAAGCATGTGAATGAGGTAAGTAACATGCACCTTGAGGATAAAATATTTGATTTAACAGCTTTAGTTTGTCAAATCGCTGTAGGTCAAATGAAATCGGCAAGAGTGTGCAGAATATGCTCATTCCCTATACATCCTATGGATATGTTCCCTACATTGCAACAAGACTCTCTTCAAGAAGCTAACGTAATAGGGGGCTTTTATGGCCAAACTCAATGACAGTATGACCCTTATTCCAATTACTACAATGCAAGATAAAGGGATCATCTAAACTTGAGCTATGGAAATCAAAGAGGCCAACAACAATATCAACCTTACAATTTTAATAAACAACCTCAATCTCCTACATATGCTCAACCTCAATCTTCAAATTCAGGTATGTCTTTAGATGAAATTATTAAAGCGCTTGCTAATAATGCTCAACAATTTCAATAGGAAACAAGGACAAGCCTACAAAACTTGAGAAATCAGATCACTCAATTAGCCACCTTGGTAAGTAAATTGGAAGTACAAGCATCAGGGAAATTACCTTCCCAAATGATAGTGAGTCCTAAGGAGAATGTGAGTGCAATGACTTTGAGACGTGGTAAGGAAATTCAATCTGGAACTTCTTTACCAAAGGAGGAAGAGAAGCACAATGATGGAGAAAAGAAGGAAGAACTTCTGACTAAAGAATCAATAAAGGTAAAAAATGATTCATCTTCACCAATATCAATTAATACATGTTTACCTCATTTTCCTAATAGGTTGGCTAAACCAAAAGATGATGAATATGAAAGAGAGATCTTAGAAACCTTCAAAAAGGTGGAAATCAATATACCCCTTCTGGAAGCCATCAAGCAAGTTCCAAAATATGCAAAATTCTTAAAGGAGTTATGCACAAATAAAAGGAAGCTGAAGGACAAGGAGAGAATAAATTTAAGTAAGAATGTATCAGCTGTGATAAATAGGAAATTACCGAAAAAAATGCAAAGATCCAAGTATGTTTACACATCCGTGTGTTATTGGTAATAGAAAAATTAAGCGTGCCATGCTAGAGTTAGGTGCATCTATTAATGTCATGCAATACTTAATTTATCGAGCTTTAAATCTGCATTCTTTGCAAGGAACTAACGTGATTATCCAACTAGTTGATCATTCGTATGTGCGTCCTATTGGAGTAATTGAGGATGTTTTAGTCCAAGTTAATAGTTTGGTATTTCTAGTGAATTTTTCATCTTAAAAATGGATGGAGATAGTATGGAATATTCGGCTTCGATTCTATTGAGTAGGCCATTTATGAAAATGACAAGACAAAAATTGATGTGGATGAGGGTACACTTTCTGTAGAGTTTGATGGAGAGACAGTAAAGTTCAATATTTTCGAAGCAATAAGATACCCTAATGATCTTCAATATGTCTATCATATGGATATTGTGGATTCATTTGTGCAGGATACGTTTAATGAAGAAAATATTGAAGATGAGCTGGAGTTTAAAGCCAAATCAGAATTGAATGAGCAAATTTATGAAACTTGTGAAGTTGCAAAATCGTTTTCGACAATTGAAGTAGATTCGAAAACTTTAAATTCTGAACTTACTATAAATCACAAGAAAATGCTACCTTCTGTTTTGCAGGCTCTGAAGATCAAATTGAAGGCCCTACCTGATCACCTTAAATATGTCTATTTGGGTGATAGAGAGTCATTACTAACGATCATTTCAAAAAGGTTAACTGAAGGGCAAGAAGAAAAACTGGTGGCATTACTTAAAGAATACAAAACTACAATTGGTTGGACTTTAGCAGACATAAAAGGAATCAGCCCGGTGATTTGCATACATAGGATTCTTTTAAGATGAGAATGCTAAACCAATGCAATAATGAAAGAAATTTTAAAACTTTTGGATGCAGGTATAATTTATCCAATCTCGAATAGCGAATGGGTAAGTCCAATGCATGTTATGCCCAAGAAAACTAGTATGATAGTGATACGAAACCAGAATAATGAAATGGTACCAATGAGGGTACAGAATGGGTGGTGAATGTGCATAGACTTTAGAAAGCTTAATTTAGCTACTAAAAAGGACCATTTTCCATTACCTTTTCTGGATCAAATGTTAGAAAGACTTTCTGGTAAATCATCCTTCTATTTTTTAGATGGTTTGAAAGACTTCCTGATAAATCATCCTTCTATTTTTTAGATGATTTTTCAAGTTACTATCAACTAACAATTGCATAAGAGGATCAAGAAAAGACTACATTCACCTGTCCCTTTGGAACGTATGCTTTTAGGCAAATGCTATTCGGACTCTATAATGCTCCAGGTACGTTCCAAAGATGCATGATGAGTATATTTTCTGAGTATATTGAAAATTGCATTGAAGTATTCATAGATGGTTTCACTATTTATGGAGATTCATTTGATGATTGTTTAAATCATTTATCTAAGGTTCTTAAATGATACATTGAGACAAATTTGGTCTTAAATTATGAAAAATGTCACTTTATGGTAGACTAAGGCATTATTTTAGGGCATGTGATTTCATCCAGGTGCATAGAAGTTGATAAAGCTAAAGTGGACTTAATTGTGAACTTACCTTACCCTACAAACGTTAGGGAAGTTCGATCTTTTCTTAGACATGCAGGATTTTACCACAGGTTCATCAAAGATTTTTCCAAGATTGCAATACCTTTATCAAAGTTGCTACAAAAAGACGTTCCATTTGACTCTAGGAAGGACTACAAGGAAGCTTTTGACAAACTCAAGGCACTACTAATAAGTACACCTATTATTCAGCCACCAAATTGGGATCTTCTGTTCTAGATCATGTGTGATGCTAGCAACTATGCAGTGGAAGCTATTTTAGGCCAAAGGATTGAGACAAGAAGTCACGTTATCTTCTATGCTTTTAGAACATTGGATGTTGGGTAGTGCAATTATTCTACAACTGAGAAAGAGCTTTTAGCAATTGTTTTTGCTTTAGATAAATTTAAATCTTATCTGCTTGGCTCTAAAGTTATTGTTTACTTTGATCATGCAGCATTGAAATATCTTTTGGCAAAGAAAGAGTCCAAACTGAGGCTAATATTGTAACATCTCATCCCTGATGGGAAGGGTAGAATAGTAATTTAGAAAGGGGTGAGAGTGATTAGGACTGATTAGAAATCTTACCGAAATGACTTGCGGGCGTCCTGGTGTGTACCCTACGGTAAGGGGACGCTACAAATATGGTGGATTATGCTACTTTAAGAGTTTGATTTGATAATAAAAGATCGAAAAGGTGCATAAATTTTAGTAGCAGATCACTTGAGCAGGTTAGTAAGAGATGAAGATATTTTACCTATTTTCGAAACTTTTCCTGATGAGCAATTGTTTTCAAACGAAAGGTATGGTTCCATGGTATGCTGACTTGGTAAATTATATGGTTACTGGAACTTCACCTTATTACGTTAGTAATTCTAGGAAGGAAAAGATAAGAAATGAGAAAAAAATTATGTGTGGGGTGAATCGTTCTTATGGAAGTCCTGCTCCGATCAAATTATAAGACGTGCACCAGAAACTGAACAGAATTTTGTTTTAGTTTTTTTTCACAAATTTGCATATAGAGGTCACTTTGGCACCAAAAGAACTACTAGGAAACCATTAGATAGTGGATTATATTGGGAGACTTTATTTAAAGATGCTTATGTGTTCTGTAAGAGTTGTGAAAGATGTCAAAAGACAGGCACATTATCTTATCGAAATGAAATGCCTCAAACCCTAATTCTTATAGTTGAAATATTTGATGTATGGGGTATTGATTTTATGGGACCCTTCCCTTCATCTTATGGATTTTCTTACATAATTTTAGTTGTTGATTACGTTTCCAAATGGGTGGTAGCAAAAGCCACTAGAACTGACGATTCTGTAATTATTTTAGGGTTTATAAAAAATAACATTTTTAATACATTTGGAATCCACGTGCCATCATTAGTGATCAAGGAAGTCATTTTTGCAATAAAGTTGTGGCAATGTTATTTAGAAAGTATGGAGTGCATCATCGAGTAGCCACCGCCTACTATCCGCAAAAAAATGGATAAGCAAAAGTATCGAATAGAGAGGTGAAATCTATCTTAGAAAAGACTGTGAATACTAGAAGAAAGGATTGGAGTTTACGACTGAATGATGCTTTATGGGCGTACCATACAGCTTACAAGACACCGATAGGAATGTCTTCTTATTGGCTAGTTTTTGATAAAGCTTGCCATCTACCGGTGGAAATTGAAAATAGAGCTTATTGGGCGGTGCAACGTTGCAACATGGATTTGGCAAAAGCTAGAGAAGAAAGGAAGTTGCAACTACAAAAGCTAGAGGAAATAAGGTTGGATGCTTACGAAAATTCAAAAATTTACAAAGAAAAAACCAAGTTGTTCCACGATAATATGATCTTGAGGAAACAATTTGAGGTGGGACATAAAATGCTATTGTATAATTCTCGATTAAAGCTCATGCCAGGTAAGTTACGTTCTAGATGGCTTGGTCCATTTGTTATTGCTAATATCTTTTCTCATAGTGCAATGGAAATAAAAAGTTTAGAGACCCGGAAGATTTTTAAGATTAATAGACATAGACTGAAACCATTCTATGAGGAGATGACGGTTTCCAATGTGGTGAACATTGATTTGGAACTTCCATCATATGAAGAAGTTTGAGAAGAACAGGCCCCGTCGAGCATAACGATGTTAAACAATTGCGCTTTTCGGGAGGCATCTCAAAATATGATAGTGTTATTTTATTTTTGTTTTAGTTCTTTCTATGATGCATTTGTTTGTTTTTTAAATATAGATTATTAAAAAAAATTCCAAACTACTAAATCTCATAAGGCAAGCTCTCACCTTATGTAATTTAGTGTTCTGGAATTTCACCTTATGCGATTTAATGTTCTAGAATGGATACCATAAAATTTAAAAATAATTAAAAATTAATTAAAAATTAAAAATTAAAAAAACCATATTTTCATTTTATTTTCTCATTTAATTGTGTTATTTACTTAATTATTGTTTTTCATTATAAAAAAAACCCCTAATTTGCTTGTTTCGTGTTTTGCAGGAAAAGACATTTAACAAAACTAGCCCTCCAATCACTCTATCAGCATCGCACCATCATCAGCAGCACTATAGCCCACGCCCTCACACACTCATGCTCCCAGCACACAGCTCTCCTCTAACACAAGCCTTTACACTACGTTTGGTTACTGTCCCCGCGAGTGGGGACAGTTGACAAAACAAAGAAATCCTGCCTTCGACTCCGTTTGGTTCATGTCTCCACATTTTTTGTCTACCGACTCCGGAGTACAGCGACAATAATTTTTGTCTAACTCTAAACCGTGGGACAGGCGACATTCTGACTCTGCCTCCGCCTCTTCATTCTTCGTTTGACTCGTTTGCCCACGACTCCACCGTCCTA
>JANKOE010000205.1:31984284-32000161 GCA_026284465.1 Erythroxylum citrifolium | reverse complement strand
AGGCAACGCTCAACCATGATAGAGGTATGGACTGAAAACCCTAGCAGTTTCATTATTCTCCAAAACCTAAAAACTCTAAAAAAAAACTGATTTAATCGTCGGAGGGACCTCCGGGAGACAACCCCCGGAGAGTCTTTGTTTGTCTTGCAGGTTTTTCATAAGCGAAGCTTCCCAAGATTATGGATCAGAATGATGATATTTCAGCCTTACAGAATCCGGCTAAACCAAATACATGCTTACACCTTAAGATTGTTGTACGTTGCGTCTTCGCTTATAAGTTTCTATTTATTCAGGGAACTGCAAAAAGGCTTGTCAAGACAGCCCTTCAAGAAGCAGCCAGAAAACGAGAAGCACGGTATTCTGATCTACAAAAAGTTAACAAGAAGGTCCGACGCCATTTTCATGATGATTTAACTATTACTGTCTTATTCTTAAACCATGATCTTATATCCAGAGGTATAATGCAAGACCCTACACTCTCCATCCGAAGTGCTTCACAAAACAGATTGTTTTGAGCCTAAAGGATAGGTTGTCAACTTATTCATGTAATCTAGCTTCCTTTGATTACATAGAGCAATTGGGGTGACAGTTTTACTAGCTTTATCTCGCTGACAATGCATGAACATCGCTACTGTGGCAAAGATGAACTGGCAGAGCATTTTATTGCTTGAATATCAATACTAAGCCCATTTATTTTTGAAGCATAGAATTTGTTGCACCCTGATATAATATATTTAAACACATTGCGGTTCTTTTCTTGCTTATCACTCTGCTTTTCTTTTATAAATTTTATTAAAAATTCTGAAGTTTGCAAGATACGCAATATGATGTGGAAGATGCAGTAGAAAAGTTGATAAGCAGTTCATTTCCAGGAAAAGAAATGTTGCGCTCGCTTTGCACCAATTTTCATTTATTCAGGTTCACGATGGGCAGGCTTTAGCCATGTAAAAGAAATTTTCATGGACAAGGTTTTTGAGTCAAAGAACCTGAACTTTTTACTAGTCATTCATAGGAAAATTAAACTTGCCGCAGGTTGTTCCTTAGAGAACATTTGTCGAAAAGCAACCTGACTGATGTGAGGGTCTGATCAAAGATAGGTCTCAGTAACTACCTTATGTTCATAAAACATCCTGTAAAGCATCTACAAGAGTAGTTCTTTGTTCACAAAACTATAGTCTGGCTTCTCCTCTTAACAAGAATTCACGTTACAAGCAAGGAACTCCAAGTCAGGACGCTACTTATTCAGTTAGAAGACTATGTGATAAGAGAATCTATCCTCACACTATCTGATTAGTTACAAGATTTCAGACTAACTTTCTACTTGATCCTTCAACTATGTTATTGTTGATGCCCATATTTCTTCCTGATAAGTGGACGGACATCATCAGCACCTACTAAAGTTTCCAAGAATAATAGTAAGGACAGCAAGGCACTGTCCTCTGGATCACCAAACCAACTGTCTATAGGGATCCCATTCTCAACTTGCAACTGAAAAACCTGCATGTTAAAATGATGATAATAAGCCTTCATGAACACAATGCCACACTATATGCTGGTCCATCAACAGACACAAACACATGTAACAGCCATGTTTTAGAGATGCAAGTAAACGTAATGTTAAGAGAAAATATTCATAGCTAAGATCATGACACATCTATCTCACATTGTCGCTAATGAGATACATAAATAGACATTCCTATGAAAGTACAAACCTGAGGTGTGTTGTCCACTATCATAATCCTTGCCAGGTCACAGCCAAGTATGGTTAGATCCTTCACGTATCCACCATTTACGAACACACATGAATCGCGATAAACCCGCTGACAAATGAGAGTTCGATTTGGATCTATTATGTCCAGCAATTGTTCTGCATAGTTACTTTGACCAGCTGTAAAAATTACAATGTCAAACATGCTTGACACTGCCTCTAGGAACATCTGCAGGTATGGTCTCTGGCGAACGAACACAGTCTGCACTTGCATCTTGGAATGAATTTGAAAACTGAAATCCGCATCTTCACAGATATCAAAAGAGGAATGTACTAATGTTTCTGTAAGAAGAGTTCACAGAAGATGAATAAAGCATTCGAAAAATACTGGAACTATAAAAAAACATCGACCGTACACATTTTACACTAGATCACCTGGATCAAAGGCGAAAACAAGCCAAATTAATATGACAATATATATAATGTTTCACGTTTGGCTATTAATGCTGTTGTAATTTGGCATTTTGGCACAACCTGGTTGACCAGTGGCGTCAGAATGAAAGAGCGGACTTCAGCACATTCTCTGCCATATACTCTTTTTTAAGTTTTCCAAACAAAGCAACCATGATATTAATGCTTAAATATTGTCAAATACAACACGCACGTTTATGTGGAGGGATATGCGGGTTCATGGATGCATCTATGCAAGTGTATGACTGGTGTGATAAAACCTACCATCTAGATCAAGAACAAGAGTGATGGGGAAACTCTTCTGTAGTTGTCTTTCTAATGTAAAAGGCCTATAAGGAGAAACCATCCGCGGAAGTTCTTGCCAGCTCATTACATATAAGTGCTTATTGTACTCTTCCTCATCAGAGAACCCCACAAAGTTGTGCATGTGAACGCCTTGATGTATAAAACTAGATTGTTCCCACAATTTATAATTTGTGTTCCATGGAGCTTTCTCCGTCAGTGTAAATTCTTCCCAACTTCCTTTCCCAACATCTGTTACGCCAGTACAAGGCAATTTCGGCCAAGGGGGCCCACTGGAATCAAAAACTTCACCAAATCTGTTCCGTTCACGACTAATACTGGTGGCAGCAATTAAACTCTCTGCACCCCATGAACTGTTTAAAGGATCCGATACACGGGTTCCAAATATCTCCTCAAGAATACTCATCCTAGTCAAAGTAAATCCAAAAAGGAAATTTCGTTATTCTTATAACCAAGCAGGATCTAACACCATCTTGCAAGGAAACAAGATAAGTTAAACATTTCTTAAGATGAAAACAATTAAAGAAACAAAACCGCTATAATATCGCATAGGAATCTTAAGAAAAATGCACAGACAATATCAAAAAGATGAACACACTAGCTTCCACGATAACAAAACACACATTGCTAGACACTTGATAATATTAATATGGTGTACTGGCTATAGCAAGAAGTTAAATCAACAACTCAAAGAAGACCCATTTTCCTAACAATTGTTAGCATTCCCTTTTCACCAGTTATGCCAACAAATGCACAGAACAACATAATCATCTATCCTAATGCAAATGAGCTCAGAAAGAAGTAACTTTGGTGAAAATCTATTCATGTACATGACAAAACACCTTAGAACAAAGAACCCAAGTATGGAAACTAGATAATTGGCTGTAAGAACATACCCGAATTCGGGTTTATCCTGAGAATGAGATGTCCCTTGGAACTGAAGTGAAGAAAACAAAAAGAGAGACGGAGAAACAACGTTTGAAAATGCTGTATGGACAGACAAAAACATGAACAAGGACCAAAGCAGCTTTTTGATCTCTCTCTCTCTCTCTCCTAAACCAACGGCCCCCATCGAGTCGTAAGAAGCTCAAAACTAGCCGTCCATACAAAAAGATTTCCCTCTAATCGAATGGTCCATTTTCACCTGTCAAACGTTGGCCACACTGTTACGTTATGTTTTATTTTATAGGTCCACACACTCGGCAAATCACATAAAACAGCCCCTGTAATATACTTGATTATTTATCTTAGCTCCTGTGTTTTTAATTCGTTCATCTTAGCTCTTGTGCTTTTTATTCTCATTCAAGATACCCCAATTGGATATTTTTGGACAAATTTTTCCTTAAATTATTGAAATATATTTTTTTAATCTCTTGATTCCAAGGGTAAATTTGTCCGAAAATACCCAATTGGGGTATCTTGAATGAGAATAAAAAACACAAAACACAGGAGCTAAGGTGAACGAATTAAAAACACAAGGGCTAAGATGAATAATCAAGTATATCACATGGCTCTTTTATAGAATTTGACGTCCACACTCCCCTTCACAAATTGTAAACCAAAATCCTAAGCATTCAACAACAAAAAAAACTCAGTCCTATAGTCTCATTCCCTAATTATTAATCATACTTTAGAAACTAATTGAAAGTTAAACTATTAAAATAAGAAAGTTAAGGTTTAAAAAAGATTAAATAAAATTTAAAAATTAAAAATAATTGAAAGAAAAATTTGAAATTAATTAAAAATTAATAGATTTATTTTAGTATATAAAAACTTATTGATCAATTTTTATAAAATAAATCGAAGCAAAAAGTTAAAAACTGAATCAAAATTTTGAAATTGTTAATATATATATTATGATATCTTATTATTTAATTTTGAGCATTATTTAAAATTGGACTTAAGTGAAACTCTTTCAAGACAAAGTTGATTAAATTTAAAATTCTAATCAATATGTGATTTAATGTATAGCCTATTTTGGAAATAATGGCTATCTAAGGTATCAATATCTTTGGAGATTTGTTTTGACTATTGTAGTTGTCTTTGGCTATGTTTTACATGATGTGTGGCTTGAAGTAGTGTCGTTTTCATGTGGAGGAACAATGGGCATATGGTGACTTGGTAGCTGAGATTTTTGTGCTATCTTGAATAATATTTTGTAGCTGATTTTGTGGGGATATTATCCTTATATGTTGCTGAATTTGCTATCAAGGATAACGTGATTTTTGGGGCTAAAAGATTGTTGATTGCATGTGACTTTGTGTTGTGTTTTCTGTTGCTTTATGAACAACTAATTGAGAGCTTCTTTGAAGTTCAGTGTGTGGATTTTGGTTGCTAGTTTTTCTATGGTATTTGCACGATTTTCTAGGTTGTCTTTGCAGTGTTTTTTATGCGGAAAACTCCAGTAGTTGTCATAGGAGTTGCAACTCCATTGGTTTAACATTTCGGTGATGAAATATTTATTATTTTGTTGAGTTTTCGTGGCTGCGTTTTTATTGATTTGGGGTTGCTGGTTTGATTAATAATTTGGAGTTCTCCATATATTGTTTTTGTGTGAAAAAACATCCATTATAGGCGTGGTGCTACAACTGTATTTTTGGTGACATTTTAGTAATGAAATGTTTGATCAATTGATGTTATTTTGATGCTACTATGCGTGGACTGATCGTGATTCTTCTCAATAGTTTACAATAGATATTGTTCTACTACTTTCCACACTTTCGGCTAATGAAGTTACATATTTAGGGGAGTGTTTTTATCTCAAGTGTTTCTCTTTGTTTATGTCTTTATTGGTTTAATCACTTAAGTTGTTTAATTCTCATTTTTATTATCAAATATTGTTGTAAAAATTCTCTGTTGAGATTAGTACGAGTTGGTCGTATTATTGTGAGTGATTTATTTTCACAGGGTATAAGGATGAGGGCTAGTGTCAAGGGTTGAGTGAGTTGGGTTAGTAAAGCTTTGTATAAAACTATTGTCGTCAGGTGAAAGGGATTAAGTTAGGTAAGGGCCCCGCAGATGTAGGCAAGGTATGCCGAACTGCATTACCAAATTTCGGGTCTTGATTTATTTATTTTACGTTTAATTTTTATATTTTTGTTTATGTTAGAAACAACTGCAACTGAACTAGAATTTTTGTGAAAATGAATCCTTTTAAACTTTCAATTGGTATTAGAGCAGGTCATCGAATCAGAACTTGGTACATCAAGTTGGTGTAGATTCGTGTTTCGCGATTATAGCTATAAGAGAAGGGGCATCAATCATCAGGCCACTGTTGTTAGATGGTTCAAATTATCCTATGTGAAAATCATGAATGGGAGTATTCATTCAAGTATAAGAAACAAAAGCATGGAACTCAATTTTAAATGGCTGGACACATCCAATGACGACTGATGAAAAGGGAGAAGCAGTGCTTAAAGATACATCTGAGTGTATAAGAGTTGAAGATGAGAGAGCGCTTGGAAATTCTTAAGCCCTACACGTCATCTTCAGTGCAGTTGATGAAGGTCGCTTTGCTATGATATTAGCCTGTGAATCGGCAAAAGAAGCGCGGGGCACTTTGCAAACTATACATGAGGGGTTGAAATCTGTGATAGCTTTGAAACTTCAAATATTAGCTGCTAGATTCAAAGAGCTTAAGATGGATGAAAGTAATACTATTAGAGACTTCCATGAGAGATTGCATGACATAGCCAACCAAGCACATCAATTTGGGAAGAAGTATTCGAATTTGAAACTTATCAAGAAAACTTTGAGATCACTTCCTCAGAAGTTCAGACCGAAAATTGCAGCCATTGAAGAACCCCATAATATCACCGAATTATCTTTGGATAAGATAATTGGAATTCTTAACAACTTTGAGATGAATTTGTTGAGGGATGAATAAGAGAAGAACAAATGATTGGCATTGCAAACTGAGGTTGGAAAAACCGTGAATGACTTAGGAGATGAATTTGATAAGAATGAGGATATGAAGTTATTGACAAGAAATTTCAACAAATGGTTAAAGAAAGTGAAGAAGGATATAGTTGATTTTAGGAAAAACGGTAGAATCTCATCAAATAGTAATTTCAAACAACAAGTTAAAACTCAACATGGTGAAAGAAAAGTGAAGAAAATTCAATATCATGAATGTCAAGGCTTCAGACATGTACAAGCGAAATGTGCTAACACTTTGAAGATGAGAAAAAGGAAGTCATATACGAGTCCTTTGAGTGAGAATGAATTTGGAAGTAAGTATGATAGTGAAAAGGAATTTGTGGGCAATTGTAACACCTCACTCTCACAGGACACATACCCGACATCTTGAAAGATATTTGAATACGTACCCCATAAGGGTGGCATGCTAGAGCAATCACGTCATTAACTTAATCATGGCATCATCATTTAAAGCATAAATATCACAATATTTAAAAACCCAAAATTTCTAATTTCATTTCATAAAAACCGAATATAAATTGTAGCTTTACAAAACATCCATATACGAACATTATCAAAGCCAATCTGAGTTTACTTCTTTGTATTCAAAACATGTTACATACATGAGGAATTATACAAAAGTTTTAAACTAGATCCTTCAGTCTCAGTTAACCGACCTTTGAGCTATGACTTTTATCCAAAATCAGTGCTAGCTCTCTTCTAATTTGACTTAGAAGCTATATCATCTCTCTCGAACCTGAAATGTCAACATTGCAATTTTGGTGAGTTTTATGAACTCAGTGAGTTAACCATTCTCGATGGTTTACTCAAATCATATAACACATCAACATATGCACTCATATAATTCACATCATTTCATTTATCATCATGTAACATCACATAACACTTTGTTCACTATTTTCACATTTCTCATTCAATACAATTTGACAATACATTTCAATCATTTAAACATACATATTATATCTATATGCAATACTCATGAGACTCATTTCTGATATTACGTTGTTGTGACCGAGCGCCTATAACTATCCCGTATCCATTGTAGATACCAAGCTCATTAATAATTGTCCCTTATCCGTTGGAGATACAGGGCTCATTATACATAGCAAGCCTTTGGTTCTTAATCACATTATGAGCTTTAAGCTCTTTTTCGATGGCTACTTAGGTCACAACTTCCATTATCTGTTCTTGCATTCATGTAATGAAATGCATCACATATATTCAGTCAATCAGAAGTGCTCAATATTACACAGTCATATTCACTATCACATTTATCATCAGACCTTAGTCCGGCATTCAACAATTATGTTAAGTACACTTATTTCTGTCGGATTCACATACAAGGAGCACTTCCAATATCTCATTCATGCATCAAACGCCTCGGACATTCGATGTCTGGAATCAGTACAATCATATTGACAAATTAATTCAATACAACATTTAAAACAAACAATTTATTAAGTGAGACCATCTAGGTTACTCACAGTTTGCTCCAGATAGCTATTGCCTCGAAGTCCCAACAATGTCTAGATGTTGACGCTCTAAATGCTCCTCTATATCATGCAACATACATTTACACATATCACAACCTTGCATAATTATATAAGTACTCATTTATGCACATATGTATATATAGATTATGTACAATTCATGTTCAATGACAATCTTGGGTATGTTTCCTTTATTCACTTCACATGGTCATTCATAAGTCAAAACTCATATATGTCTAATTTGAACTTAGGTTTTACACCTCAATAATCCAAATTTATTTTAAGTTTATCACAAAGAAAATGAAGTATTTAGGCAACACCTTCTTATAAACAAATGTTCTCATATGTCTTAAGTTTCTAAGGACACCAAGTTCTCACAATTTAGTTCATTATTATGTAAGTTATACACAAAATACTTTAGACCATACTCAAACTGCAATAGTGCTCAGTACTCAACTTCAAGCCAAAATTTGAAACTCTTAAAGATAGAATTAAAATTCGATTCCTTTATGAACTTTGCATCCATATGTCTCTAGTTTAATTTAAACTTAAAATCACCCCATTTGGATATGTACAGATCAAGTTATGGCTAAAATACAGATGATTGTTCAATGAAAATACTCCATTTAAGAAATTCCAGCACACTTCGTCATTTTCATCCTAAACTCATCAATCAATCATTATCAACCCTTTCCTAGTGAATTCATATGGCCATGAATTTTTGTGAAGAGGAAAGACAATGTGTGCGGAGTTTATGGTTCAAATTCCAAGTCAATCGGAGGTCCGAAGAAGAAGTTATGGTCAAAAGAGTGAAGGGTGTTCAAAATTGTCAAAAACACTACAACAAGCACAATCGCGCACTTCCTGCTGATTCTTTTCTGTCACTATCGTTCTTGTGCATGATCGTGCACTGCCTGATGCTTCCTCTTTGTCATGGTCGTGCAACTCTCAGATAATCCTTTCTGTCATCGTGTAAGTCCATTGAGGGTTCCTCTTTATCACGATCGTGCAGCTCCTCTGAGGTTCCCTCTCTGTCACGATCGTGCATAGACGTTCTTCTCTAGATTTTTAGAAAACTGAAGATTTTTCATCTCTTCTTCATCTCTTTTACTAAATCCATCATTTCTAACTTATGTCCTCTTTATTTCCTCTTCATTCCTACTTCCATTTCAGCTCAACTCAATCGCAAACAATCAAAATCTATGATTAATCACAAACATCAAAAACTGAACATATCAAACACGCATTCCTCATATTTTCTGCATTTCTTCATCTTCATCAATACCTTCATTTCATCTCTAACTTGTCATTTTAATTCTTCCCATATCACGACATCACATTACTCCTTTTTCCTTAACTATAGACTCATTTCAGTTCATCTTTAAAACACCTAAAGAGATTCACGTAATAACAATGAAAACAGAGCATACACGTATCATCTTTCCATGAATTTTCTGCACTCCTTTTATACACATTCTCAAAAATCATTTCAACATCTTATGAAATATAGATCATTAAATATGCAAAAGCAAGACATACAGCACATCCTAGTTTCTCATTCACATTTCAGCAAATATACATCCTCGTTTTATAAACATTTAACTGCTAATTAATATGATGCATGTTTCATTATCATTTAATCATCATATTTGTTTCATATCCATACAACCCATGAGAATTTCCACGTTACTTACTTGGTAAAACTCTAAACTCTTTAAAATCACGTGAACCCTAGCTTTCCAATACCACACGATCATCAACAGCCAAAGGTTGTAGGGTTAGGTATTTTAGTGAAGGTGAAGAAGATAACAAAATGAAAGTAGAAAGTGAAAGGTGAGACCAAAGCTTGCATTATGAGGGTGAGAAAATGAGTATTGTGTTTAAGAAGATGAAGAACGAAATGAAGAGAAATAACAAGAAGTGAGAACAATTAATTATAGTGAAAGACAATAAAAATGAAAATAGTCTTTCACTTGGGAGAGTTTCGTGGGCACATGTCACTTTCCTATAGTCTCCCCTTAGTCCTTTATTTAACCAGTCCATTTGTCTCCAAATTCTACTCCAATTTTCTCCCAATTTTCAATATCATATTCTCAACAAATTCTAATACCATTAACCAATTATTTCAACTACCATTTGACACTTATTTCAACTACCATAATTTAATTGTCTTGCCACTTGGCATTTTTCTAGTCCAAAAATACTTAAAATTTCAAAATTTTCCTAAATTTTACCAAAAATTCCAAATAAATAAATATACTTTCCAAAATAATTTTCAATACATCCATAATTTTCAATAAAATCATATTTATAAATCAATTATACCCCAAAAATGTGAACGAATGCATGTACAATCATTTTAATGTGTGCATTGAGTAATAATCACATGTGTGTATATGCTATATTATGCATGAGTATGAAATACACTTTCTAACTTCTCAATAAACTCTCATGTACACTATTCTAGGGTTTTAACCCTTAACATGGATAACGTGATGTTACACATATGATGATGAAAGGAATTCGAAGGAATAATAACTTGTATTACTACCAAGGTAATGCATTTATTGGAACAACAGCAGTAGCTTCTAATGATGATCAAGAGCTAAAAGCAACCAGGTCGTGACATATGCACTTAAGACATGCAGGTTAAAAATCCTTGAAGATTTTAGTAAATCAAGGATTATTGAAAGGAGTTCCTACCTATAAATTAGACTTATGCAAGCATTGTGTTAAAGGGAAGTAGACAAGACTGAAATTTAGCACTAAAATTCATGATACCAAGGGTATTCTAGATTATGTTCTTTCTGATGTATGGGGACCTTCCAAAACAACTTCTATGGGAGGAAAGCATTACTATGTGACTTTTGTCGATGGTTTAGCGAGAAGGATATGTGTGAGGCCCCAAATTACACCTTAGTAGGAACGTTACATGTCCATGAAAATATATGTGATAGGAGTTAATGATTATGATTTGATTGTGTATTGCTTAAGTCTTGAATTTTGGTTTGATGGATTATAATTAGTAACTTTGAATTAATTGTTACCATTAGAAAATTGATGAAATTAAAATATATATTTGAACTAAGAAAAATGTCAAGTGGCAAGACAAGTTAATACATAGAAAGTGTGGATGACTAAGTTTATACATTGAGTGACATGTGGCATAAGTAAATAAGAGACAAATGGCAGTAAAGTTGAATGACATTTGGCAACATGATAAAAGGGGGCAAGTAGCTCACTTCTAAGTATGACATGTGTCCTTTTTAAAACAAGGACATCTTGCATCTAAGGGTTTAGGCAAGAGCAGATCATCCTTCATTCTAGTTGTTTCTACTGCCTTCTTTCTACATCATTCCTCTCACCACCGAAACCTCATGCCCTCACTTCCCTATGCTCTTGCTTATGCCTATGTTTAATTACCACATCCAATTACTGTATCAAGAAAGCTACATCATGCTATCTTCTATATCGTTTTCTTTTTGGTGTTAAGATCATCAATCCTACTTCCACCTTGATCTTGGAGTTGTGCTTGTTGCATGGAAGGCTAGATTGGCTTGTTCATTGAAGTATGAGTTTAAGTTAAACAAGTAAGTGGAATTCTAAACTTGATGGCATATGGTAATACAAATTCTATAATGTTTAAATTGGGATAGATTACGTGTTGTGTTTATGATAAAATGAGTTCTGGAAAATGATGTTTGTATGATAGATTCTATTTTGGTTTTGATGCATGAAAGACAATGGTTTTGAGCTTCCAAATGAATGATTTTGAATTAGAATTAGATGTGAATTCGATGAGGAATTGAAGAATAATTAAGATGTAATTGAGGTGTAATTAATGGACTATGATGAAGGTGTATCGAATTGAATATGAAGGTGTTAAAATCTGGAAACAAATTGAAGGCAATTGGATAGTGAACCTTCGATTCACTCATCCCACGATCGTGGGAGCTACATTAGCTCCTTCCCACAGTCGTGGGAAATGCTTTGAAATGAGAAATGTTTAGTTTTGTGCAATTGTTGAACCATATAAGGTATATTTGAACTTGATTAAGGTTTGAAATGAACCTGGTTTGATGTTAGATTAATTGGTTAAAGGTTGAATAAGTTTTGGAATGTTAATTGAGGTGATGACTTAAGGAATGGAATGTTTGATATCAACGTATCCAATTTTAGAATATTTGAATTTTTCAGGGGATGAAGGTGTTCTTATGAACACAAATGTGATCCAAAGGATTTAAGTAATGTGAATTAGTTATGAATGTTTGAGAATTGGGAATTTTTGTGAACTTATATGATGTGTAATTACTTGATGCTATTATTGATGCATTGTTACAAATGCTTAAATTCATAAGGCATTTTAAGTTGTTCGGGTTTGAAAGAGTATTCAATTTGAGCATAAGGAAATAAATTTCTACTTTATGCATTATTTCTCTCACATGTGATTCTGAAATGTGATATCTATTACTTTAAACCTGCCAAGTCCTAGTTATGGGTAAATAGCCATGCCTAGAAGAGTCTCCAACTGCTTCTGTACTTAGACGCTACGATGTCTTCTATTTAGAGGCTCAAGTCTCTTCTATTTCTGTAGATACCAATCATAGGTATCTTCTATTCTGTTCTCGTTACCCACTTCTATAAAAAGGATTAGCAGGCAATTTTTTATTTGTTTTGATATTAGTTCTATTCTGAAACAATCATGTCCTGTTCTGATACTTTTATATTTTGTTATGATGTAAGTATATTTTGTTCTTATGCATTTATGTTCTGTTCTGATGCAATTAATTACTCTCTTATTCGAATAATTAAAGATTGCCTGTGATAAGTCACGATTCATTTATTTACAAATGCTAGACAACTATTAGAAGCAGTCATCATCTTGTATCATGTTTAGTTATTCCCCACTAAGCTATATGCTTAGCATGGTGGTTCTTCCTCTATGTAGGTTTCGATAAAAAGGATTAAGGCTAGGACAACCGCAGTAGCCAAAGAAGGATATATTATGTTTTGGAAGATGTTTCGTATAAGTTTTTTTAGTTGTATTTAAAATTATGAGATATATTTGTATTCTGTGTAAATGGTTTGTAATAACTATAATACAGAATGGATTTAAATTTAAGATATGTATTTGATAAATACAATGTGTAAATTATGTTCTGTTTATAACTCAATATTAGAATGAATTGTGAAGTATGTCGCCTTATTTTTAGGATTTAATGGAATATCTTGGTATGTTCTAAATTTGATTTGACTGGCATCCGCATATCCTCTTAGGGAGTATTATGGTGTTACAATGTTGGTGCATATAATGAAGACAAAAGATGTAGGGATGGCAATGGGCCAGCCCCCGTTAATCTTTTTAAAATAATTTTTTTAGAATTAAAAATATAGAACAACGTAATTTTTTTAATTGAGTACAAGCTTGAGCTGCTCAAGTCCAAGCCTACCCTAGGCCTAACTCTTCTAAGTAAAACAATATTGTTTTGCGTAGAATAGTTAGATCTCGAGTTAGTCTAGGCTTGGGCCTAGCTCATGGGCTAAAAATTGTTATCCCTAAAAAGATGAAGTACTAAGAGTCTTCCTCACTTGGAAGAAAATGGCAGAGACTCAAACAGGCAGAAGGATCAAACGTCTTTGGACAGATAACGGAGGAGAATATAGAAGTGATCCATTTATGAAAGTCTGCAAAGAAGAAGGAATTATATGACACTTTATGGTTAAGAATACACCACAATAAAATGAGGTGGCAGAACGTATGAATCAAACATTATTGGAGAATGTTCGATGTAGGCTTTCTAATGTTGAGTTGAGCAGACAATATTAGGCTGAGCTTGTATCATATGTAAGTCACCTCATAAATCGCTTACCATCAATTGTTATTGGTGGCAAGACACCTTTGGCAGTATGGTCTAGAAAACCTGCTACATATTATGATTCCTTACATGTGTTTGGTTCCACTACATACTACCACGTTAAGGAATCAAAGTTAGATCCAAAAGCAAAGAAAGCAATATTCATGGGAGCCACTTCTGGTGTGAAAGTGATGAGTTAGGAGCTTCGGATTGTAAGAGATTACGTATATTCTATTAAAAGTAAGATTTGTAGAGTTTTGATGCTCTACCCAAGCAAAAGCCGAGAATTCAATCCCAAAGAAAAATTAGTAAAAAACATATCTCCCCCAATTCCCTTATGTCTTATTTATAGAACTAGCCCTCCCATTGTAGTAGTAAACGTTTCTAATTCTCTCTCCTTTCTGTTACGAATTCTCTTTCCTCCTTCTGTCCACTAATTCTCTTTCCTCCTTCTAAAATAACCCAATAAGGGTTTATTCCTTCCATAGCTCGTTATCATTGCCTCCCCCTAATTGATAAACCTTGTCCACAAGGTTTGATTCAGGGAATTGACCATGGAATTTCAAGCTGTGTAAATTGTCCCTCATCTGACACCTTTTCGGTTGCCGGCGATTCCACCACTTCCTCTAACTGGGAAGTACCCAGATTTTCTCCGTCGTCTTCATCTGCCCCCAATATAAGAGTTCGAAGGGATTCATTCTTACATTGATGTAGAGGATGATAAGGTTGGTTACACCGAAAGCACAAACCCTTTGCTCGTAATTCTTGGAACTCCTTCTGCGTATAGCGCCTCAATCCCCGACTCCTTCCTGAGCTTTGAAGATTCGGTTTTACAGTCGCGAGCATAGCTCCTGAATTTTCTATAGCCTTAAAATTATAGGGTTAGTTAGCAACTGATAAGTTAGGTTGGGCTGTGCCTACATTAGTGATAAAATATGAGGGCTCCTGTCCACTATCCTTCGTTGCTGCCCTTAGTCCAGCCCGATATCCTAGCCCAAAGCCTTCGGTTGCCTGGGTCTTCCTCTTCCTCAAAACCTGAATCTCATATTCGATTTCTCTAGCCAGAGTCATGGTGCGATACAGATCTATAATCTCATGGGAGCGAATATGCACTCTGATTTCTTCCTTCAACCCATTCAAAAACTGGCCGATGAATGCTTCTTCCGACCATGTCGGGATTTGGGATGATTTAGACACAAAGTCTCGGATATACTCTTCCATGGTCCCTGTTTGCTTTACAGCCACAATGGCTTCGTATGTGTTGGAAGCGAGAGCATCTCCAAAGCGAGTCAAGACCTTCTTCTTCACATCCTCCCAGCATAAAAATGATCGTCAATCTTGTAACCACGTCATCCAGTGAAGGGCATGCCCCTCCATACAAACAAGGGCTAAGGACACCTTTAGATTTCCCGGTGTTTGTTGTATCTAAAAATACTGTTCCGCTCGTCGAACCCATACCAAGGGCTCATAGCCATTAAAGTTGGGAAGCTCCACTTTCTTAGCCGAAATCTGGACATCTTCCAAAGTGATGAAGCGATTATGTGATTTAACAATTCCAGTGAGTGGGAGAGGAACTATACCAGTGTGGGCTGGGGATACTGCCTCCGTCGAAACAGAAGGGCTTCTGTTTCCTCACACGGCCCCTTACACTTAAGAACTGCAGTCAACAAATTCTTGAGTTCCTCTAGCTGTTTGCGAGTTTCTTCCAGTTGGTGACGATTCCCAGCAATTTTCGAACCTAGTCCTGCGACCTGCTACTCTAAAGTCCCAAGGCTCCTCTCCATCGTTTCCACCCTGCTTTCCATACGTGTGTTTGTCATTGGGGTCGCTGCTCTCTTCGAATTGATTCCACGCTTACCGCACCAATTGATGAGTTAGGAGCTTCGGATTGTAAGAGATTACGTATATTCTATTAAAAGTAAGATTTACAAAGTTTTGATGCTCTGCCCAAGCAAAAGCCGAGAATTTAATCCCAAAGAAAAATTAGTAAAAAACATATCTCCCCCAATTCCCTTCTGTCCTATTTATAGAACCAGCCCTCCCATTGTAGTAGTAAACGTTTCTAATTCTCTCTCCTTTCTGTTACGAATTCTCTTTCCTCCTTCTGTCCA
>JANKOE010000205.1:31963172-31974705 GCA_026284465.1 Erythroxylum citrifolium | reverse complement strand
GCATTTTTGTCATTAACACTGTTTTTTGTTCTGTCCCCTGCAACCAAACACATTTCTGTCCTCAGGACAAAGACAATTTTTTCTGTCCTGTCCACTGCAACCAAACATCCCATTGTCTTCAGTTCTTATTCTGTTCCGTCCAATTCTGTCTCGTCTCGTCCTGTCTCTGCCTGCTGAAGACGCTAACCATACAGACAATTAGGGCTTGTCACGGGCGTTCTTGTTGCTTGATTGTTCTCTTCTTCTGCTGGGCATTGCTCTTCTCCTTTTTTTGTTTCTTGAGTTACCACTCCTTTTGTTTTTGCCGCAAGCCCTCTATTCTCCTCTCTTTGTTATTGTAGCTCTGATGGGACAATTAAACCTTGGTCTAATTTACTATTCACACCCCCTTAATAACCCCACGCTTCTGCTATGCCTGTGTTTCTTTCCTTTGGACTGTGCGTTTTGGTGCCTTGCATTTTCTTCATCTGTGTTACTGTTTCATGATGCTCTTTTATTTCTTCTTATTCATGCTTCTTTAATTAAAAACTTGACCCTACCTCCTGATGCACTGCACTTTATGCTGATCTGCTCACCTAGGTATCACTGTACGAGGCCATATCTAGTTAGGTTTAACGCCTAGTTCAACTCTTTTTTTATCCCATAATGTTTGCAGTTCTTTCTATCTAGTTCCAAAATATACCTTGACATAAAATAAGATTAATTTCCATTAAGTATAGCTTCAAACCTAAAAAACAAAGAAAATTGACACAAAAAATAGAAAATAAAGGCACTAACATTTTCGGTGATGAAATGTTTGTTGTTTTACTGATTTTTCGTGGTAATGTTTGTTGTTTTATTGAGTTTTCGTGGTTGCATTTTTGTTGATTTGGGATTGTTGGTTTGATTAATGATTTGAGCTGTCTAGAAGTTGTTTTTGTGTGAAAAACGTCCAGTATAAGTGTGGTGTTATAGCTGTATTTTTGGTAACATTTTGATAATGAAACATTTGTTCAATTGATGTTATGTTGATGTTGCTGTGCGTAGACTGATTGTGATTCTTCTCAATAGTTCACGGCAAATATTGTTCTACCACTTTCCACACATTCGACTGATAAAACTACATATTTAAAGGAGTGTTTTTATCTCAAGTATTTTTTTATGTTTATGTCTTTATTGGTTTAATCACTTAAGTTATTCAATTCTCATTTTTATTATTTAACATTGTTGTAAAAATCCTCTATTGAGGTTAGCACGAGGTGGTCGTATTATTAGGAGTAATTTACTTTTGCGGGGTGTGAGGATGAGGGCTAGTGTCAAGGGTTGAGTGAGCCGGCTCAGTAAAACCTTGTATAAAACTATTATCGTCAGGTGAAAGTGATTAAGCTGGATGACAGCCTTGCAGATGTAGGCAAAATATGTCGAACTGTGTTAGCAAATTTCATGTGTTGATTTGTTTGTTTTGCGTTTAATTTTCTATTTTCGTTTGTGCTAGAAATAACTGCGACTTAACTAGATTTTTTGCAAAACTGAATCCTTTCGAACTTTAAAAAATGATTAAAATTTTTATAATTGAATTAGTTGAATCGATTGAGTTTTTTAATCATTCATAAAATGAACTCTTAATATTATTGTTTTACAACATTATAAAATACAAAATATATTTTATTTAATTAAAAATATGAGTGATATTCTCGTAATTTAATAATGTATTATTTTACAATTATTATTCAAATATTTATGTTCAAGTGTTTTAAAATAAACATATCACCACCTATGTCCCTAGGTATCGCTTGTCCAAACTCCAAAGTGAAAGGTTATTATCAGGGAACGGAGAGGGTATTAAAGGAATTTCAATTCCCTGGTCCAGTCACGTCTAGTCCTTCAGCTTCTTGCCTCTTTTCCGTCGCGACTAAGCATAGAAATGGAAATTCGTACTGTTCTCTAAAGCTGTGTTATAGTTATTGACAATGGTCTTGCATTCGGTTTCACGGTTATTGAGTTATGGTGTTTTGATTTTGACTCTGAGTCTACTCGCAACTCTATCCGAGTCAGCGTCTCAAGCCTTCCGGAGAGACCCCGGCCACCCTCAGTGGCATCACGGAGCTTTTCAAGACGTCAGAGACAGCGTCCGATCCGATGTCCGCCGCATGCTCCACACTCGCGCCGAGGTAATCTATCGTAACTCTCCGATTACTTCATTCGTTTTTTGTGTTAATTTGATGTCTCTTACACTTTCTAGGCTGCAAATAGTCCTTAGCTTTCACGCCATCTGTACTTTCTGAATGAAATTTGTGTGGATCGCAGGTTCCGTTTCAAGTTCCGTTGGAAGTGAATGTGGTGCTTGTTGGATTTAACGGTGACGGCGGTTACAGGTACTCTTTGGATGCGCACAAATTGGAAGAGTTTATGAGAACAAGCTTCTCAGCTCACAGACCGGCGTGTCTGGAGACTGGCGAGCCGTTGGACATTGAACATCATGTCGTCTTCAATTCGTTCCCTGTAAGGATTTGCTCAATAATCATCTGTAATTGATCATTTTTTATGGCTAAGCAAGAGTAGTTTAGAGTAGTTATCTTTGTCATATAATGATTAATTAAAAAAGTGTAATTGTGTTGGTTTGTTGATTTATGGCTTGCGTGCTCTCGTTATTGCGACAGGCAGGGCAGCTGGAACTGATTGAACTTGAGAAGGCACTGAAAGAGGCTATGGTTCCTGCCGGAACGACAAGGGAGGTGAGCTGCATTAGGTGGTTTAGCCATTTAGGAGCTAGTTTTGCATTATGGAGTTATCTGTTGTATTATAGTTTTGTTTTGTTATTTGAATTTTGTGTACAATTTTGTAGAGTGAATTTGGGAAGGAAGTCCCGTTGTTTGAGGTGGAGGCAACAGTTGTGGAGCCGATATTTCATAAATTGTATTCCTATGTGTTTGACATGGATGGTACAGGGTACTCTGCTGCCGAGAATGATAGGCCTGTACCTAATGCAATATTTGTTGTCAATTTTGATAAGGTGTGTTCACTTCTCCAAGTAATCACAACCTGCATTTGATCTTGTAGAAGTATCACTGGGTGTTGTTTCTTTCTTTCTGCTCTCTCTTTAACTTCTGTTTTAACCAAAATGAAAATTAGTGGGCTTGGTTTTCTCTCCTTTTATACAGGTGAGGATGGATCCTCGAAATAAGGAAGTTGACCTTGACAGTTTAATGTATGGTAGAATCAGCCATTTGAATGAAGAAGATATGAAGAAGCAAGAGGGGGACTACATTTATCGATATAGATACAATGGAGGAGGAGCAACTCAAGTTTGGTTGAGCTCAGACAGGTACCAACTCAAGTTGTGCCTATTGTTTAAAATTCTCATGTATATGAAATATTCAATTGATGTTCTTAACTGTGTTTTAAACTTGATTTGTTGAATGCATGTATGGTATTGTGGACATTATAATTAATTGAAACACATGCTCTTTGTGGGTCTAACATTGTCTTCATACAATTCAGATTCGTTGTGATCGACCTCTCTGCAGGACCTTGCACATATGGAAAGATTGAAACTGAAGAGGGAAGTATCAGTCCTAGGACGTTGCCACGGTTGCGAACTATGATTTTTCCAGGAGGCATTGGCTCCTTTATTGATCATTCCACTCATGATATTTTTGTCGGACAACTTGCCTCTTTGATATCAACCACAGTTGAGCATCTAATAGCTCCAGATGTAAGGTAATAATTGATAATATAAACTCTTTCTTATGGATGATAGCTTCTCGCATGCTTTCACTTTTTTCTTTTATTATTATTTATAGTTTCTCACAAAATCATTATCAGTTCTCCATCCATGAAACTAGCCAGGAGCTTGGTTTTCTATTATTTTGGTTGAGGAACCTAGCCCCTAGGATTTAACTTTTATATTTTGTACCTTTTGCAAAATCTGTTAAATTAACTCGTTGATGCAGGTTTGAGATTGTTGATTTGACTACAAGGATCCTTATACCAATCATTGTACTTCAAAACCACAATCGCTATAATATTCTGGAGAAGGGTCACAACTACAGCATAAACATAGAAGAAATTGAATCAGAGGCAAGTCGTCTTCAGGGAGTTCCTTCAGCACTCTCATACTTTTTTTTCTCGGAATTACTTATATGTCACCTCATTTCTTCTCTTGTCTAGAATATGAAGCTAATGAAACACTGGATGCAAAACTAAAGTAGTTAACTGGACCCAACATATCCTTGTCCTAAATTATTCTGCTGTCAAGAAATATTTTACTGAGCCCCATTTTACTAAAGCTTCAAAGTGATGAATATAGGCAGATAGATCATCATTTGTGCCATTTTCTTTAATCTACAAAATTCGTAAGTTCTCCTATTGCGAGAAAGTATTTGAAGGAAACCTTTATAGGTTTATGTAACTGGTAAAATAGTTGCTATCCTGACCTGAAAGTTTATTGTGTAAATAAATGATCAATGCTGTGAGGAGAGAACCAAAGGTCGTATGCAAGCAAATGACCTGATGTTTGTGATATAGTCAAATGTATTAAAGTGGAATGCTGCATATGTTGAAAAGTTGGAGTTTTTTCTTTCCTTTTTCAGGTCAAGAAGATGGTTCATGATGGGCAAGAAGTTGTAATTGTTGGAGGGTCACATGCATTGCATCATCATGAGAAGTTGTCAATTGCTCTTTCAAAGGCAATGCGTGGCCATTCCCTGCAGGAAAC
Source organism: Erythroxylum citrifolium (assembly GCA_026284465.1). Lineage (NCBI taxonomy): Eukaryota > Viridiplantae > Streptophyta > Magnoliopsida > Malpighiales > Erythroxylaceae > Erythroxylum > Erythroxylum citrifolium. The sequence continues at coordinate 31,970,009 of JANKOE010000205.1, read as the reverse complement.
TAAAAATGATGGGCGTTTCCATGTTCATACCAAGATATATTTGGATGGTGCTATACTGAAAGAGGTAAAAATTATTATTTTATGGATTCGTTTTTTGTTTAGTCTTTGAGCTGCTATTGATGATGTGATTATGAGTATTTGTTGGTGAAAATATGGTTGTGACTAGCTCTTTTGACTATGTGGAGGTACTTTCTTTTCCTTTGGCATATGCCTCTAAGCGAGCAATAAGCAATTTACTTCATGCTCCAAATGCATTGCGGGGATCACCTTGACTAATGTGTGCATGTGTGTTTCTTTTAGACTTTATTACTGCATTTTATGAACTCTAATTTCTATTTAGCCACGAAACTTTGGCAACCTGCTGGTTTTCTGTGATTTCCTTCCACTTATATAAGTTCCCTTATGAGGATAATTATTGGTTGGAATATTTGTGTGATTTTTCTGCCCCATAGCACTGAATCATTTTGCTTTAATTTGCTTATTATAGGAGATGGAGCGTTCTGCTGATGTGCTTGCTGCTGGTTTAGTTGAGCTTGCTGATCCATCTCTTTCAAATAAGTTTTTCCTCCGCCAGGTACCATTATAATTAATACCAAGGGATAATTAGGGGTCTTAAATGTGGAAATTTTCTATAAGTATTATGTCTCTCAAAATATTCTTTGCAGAATATCAATTTAGATAGAATCTATATACTATTTCATATTGAAGTGAATAAATTTTTTCTGGTTGTGATTCTGCATTCTGTATTTGACAAAATTTAATTTCTTTTGTCCAGCACTGGATGGACGAGCCTGATGTTCCAAGTGATTCTGTTCTTAAGCATAAACCTATATGGGCTAGCTATCAATCAATCCAAGGGAAGCAGAAGAAGAATAAGAAAAAGAAAACTCAAAGAAAAGAAGGGAATTTGTTCCGGACTTATGGGACAAGAGTTGTTCCAGTGTGAGCGCATACCTAATCTTATCATATTTACTGCACAAGCTTAACATCCTGTGGTTTTTGGTATTTCAACGACAATCTAAAGACGACTGTATGATTTTATTTGACAAGTTTTTGTTTTTCTTACCATCAGAATAGACTGGATTTAAAATCATATTCCAAAGACCTTTGCATTATTCATCATTTGTGGCAAGAAACATACAAAATTATGTGACTTGTATGTATATTAAACCTCTACATGCCACACACAAAGACACTCGCATTTGCATACATACGTAGGTTACTTCTCTAGAGCTAGACAGGCAATCAGACTTGGAAACTGCATGTGTAGCGCCACAGATGCACCATTTTAGCTGTTGAATCATTAAATTTTATGATAACTGTTATTTTTTAGAAAGCTCGCAGGACGGCTATGGCAAGTGATATGATTACTTTATGATCTTGAAACATTGAACTTTGATCACTGATCTTTGTTATAGCTTTGTGCTATCATTGGCTGATGTTGATCCACAACTTATGATGGAAGACGAAAGTCTTGTTTGGACAAGCAGTGATGTAGTCATTGTACTTGAACATCAAAGTGCAAAGATACCTCTGAGGTAAGTAGCATATTAGTTTTAACTTCTATGGTGGCAAAGGATGTCTCCCTGTTATATTCCAAACTACGTGTGGCTCATCTATCATGATCTATGATGCCATGACTGTTCTGAGACCCTGGTCCTCTTTTCTGTGTCCATATTGAAATTTCATCATCTTTTATTCTGTAATGTACCAACTATCACTTTGCAATATTCCTTGTTGGGACAGTTATGTTTCGGAAACAGAAAGAAGACATGCTCTTCCTTATGCAGCCCAGCGACACATCTTGGCGGGGCTTGCTTCCACAATAGGTGGATTGAGTGCACCATATGAGAAAGCATCTCACATACATGAAAGACCAATCATAAATTGGTTATGGGCAGGGGGTTGTCATCCATTTGGACCATTCTCTAACACCTCGAAAATCAGTAAATTGCTACAAGATGTTGCCTTGGTAAGCCAATTTTCTTTATCACAACTCTTCCTGCACGTCATAGGTGACTTGCTGGTTATCATATCCCAATCATAGAAAATGTTCAGCATTACCTTCTTGAACAATGTCAGACAGTTATCCTCTCTACTTATTGAAAGTATCTTGAAAGTATAGCTATTACTTGAATCGCATGCTGTCATTTGTTTATTTTATGGCAGAGGAACACAATATATGCAAGAGTTGATGCTGCACTTCATAGAATTCGTGATACATCAGAGGTAATTTGGTATTCTTCTATCATACATATGAAAATCATCACAAGCTGTGTAATGGTATATGCTTAATTTGTCTGTCTATGGTGTAGGCTGTACAAGCTTTTGCTGCTGATTATTTGAAAACTCCTATTGGTGAACCTGTGAAAGGGAAGAAGAACAAGACCACTGCTGAACTATGGCTAGAGAAGTTCTACAAGAAAACTACCAACTTGCCTGAACCTTTTCCACATGAATTGGTTGAACGGCTGGAGAAGTACCTAGACGTAAGTCACAGATGTTTGAATATCACCGTGTAACCGTGCTATCATTTCAAAGGTTATAACGGGTGTCTTTCTGTTGGATTGAATGACAGAACCTTGAAGAACAGCTTGTCGATCTATCTTCTTTACTGTATGATCACCGACTACAGGATGCACATTTAAACAGCTCAGAAATACTTCAAAGCTCTATGTTCACACAACAGTAAGTGATATACTGGTCTGAAATTATCTCTGTGACTTTGCAATTTATTTGTCTAAACTTTGGAATCGTTAGATATTGAACATGCTTAATTTTGAAATATACAACTCCAGATATGTAGATCACGTTTTGGCTTCAGAGAGAGAGAAAATGAGATGTTGCAACATTGAGTACAAATATCCTGTGCACTCCTCACAAACATACATGTACGGCGGGATTCTTCTGGCTGGCTTTTTTGTATATTTTGTCGTAATTTTCTTCTCCAATCCTGTGCGATGATGAAGCCAACTTGTTCTTTTTAACATTTTTGGGGAAACAGAGATACTGTTGTGTTATCAGGAGCCATAAAGTGCCTAAAAAGATCGGAAATTCTGATGATTTTCTCCTTAACTCCTCTAATATTTTCTCCTTCCAACGTTAATAAAAAATAAGAAAATCTGGTAACCAATAAAAAGGAAAAAACAAACAACTTTTGTTGGCTCTTCACAAGTTCAGAGATTTCTGATATAATGGAAAAGTTGACACAAGTTTAGAGATGGATCAGTTGATTATCTTGTTCCTCGAAGAAGTTCCGAGCGACCCAAACATGCTTTTTCTCTCTTCTCCTCTTTTCTTTCATTATTTTGCTATTATTAAGATAGTATTATTGATACCCACTTATGATAACATGTGCCATTTTGGTTCTTAGTGAAAAAGACTTCAACTTCCTTTTAATTTAAGTACCCTGTTGAAATTTATTAATTTTTTATTCATAAATGAAGTTTATTTTTCTTTTCTTTTGGAACATTCTAAGGTTAATAGTTGAATTGCCCATATCTCTTTTTCCTAAATGTCAATTAATTTTATTACAAAGAATTTTTGTTCCTTAATTATCTTCTCACAATCCTCCTCTTGAGCTAATGATATAAGATGACATGAAGTAATCAGAAAATAGAAGTATTTGCAAGTTATTTGTGATGCCTTGAGAACCATATTGACTTTAAGTTGATTTATGATGACAAATTTATTTTTAAAAAAGGCCCCTTTTTTGTTTGGAGTTTGGACAGATAGTTGTTAAGAAGAATTGAGTGCAGGTGGAAATCAATAAGGAGAGTTAAATAAACATTGTCGCTTTATATTATTAGAAATGTCCTTAGTTTATAAGTAAGGTTTAATTTTAAGAAAGTGATAATGAATTTTCCAACACGTTTCTCATATTTAGGGTCGGTAAGTGATCAGTTATTTAGCCATTATAACAAATGAATATTCGGCTAATCGAAGATATGAAAATGTTTATCTCCCTATCTTTGCTAATATTTTTTCTAAATTCTCTGTACTCTTTTTGTAGAAATCTTCTTCTCCTTCTCCTTTTTCGTATTGTAACTTGTTAGTATTTCTTATTAAAAAAAATCTTGTAACAACTTGATATCAATTCGGTAAGGAATTAGAGGTGTGACTCTATGGAGGATATAGGAGAGTGTGAGGAGCCTTCTAGAAGCTCAGTAAAAAAAGAAAAAGCCGATGACAGGAATCAAAATAGAATTATCAAACAAGAAAAGGAAATAAGTGATATAAAATTGATGTTCTACCAACTTATGTAAAATTTTGGGAGGAACAATTATTGACATCCACGAGAAAGGAGAACATAAGTATTATACCAAAATTGGTTTTTCCACATTTGAGAGGAGTGATGTTCAAGGAATGGTTCTACAAGTGCGAGAAATTTTTCATACTAGATAATACTCCTAAAAACCTTAAAGTAGGAATAAATGATATACACTTAGAAAGGAAAGCCCAAGAATAGTATTGGATGGCCCTAAAAAATAGAATTTGATAGGAACCAATAAAGTGGGAGCAGTTAGTACCCATCCTCAACTAAAGGTTTGATGAGGAAATATTTGAAAACAATTTGAGTGATCTTGAAGAATTAAAAAAAGCGTGCTCAATGCAAGAGTACTATGCTCAGTTTAATAGACACTTCAATAAGTTATCACTCCTAGATAATCACTAAAAAATGTTTATTTTTAAAGGATTAAAGCCAAAATTAGACCTCACTGTCAAATTGCTTGATCCTTAGAGTCTCCAATAGTTGTATTCTTACAAGAAAATAAGAGGGCATGGTTACAACTAGTACTAATTTAAATCAATTTAAGAGGAGTAATAAATCACTTCCTAAGCTAGGGAATTTAGGTGGGTGAATGGTGATGAAGGGAATAACACAAACCTCAACCTATAATCAAATCTAACCCAAAAAGTGAAATTTTTCCTAACCTTAGAAATAAAAGATGTTTTATTAGAACTAATTATACTAAAACTAACATATGCCAGAGGACTTTTAGCAGGAGAGATTTTAATTCGAAAAGAGGAAAAGAGTTGTGCTTTTGCTATGATGATCAATATACAATAAAATGAAACAATTTTAGGTGTATATGATAGAGAGAGAAGATGCAATTGAGGTGGAAGATGAGAAATCAATGATAGAATGTAATTATAAATAGAAAATACCTAATATATCTCTTCAAGCAATAATAGGGATAAATGATGAAGAGGAGTACAAGCATATTGAAGTTACAATATTCCATCACAAAAGGCCTCTTCACATCTTCATTGATAATGAAAGTACCATAATTTGTTTAATATATCAATCATTAAGAATGGTATTGGAAAAATTAAGGAGATATCTCCTTTTTAAATCGTAGCGAGGGAGGACTTTAATGTTATGAGGGATTCATATGGAGTATCAAAGGCCAATAATTCATCACAATGCCTAATTCTTGGGGTGACGTGGCTAGTGGCATTGAATAAGTTGTTGTGTAATTTTATAACTCACACCATGAGGTACAATTAGGAGGATCGCTTGGTGACATTAATAAGCAACTCTAAAAAAAAGGCTAAGGTAGTTTTTGGCACAATATTTAATAGGATGCGTAAGAATTATAAATGTGGTGGCTTATATAAGCTACAACTTGCATACCCGATTGAGTTTCTAATGCAACAACTTAAATTAGAGGAATAACTAAGTATGTTTGATGAGTTGAATGGTTTGATGGTTGAGTTTGGAGATGTGTTTAAGGAACTTAACCAATTATCCTTAGTATAACTCCTGACTACACAATTTAAATTAAAGGAAAGAGTGAAAACCATCAACTTCAAACCCTATATGTGTTCTGGGGAGAAAATGGATGTCATAGAGAGAGTGATATATAAGCTAGTGAAGTGAGGGTTTATCAAGCACAACATTAACCCTTATGCTTCACCAATAGTTTTAGTTAAGAAGAAGGACAATTTATAAAGAATATGCATTGATTATAGCATCGATTATAGAGAAATCAATAAAAATATAATAAAATATAAGTTCCTTATACCTCCAATTGAGAAATTGATTGATGAGCTAAATGGGTCAAGTTGCTATTATAAACTAGAGCTGAGGTCAAGATATTATCATATTAAACCAAAGAAGGTTCTAATCAGTGTTCTAATGATAACAAAATATAATTACTACTAATGAGTTTATTATTTAGCTAAAAGTGCATTTTGAACCTCAACGTTTATTACATAATAGAACAAACTCTATATCTTTCAAAGCATTTAAATCAAACCCCAACGTTTTTAAAACATTCAAAACAGATCCTAAGTAGATGGAAAATTTAAGGGTTTAACTTCTTATCATTTTAATTTTTTTAAAAAAGGGTTGCACTACCCATATGCAAGTGGGACCCATTGTCTGAAATTTATAACGATGGGTCTCATTACAATATAGTAAGTGAGACCCACTGTCTAAAATGTATAACAGTAGGCCCCACTATCATGTGGAAATGAGACCTACTTTTTGATTAATTAAAAATAATTATATGGCAGTGGGACCTATTTTCTGTTAGTAGTATGCCCTAGGCCAATGGACATTTGTGACTTTTGTACTAATATTATGACTTATTCATAATATATTATGAGGTATTCTTTTATATATGCATGTATATCGTTTACGTAATGTGATTTACGTTCCATAAATAGTATTAGGCTTATGTCATCAAGTATGTGACTTGATAGGAAAACCATAAGCATTATAATACTATTCTAAACTATCCCTAGTCAATCATTATTGGTGGAACAATAATGAATTAAGGCTAGTATGTGTTCTGATTGATGATCACGTTTTTCTGATCATGGATATGA
>JANKOE010000205.1:31902675-31920838 GCA_026284465.1 Erythroxylum citrifolium | reverse complement strand
TCTGAGTTCGATGTTGTGCGCTGTTCGATTCGATTCGATTTGTATTCCGATTAGCGATCCTTCGCTATCCTTGTTTCGTTCCATTTTTTGTTTCCGCTTTCCGGTTGGGATCCGGTTCCTGAGACCGGGTTCCAATAGCTCTCAAACTGAAATTTGTATATAAGTTGACAAAAAGTCTGAATTGCTAGAAAAGGTTCCTATACTCAAGCTTGACGAATTTGGAGAAATGCAGCGAGTTGGGATTCCTATCTCTTACCCTTGGAAACCTACTCCTGTTAAGAAACAATGGAGAGTAACCGGAAAATATTTTAAAACTATATGGCATGATGAATTGCTTGAGCTAGATACTGCTTCTAAAACTGAGAAGCCAAACTTGGTTTCTAACCCAGCCAATAAAGATCATGAAGTAACAGATCCATCTGTGCCAAGTAAACCTATCAGTAATACTGAAGTGGTCAATGCTCAAGAGATCTCAGCTGAACAATCAGATGTAATAGGTAGCTGCAGCTCAGAGTCAGCCAATAATCCTGAACAGATGAACCCCTCAATAATGGAACCGTCTAATATGGATGTGCATGTCAGTTCTAATATAGAATCTTACAATTCATTAGTTGTATCTATAACAACCCCTAAAGTGGAGTCAAACTCTCAACAACAGCAGGGTCGGACAACGAGTTAAGAGGATCAACGCAAAACTTCTACCTCTACTTTAAACTCCAACAGTAGTGAAAGAAGAAGATTTGCAAGGAAGAAGAACAAACTCAACGATAGAGGGGACCTTGATGTTGCTTATATGGAATGTTAGAGGGCTTAATGAACCTCACGAAAGTTAAAGATGTTTTTGACAGAAGGCCTTGTATGGTTGGTCTGATAGAAACTAAAATAAGATCCTCACTTTTTACTGAAGTTTCCAAACTTTTGGGTGCTAATTAGAATATTCTTACAAACTTGTCTTCTCACTACAATTGCATAATTCTTTGTTTTTACTATATAAAAAGAGTCTCAGTTCATAAGTAAGGGGAGAGTGATCAACACTTGCATTTATCTTGCGCTTTTATTCATTCCACTATAAGGTTTGTCATCTCCATTATATATCGAATTATGCAAGAATGCAATCAAATCACAACATTCATCCAATAAACACAATTGACTAAATTATCATTAAATCAAAATAAAATCCCAAAGAAGAGTTAGAACATCATCAACATTCTACCATTTATCATCATACAATCCATCCCAACTTTATACATGAATAAAATTGAAACGAAAAGTAAATAGAAACTTAGAATGGACAATTTGGGAAGGCAGTAGCGTCAGGAAACCTCTTGATCCGGGAAGCATGTCGAGACCACTTCTTCCTCCTCTTCCTTCCTCTTCCTTCCTCTTCCTTCCTCTTCCTCCTTGCTTTCTCTCCCTTTTTCTCTCTTAGGGTTTTCAAAAGTGGCTACAAAAAAAAGCTCCTTTTTCTTCTATTGTTGTTCTTTAAATAGCCTCTTATGTTTTGGGTAACCCTAGGGCTTTTTCGAGATCCTAAAGGTTCAAAAAGTCCCTCGAAACGTGAAGTTTGTAAGTGTCTACGCCTCTGCCTGATGTAGACCACAACTACAACTCACATCTGAGCCTTCTGTCACGATCGTGGCATGCAGGCCATGATAGTGGGTCATTCCTAGAGCTTTGGTCGTTGTTTCTACTTGAATATCTTTCGAAACTGCTCCATTCTTCGATATTGACCCTGAAACACTAGCAAACATTTTAAGGTACCTAAAAAACATAATATTTAAGCTCAAAAACTTGTACTAATCCTTAAAACATAAATAATTAACAAACTAACACAATTCTAACCTAAACACGTACTAAATGATTGAATTAATGACTAAACACATATTAAATTATACCTTAAAATATTATGCAATTTACACTTATCAATATACATTTGATGAATCTTTGCTTTAACGAAAGATTCTTTACATGGACCAATAAACAACAAGGTTTATATGTGATAAGAAGAAAGCTTGATAAGGCCCTAGTTAGCTCGGATTGGTTGTCTACTTTCCCTAATTCCTTTGCTTACTTAGGTGATAACCTTCTTTCAGACCACTATTTTATCTGATCAACAATTTGTCCCATTCAATTTCAGAGCTGCTCCTTTCAAGTTTTTTTTAATGTCTCACTAAGTAAGTAGGTTTTATGGACTTGTTAGAGGCTGCTGGTTCTCTCACAATGAAGGTTACAATTCCTATTAGCTAATGCAGAAGTTAAGGAGGGTAAAAGCATCACTTAAAAGCTTTATGTCTCATAGCAACAGACAAGTTCTTGAATGAAAAAATAAGTTGCAACTAGCTCAAGAAGCTTGCTATCAACATCCTGATAACTCTTAGTTGAGGTTATTGAATACTGAGAATAAAGGACTATCAGTAGGCCCTATCTTTGTATCACTCCATATTATAACAGAAGGCTAAAGTGGCCTGGTTAAAGGAAGGGGATCGTAACTCCAAGTTTTTCCATACGTCCCTATTGGCAAGAATGAATAGTAACCAAATAATGCATTTATCATATGAAAATGGAATCTCTCACGTTGATTAATCTTCTATGCTAAATATTACTAGAGAATACTTTGTTCAGTTGATGGTAATCCACATCAGGAAAATCAACCTCCTTCTATGAGAATGTTCTTTGATAAGACTCTTAGCCAAAATGTGAAGGAATAGTAGCCAACTCCCTTTTCAACAAATGACATTAAACTAGTTCTTTTTTCCTTGAACGCTTTGAAGTTACCTTGACCAGATGACTTCACTGCACATTTTTTTCAACAGACTTAGCAAATTACTGGAGAAATATTCACATTTACTATTTTGGAAACCTTGGCTTCTTGCAACATGGTGAAACAAATAAATCACGCCTTCATCTGCCTAGTTCCTAAGAAGTTAAATCCTAGGTCTTTATTTGAATATCAGACTATATCATGCTTCAATATCATCTACAAGGTTATTGCTAAGCTATTAGCGAGTCAACTAAAAAAGATGTTGAGTGAGATTGTCTGCTTGAACCAGGGGGCTTTCATAGAAGGAAGATCTTTAGGTGACAACATCATGCTCATATAAGAACTTTTTAAGGATTACCAAACAAGAAAAAATTGAAAAGCTACATGTGAAAGATAGACTTTTATAAGGCCTATGACATTGTCAGCTAGGATTTTGTTCGAGAATATTTGGATGCCTTGGAATTCCCTATTCAATACAGAAACTAGATTTTGATGTGCCTCCAATCCTGATCAGTGAGTATACTAGTTAATGTAGTCCTATTAAACCTGTGAAATGTGCAAGAGGGATCAGGCAAGGGGATCTCCTATCCCCTTACATCTTTGTTCTAGCTATGGAAGGGTTGTCTACAATGCTTGAGCAGCTACTACATCATAATGGCATATTCAACTAACACCATAAATGGAATTCACTCAAACTCACTCATTTGATGTTTGCTGACGATTTATTGCTTCTATCAGGGGCTGATTTGTTCTCCATCAATATTGTTGAAGGCATTTTTTTTAGATTCTCAAGCTGTCTAGTTTGACTATTAATCTTTAAAAAGTTGTCTTATTGTCCCTTTGATATTACTATTTCTTCTAAGATTGCAAGAACTCTTGGAATGGAGCTATATACTCCTCTTTTCAAATATTTGAGAGTTCCCATTTCTGATGCCAAAATTACCTATTTAGATTGCATTCCTCTCTTGGAAAGATACAGAGCTAAAATCCTAGCTTGGAAGAACAAATTTTTCTCTATTGCCACAATAGTCACTCTCACTATTTCAGTTCTTAGCAATCTGCAAATCCATTGGATTAATCACTGGATATTTCCTAAAAGGATGATCAAGGTGTTGGATAGAACTTTAAAAGCATACCTTTGGTCGAGTTCTATAGTGAATTGTAAAAAGCCAAAGTGAAATGGGATGATGTAATTATTCCAAATAAGAATAGAGGCTTAGGCATAATGTCAACCACGATCATGCAAAAGGTACTTCTTTTCAAAAAAATTTAGAGACTGCTTACTAATAAAAATACGATTTGGATTAAATGAATCCATGAAACCTACCTCTTAGCTCAAAATTTTTAGCAATCACCAATTATTAAGTTCATCAGTTTTTACTCAAATGTTGAAAACTAGAGAACTTATTTATCCTTTTATCATTCATCATATTGGAAATGGCAATGATATTTTGTTATGGTATGATAATTGGACAAACTTCAATCCCTTAATTCAAAGACTTGAGCTTACACACCTATGACATCGAATTCCATTAAACATTAAAGTCTCTTCACTTATTTCAGAAGGGCAGTGGTCTAGAAGTTTAAGAGGATTTAATACCCTATACCAATATCTTCCAAGCCTTTACACTAGCAGCAATAAGGACATGATTGTCTGTAAGCCACATCCTAAGGGCATTTTCACTAATAAGTCTTGCTACATCAGTCCCCAAGCAAAATCTCTAGCAGTTTATTGGTATAAACTACTCTGGAAGAAAAGTATCAACCTAAAACTTCAATGTTTGCTTGGCTAGTTATCAAAAAACAGATTAAGCACTAAAGGTCGATGGCTTGGGAGCTTTGATCCAATTTATGAATTATGCTGATTGTCATATGAAGATAGAAATAATCTATTCTTCAATTGCATTTATTCCAAAACTATATGGAGCCAACAGCTTCATAAACTTGAAGCTTCCAGTAACTCATATGATTGGACAATACACTAGACTGGATCATTAGAGTCTTCAACCTACGAAAAGGATGATGGAATTCAACACTACTTTTACATATACAATCTACAGCATATGGAAGGAAATGAATAGACGGATCTACAAAAGGTAGCAAACTTATAAATGTCAACTAGCTGATAACATTTTCAATGAGCTTAAAGCTCTTGTTATTACCAAGGAAGTAGCAAACAAATTGATAGCTTATTTGAAGTCACGATGGAGGCTTTAATTCAACTTTTATTTGTATAGTATAATAGATTTGTACTTTAGCCATTGTAGTGAGCAACTTTTGTTTTCCTTCAATGAACCCTCCTTTTGAAGTTATATATAGTTTTACTACAGTCAATAAAATTTCTTTAAATTTTCAAAGAAAAAAGATTGTACAAAGGTTATTCTTCATCTTGAAAGAAGAATTATAGTAGAATTCTAAGAAGTATCTTGGGAGTAGACAAAAGCAAAGATTGTTTACTGAAACACTATAAATTGGTTTGCATTCTCTCTTTCGTATCCTCCATAAATTATTACTCAATTGTTTGAATAATTTATATTAAACAATTTCCTCATCTTTATTTACATTGATTATTTTGGTTAGAAAAATATTGAATTTTATAAACACCTAATTCACTCCCCCCTATTGGGACTTAGAAATGGTATTAGAGCGAGTCTATTAGGATAGCATTTCTACTAAAATCCTATAGCAAAGATCATAATGACATATTTAGGAGCCCAAAAGGGATAAAGCATTAGCAGAACACCTTTCTTTGATGGCAATGACTACCTTTATTGAAAAATTAGGATGAGATTCTTCTTAAATGGTAAAAAATGTAGGCTTATAGGAAATATTTATTCGAAATAATAACCCTCACTACTATTTAGAAAGATTATGCTAATCTTTCTAGTAGGTTAGGATCCAATTCAAATTTAATTGATCTTGAGTTTGTTTAATAAACCAACTAAACGTAAATTAGATAGATAACAACTTTATCAGACACATCTCATGTGACTCCTAGATCTGTTTAGTGACAACTTTTGCCAAAACATATCTTATATGTTATTCCTAACCCTGCCTCTAAATTCATATGATCATGAGTTTGCTCATCTAAATCACACAAATTTAGTTAAGTAGAACCTACTATTGTAAGACTAAACATGTTTAGGTTAAAGAGGTCTTGAGTTTACTCAACAAGCCTACAATAAACATAACTCTAGTTTATTCTTATAATAATGGAAGGCAATAATGACATTCTCAACTTGTGCTTAATATTTTAACAATGGATTTTAATTTTGTTCATCGCATCAATCATAAATTTTATGTAAAATATCACACATATAAAACATACAATTTAATATGCATCCAATATATATATCAAACATATAAATATGGTATGCAACTTATACATTCATAATCAAATTATATGCATAAAATATCAAGCTTTGATCTTCATAATCTAAAATAATATTTTCAACTACTTGGAAAAATTAAATTAGATTAAACTCATTGATTCCTAATTGAATTAAACTCCTATTCCAAATAGAAATTCAATTTAGTTTGAAAACAAAATTTCAAATCCAATTGAAACTATTTCCAATTATCTTGACTTTTTTATTAAAATTTAATTGAGAATAATTTTCAATAAATTTTACTTCTTACTTATTATAATTTAGAAAAACACATTTTCAAAATTATATAAATAACACATTCTAATCCAATTAGAAAATTATTTCTAATCTAAGAAATTACTATTTCTAATCTCATTAGAAATTGCTTTTTTAATTAGAAAACCTATTTCTAATATTAAAAGGGAACTACTTTCAAAATTAAATAAAAAACTTTTAAATTTAATTAAGAAAGGCATTGTATTATTTATTTAGAGATTGATTTCTTAATTAATTAGAAAATATTTCCTTAATAAATTAGAAAAGTATTTTCAAAATTATTAAAGAAATCTCAATTTTCTTAATTAATAAATGAAAACATTTTTTAAAAAATTAATAAAGAAAAATACTTTTTTAACATATTAAGAAACTTATTATTTATAAATAAATAAACAATTTTTAAATAAATTTAATAATAATTCTCTAAACAAATAAAATAATATTTTAAATTTATCTCAATCAAATTGAAATAAATAAATTTACTTAAGAAACAACTTTCCTAATTACTTAATAAAACATTTTTTTTAATTTTAAGGAGTCTTATTAATTAATTTCAATCTAATTGAAACTAACTAATTCTAATTTTAGAAACTACTTTTCTAAAATTAACTAGGAATTAATATAATTATTAATCTTAATCATATTAAAAAAAATAATTACTTTAACTTTTAAAATTAAGCTTTCATCTTAATTAATATAATCTCATTATATATATAATTTCTAACATAATCTAATTATGAAAGAACATTTAAAATTTTTGTTTGATTCTAATTATTGATTTGATAACTAATTTCATTTAATAATTCAACTTCATGAAAAGCTAAACTAAATTTCAAAATTATTCCTAATAAAAATTCCCCCTTGGAAATAATTTTTTGGAAAATACTTTTTCAATTTTATTAGGAGTATATACTAATTTAATCTCAATTAAATTTATATAATTGAAATTAAGGCTTTAAAAATTAAAAGATCAAATAAAATAACAAAAAGGAGGCAGTCTATGGGGCCGTGCACCTGTCCCAAGCGTGTTGCTCGAGATGGTGGGCGTGTCTTCTTCTTCCTAGCTGCTAGGTTATTTTTTATGTTTTGTTCTTCTCCTGCCGCTATCTCTGATCTGCCGCCTCCTACGCCGCCGCCGTGCTTTTGCCTCATGCTGCCGCTTCCACTACATCGTTTGCCTCCATAAGTGGGCGTTAATTGGTACCAGTGGCGACGCTACAAGTTCTAAGCTGAACCAGTGGCGATTTGCCATTGGTTTCGACCACCCAACCAGCGACAGTTCAAGTCGCTGCTGACTTTAATGTAAAGCTACGAAGTAAACACATGCAAAACAAGGCAGAAAACGCAGAATAAGGCAGCTACTAAGAGACACAAACATGCACGCAAGGAGAAAAAATTCATTCTAATAAGCAATAAATGCAGAGACAATAAACAAAACATAGAGTAGATGCCCTGATTCATGCATCAAAAAATTGTCCAGCTATCATACACAGGTATAAACCATGATTTCCAGAACTCATATACACGTATAAACTAGGTATTCTTGAAGGATTTTATTATTCAGAACAATAATCCATGCATAAACAGAATAAAACCCATAATAAACATATTTAATTTTTGAACATATTCGAGTTTAATAAAAACCTTAATCCTTAATTTTATCAAATTAATAATAATCAAGCCTATAATTCATGTTAAACAATTAAAGAAGGTTTTGATATGACTAGAAGGTTTTGAAGGAGCTAGGGAAAAATTAGACCGGATCTAAATGAGTCCATATACAGATAAGACATCACATCTCAACCCAAAATCTTAAGGTAATAGTTTATGAGTCTTATCTTTGTATATAACTCACTTTCTCCTTATATCTCTTATCAATGTGAGATGACTCCACTTGTGAATTTCCAACACAATGATCATTCCTCTATTTTAGTTTATTCTTCACACAATTTTCTTTGCAATTCGCATTATAGATTTTAACTTTTTCACCTCACGTATCTACAAAATAAAACAGACATGTGCATCTGGTAAAAGTCTAGCGTGGGAGCTTGCATTGGTGGAGCCATACTTTAGGAGGGCATTCGATTGTTTAGACACTGAACATGATGAGAAGATTAGCAGAGATGATCTTTGTACGTTTTATTTCTGGTAAGGTCTCAGATGACGATGACATTATAGGAACAATGATGTTTGTTGCAGACTTTAACAAAGATGGTCTCGTGGAGTTCGAGGAATTCGAACGTGTCCTTAATATGGTAGTTGGTTTTGGAGTTATGGACATGGTGATGGAATGCTGAGCCGCAAGTATTTGAAGAGTTACATGCAATGGATTGGTTTTGATGCCTCCTATGAGGACGTTAGGGCCATGATCAAATTAGGTTGTAGTGACCATAAAGATGGTGTTTCTTACGATGGTTTGATTAACAATCTCGCTCTTAATTGTGAACAAATATTATATTGGTTTATTTAATACATTGATTCCATGTATATAGAGTTAGTTGTTTTGATGGTTATTCTATTAGTTAGTTACTGGAGTTTCTTTTTATAAAGTTTGGAGCAAACTATAGCTGCAGAGTATGAGAAGTGAATAATTTTTTAAGCTCAAACATATTCATGGTATTAGATCATTTCATTCCTAATCCAAACGCGAGCTTGTAAACTTCGTTGATTTTTTGATAACTATCTTGATCAAGGTATAGAGGAAGAAGATTTCGGTTCAACATTATAAGCAGAAAGGGAATCAAAAATGGAGGACTTGGTTAATCAAAGTATGAATGATTCATTAACTCTGTAAGGATTTCATCATCTTGTAATGACGTTAGTAATAACTCCACTTATAGGTAACAATTATATTTCATGGAGTGGTGCTATAAAGTTAGCTCTTAAAGAGAAAATGAAGCTAGGTTTCGTAGATGATAGATATAAAACACCAGATGAAAATTCATCAGTTTATGATTCATGGTGTATAGTTGATACTATGATTACCTCATGGATACTAAATTCAATCTATAAAGATATCGTTGATGCTTATTTGTATGCATCAAGTGCTTTTAAATTTGGAAGGAATTAGAGAAGAAGTATGGGGAATGTAATATAATGGTCCTTTGTTTTATCAGTTACAAAGAGAAAAAAGTACAATTAGATAAAGAAATATGACTATTGTTAGATATTTTACAAGACTGAAGAAGCTCTGGAATAAGTTGGGATGTCTGTTGCTGATGTTGAGGTGTTTATGTAGTCACTGCATTTGTGGTACTGCGTACTGGGAAGAAAATGGATGAGATAAACTCAATTAATAAGCTATAATACACTTTTTGATGGGGTTAAATGACAGTTATGATCAGGTTAAGAATTAGATTTTGGTGATGGATCCACTACCAAATATTGACAAACCTTATTCAATAATTTTGACAGTGGAGAGACAAAAAGAAATACATACGGTGATAACTAAAAATAACAACAATAGTGCAAGGACAAATGAACAAGATAGATCAAGGAGGTAAATGAAGTTATAAAAGAATAGATGGATAAATCTAAATTGAAATGTGATTTTTGTAAAATGACAGGGCATACTAAAGATACTTGTGTCAAAATCCATGGCTATCCTGAACGGCATAAGGAATTAAAGGAGCAAAGATCAAAAGCATCAAACAAAAATGTGTGAATATGGTAGAAATAGAGAAAGTAGAAGAAATGAATATAGAATAAGTTAATAACAACACAAATGACTAGCAGTTCAACATTTCTAGCATGATTTAGTAGGAACTTGAAAGATTCAGGAGAGGAAAAGCAAAGTCTAGAGCAGATTAAGGAAATAATGTGAATTTCACACATTTTGAAGAATTCGCAAGTACCATAACATATCGATCTTGTAGTTCTCTTAAATTAATTGGAAATGAATCTTAGATAATAGACATTGGAGCTTCGAATCACATATGTATAGATGTTAAGAAAATGAAAACTGTAACTCCAACCAATCAGCCAACCCTAGTTTACCTCTCAGATGGAACCATCAAGTTTGTTCACCATACATGTGATATAAACTTAATAAACACAATAACCTTAACCGAAGCCTTACATATACCTAGCTTTCAATTTAACTTGTTATCTGTTAACAAGTTAACCATTATAACTCATATAAAATTCACCTTTTATCCATCTTTTATCTTCTATAGGACCTGAAGACTAATGAAATACTCGCAGTTGGAAAAATAATAGGCAGATTGTATATACTTGATCCTTCTTCATTTGATCAGCACATCATAGACTCCTATGTTGCTCAAACCAATTTTTTCGTATTCTTTTGTAAATAAAGTATTTGTCATAGATAGGGTATTTTGGAACAACAAACTTGGTTATTCCACAAATATGGTAACCACACACATTTGTTCCATGAATAAAATTCTTTTAAATACCCAAATGTTTGTGATATCTATCCTATGGCAAAAATGCAGAGAAATCCCTTTCCCTCCAGTGATATACATACAACCAGGTGTTTTGAACTTATTCATGTAGATTTATAAGGTGTATATCACACTCCTAGTATTAGTGGTTCAAGATTCTTCATAACTATTATTGATGATTTTTAACAGATGTACATAGACATTTATGCTAAAATATAAATATCAAGTTCCTTCAATTCTTCAATCCTTTTTTTAAATGACCCAAACACAATTCAATCTCAAGGAATAAAATGTACGAAGCGATAATGGATCAGAATTCTTAAATTAAGATTATCTCTTATTGTTATCCCATAATGGAATTTTACATCAATGATCTTGTATTCATACCCCTCAACAGAATAGAGTGGTTGAGAGAAAACACAAACACTTGTTGCAAGTTGCAAGAGCCTTGACGTTTTAATCACATTTGCCAAATAGGTTTTAGGGAGATTCTATTCTTAATGCCACTTATATAAAAAAATTGTTTACCATCTATTAGACTAGCTTGGAAAACCGTATATGAAATTCTTTTCCATAAACAACCTTGTTATGTACACCTTCAGAATTTTGGATGCCTCTGTTTTGCTGCAAATATTAGCCTTGAGGAAAGAAAGTTTGATACTAGAGCATATCAAAACATAACCATGGACAAAAGGCATATAAACTCTATAATATTCAAAACCATAAAGTTCTTGTTTCCAGAGATATTGGCTTCTATGAAAACATTTTCCCTAATCATAAGTCACAAGAACTTGCAAAAACTACTCCTTTACTAAAACCTTTTGATTTACCTGAATCTGATGTGATTATTCCTTGTACCCATTCAAATGATTTCAAACAGAAATTGATTCTTTTACTCCATCGGATTAACCTATTCCAATATAAGAACAACCAATCACCTAAACATGTGAACCACCAATGATAATACCTGAAAAGTCAAGTTTAAGGAAAAGTGCCAGAGTTAGAAAACCACTTGCATGGTTGAATGATTTTGTTTCACATAATGTACAATCTACTCCTTTGTTGACTAATTGTACATACCTCACACCAAATACATTTCCTTATCATAAATCACCCGAATTTTCTGCATCTTATATAGCATTTTTAGCTGCAACGTCTAATATTCAAGAGCCATTTTCTTTTAATCAAGCTAGACTTAAAAAGAAGTTGATAGATGCGATGAATACAAAAATAAATACATTTGAGGAAAAAAAAAGACGTAGGAGTTGACAAAATTACCAGCAAGAAAAAAAGGCTATAAGATTAAAGTGGGTATATAAAGTGAAAATAAAACCTGATGGAACAATTGACATATATAAAGCCTGGTTAGTCGCCAAGGGATATAATTAGGTTAAAGGGATTGATTTTGTGGATAGTTTCTCACCAGTTGTGAAGGTAGTAATAGTTAGAATGTTTTTGGTTGCTTTAGCAGCTTATTCATGACTATTTTATCAACTAGATATCAATAATGTTTTTATTCATGGATATCTAGATGAAGAAATGTACATGATGCCTCCTGAAAGGTATGCTAAAGTTAAGAAGTATCAAGTTTGCAAATCGATCTTATTGTGGTATAGCTTGAAACAAGCCTCAAGACAATGGAATCAGGAGCTTACGACAAAATTACAACTATTTAGCTTCATTCAATCTTCAAATGATCGTTGCTTGGTTACGAAGAAAACAAAATCCTATTTTTTGAGCTTAATTATTTAAGTTGATGATGTTCTTTTTACATGATCTTCGGAATTATAAATACAAAAAGGCAAAGCAATAATTGTATTACTATAAAGGATTTAGGTTATACCAAATATTTTTTAGGATTGGACATTGCAAAGTCTATGGAAAGTCTTTATGTTAATGAAAGAAAGTATGCTAAGGATATTCTAAATAATGTGACTTGGTTCAAAATCTACATCTATAGCATTACCAAAGGGTATAAATTTAGTGATGAAAGCGAAAAGTTATTAAATGATCTGAAGCAATGTAGACAACTAGTGGGAAGGTTATTGTATTTACAATTTTCACATCCAGATTTTTTGTACACAGTTCAACAGCCTAGTTAATTTGTTCAAGTTCCTAGATCATCACATTAGGATGCAACTATGCTTATCTTGCGTTATATCAAGGGTCTTTATCAAAAGGTCTATTTTTCTCTTCAAAAAATTCATTCGAAATTGAAGCTTAATGTGACATTGATTTGGGCATCATGTATTGATACTAGAAGATCTTTAACTAGTTTTTGTATTTTTCTTGGTGGGTCACCAATATCGTGGAAAACCAAGAAGCATAATACAGTCTCTCGTCATCAACGAAAGCAAATATAGAAGCATGCTACAGTTTATGGACTGTGATGGATTATCTACCTCTTCAATGATTTTCAGGTTTCAATACAGTACCAATATCTTTATGGTGTGATAACCACGTTGCAATTTATATCACTTCTAATACTGTTTTTCATGAAAGAACTAAACGTTTGGAAATTGATTGTCATCTTGTACTGAGACAAATACAAACAAAGGTTGATCATTCCACAATATCTTCCTTCAAAGTTTCAAGTTACATATTTAATCACAAAATGTCTTGCCACACCTTTGTCTCAGTAATTTCTCTACAACTTGGATTTGCATGAAATTCATCAAGCTCTTGAATAAATATTATATTAGTTTTTTTTACAAAAATTATATTGTTTTATTTAATACATTGATTCCACCTGTACAAAGTTATCTTAATGGTTATTTTATTAGTTATTTACTGGAGTTTCTTTGTATAAAGTTTAGAACAAACTACAGTTGCAGTTGCAGAGTATAAGTGAAAAATTTTGAGCTAAAACCTGTTCAAATTGTCGCCATTAACAGGGTCATTAGTTCTAAGATCTATTTCTTAAAATAAAAATAGAAATACATTTACTTGGTAGCAACAATATTAAATTATAAGTAAATAATTTTATTTTAATATATTTATATAATATCAATTAATAATTTTTAATAAAAGATTAATTACATTTTAGTTAAATTAATAATTTAATAAGTAAAAACCATCTATTAATTAATATAATTATTCTTAATATAATTTAATTATATAAATTAATTTAAGATTTTAAACTTTAATATATCTATTAAATAATTAAATTAAAAACATTTTATTTTTAAAAATAAAATTAAAAGTAATTATAAAATTAAATAAATTAGATAATTTAATTATATTAATTAATATTAAATAACCAAATAACATATATTTAATCGATAATATATCATATTATCACAACAAAACTAAAACATAAAATAAAAAATTTTTATAGTTTTTATAAATTTTGAAAATTAAAAATACAATAAAAATTTTAAACAAACAAATTTTATAACTGGCCTTAAAAATAAATATATAAAACTAAAAGACAAACCCAATGGTAAACATACCAAGAACTCTGAAGCAATTTCACTATTTTGATCCGTCCAGAGATTTGAAAGATACCAAGAACTCTGAAGCAATTTCAGGAAGGCAAACCCAATGGTAAACAACGAGAGCCTACATTATTGAGTAGAGAAGCTGTAAACTAATGGCTGAATATTACAAAACCATGCTTCCTTAAAAACACAATTTTGCGATTAGTGTATCAAATAATTGAAATTGCTAAACTGTTCTCAGACTAAATCTATCATACCCTTCTCAAAAGGCTTCTTAATGAACTTGTAACATGCAAAGGTAAGTAAATCGCTCTCCAACTCTGTTATTTCCGTGCTGCAAAAAGTGGATATTTTAAGCTAGTCAGAACTCTGAGTCTTGGTGAACTAAGATAATAGTGAATTGAAGCTCTATGAGAGCAAACTATTGAATTCCTGATAGATGCTAATCACAAGAATACCTGTATTCTGGCTCGAAGTCTAGGCCAGAAAGGTATTGTCTAGCTTTGCAGACCACAAATGTGTCCAATCGTGGTGCTGGAACTGAATATCATCCAAAAGTAGATTAATTAATGAACACAAATAGATCTTCAATGCGATTCTTAATGATCTGCCATAACAAAAGGTGATTGATAGGTCATTCTCAAAATGCAAGGGTCAATAGAAAAATTCTTCGGTATGTCAGGAGACTATTTACATTCAGGTTACCGAGAGGGACCACAAGGCCATCCATGATTAATGCTCACAAGTCCATTTCAAAAATTGACATCCTCTTGATTAACATCTCACCAGAGCAAACTCAAGGAAGCAACATTAGACAGATCAAACAACTGAAATGATCAATATTTCTTCGAATCCTTTCACCCATCAGTGCAATGTAAAGACAAAATTAGAATTTTGTGCAGAGGACCAACTATTTTGATATAAGGTCCAAAAGACGAGCTTTGAGGACTAAATGGCCAAATACTAAATATAATATCCTAAAAACACCCGTAAATTTCAGCTTCTTTAATGTGATGATAATTGAAACAATGTCAATTCTGGATGATTTACACAGACAAGGCATTTACTTTAAGTCATACAACTAGCACGATACGGAAGCAAGAGATCCCAGCAAATTTTGCCTTATATTGTAATATCTAAATACCATACACAGAAAAATCAGCAAGAAATACATAGAGATAGGGAACAATGAACCATGCAAATTAATTGAAAACTATGTACTGATATAAGAATGTTACTTACCCATGTCATCTTCTTCACTTGTTACCGACTGTTTGAGTACAGACTGATAATTATCAGGCAATCTTGACAGTACAGTCTCGTCTAGATGACTCCCCAGATCATCCGTGCACCTATAGATAAACTGTCAACTTAAAAGTTCCTCTGAGAATAAATCCAATCGCACCTTGCTACATGAAACAGAGTAATAAATTCTTGACCTTCTAGCAAACACCTGCTCCTGCCTAGAAAGTCGATTTAACTGGTCATCTGTCTTTAATATATGGAAAAGGTACTTCTCAATCTGCAATTCAAATGTCTATCAATATTAATCATCAAGAATTATCTACACTAACACATAACATATTGCAAAATATATTTAGTAATGTGTTCTATGAAGCTTTTAGTTCTTTTCCTAATCATCATTTCTTAGCAATACGACCTTCTACTTGCCTAAGTAGCACACTTCAGAATTTTTCTGTCAATCTCCCCTGTTTAAAACATAACTGAATTGTGCAGGAATAAACCATATCCTGAAGGCACAAGTATCAGAAGCATCAACCTTTTGAAGACGAATTCGAAGATAAGACCTCAACAAAAATTGACTCCTATCCAGGTCCATCTGGTAAAGTGAAACAGTGAGGGAACCTATGCCATTTGATTCAAATATCTCTACATTTTGCTCCTGAAAAATAATGATAAGAGATCACAGGTTTTAGATACCCATGTAATTGGAGGGAAATGGGAATGATGGAAAATAGTAGATAGTTATTGAAATCGTAATAGTTAACAGTTAACATCTCTAGGGAAAATAGAAGAGATAAAACAATTGAGGATAGAATCAACAGAGAAAATCCAAAACTATTTATTTGGCTAGTGACGGTGACTTGATCCCACTGAGTTTAGTTCCTCTGATTTGTCTCTGAATCAGAAACTTTTTTAGGAAATAAACAGGGTGTTTGAATTGAGAAATACCGCCAATTGAATCTGTTCCTTGATCCTTTGAATCAAAGCTGTTTCATATTGGAGAATCTCAGGAGCTGCCTTCTCATTTCGCCAGGCCCTTTTGAGGAGCTCAACATCAGTTGTAGAAATCAGTGTCTCATAATCATCCATCATGCTCACTGATCCATTTCCTGATGCCATGGTCACTGTATCTTATTCTTCGGTTTCACTTACAGATTGAAACTGAGAGGGATAACCAAAACAAAGGCATAATCACACAAAAGTAAATAGACATCATTGACATTTTCAGAGTAGTCCTAATCCTTCATATGTTATAATCTGTCCTAAACAATCTTATAACAAACTACTTAAAATCCCAAATTGGATAGCTGCTGGCGAAGCTGTTTAATGTATAAGGCATGGTTAGCAAACCTAGTCTGGCAAGCAACGTGAAGTGGAGCCATATAGAAGTGCTTAGCCAAATTTTCATCCACAATGGATCAGCCACTTGGAGATTTTTAGCCAAAATCATCTAAAGGGCTAGCTTTCTTGAAAAGAAGTAGAATTCACAAAAGAATTGGCTCATTGACTATGGTGCAAAAGTGTTGTCTGCCCACCCAAATTGGTAAAACTGTCTCTGTAGTTTCTTACAAATAACATTTGAAAATTGTGATGTAAAAGTATGGTCATACGAGCTCTTCTTGGACAAATTGGAATCCAGAGAAAATATTTATCCTTTATATCAAGAAAACAGTATTTAGGTCGTTTCAGCATTTACTCAAAGTTGTGAATGAATACTCTTCAAACTCATAGCGTTCAACTTCTTCACTAGTACTATCTACTTTTATCTTCAACAATCTCACTGCATCAATCAACCAGCGAAGAAGCTCTAAAATATCCTCATTAGATTATTCTTTTAAACAACATCCACAAGTCATTGAAAAGCCCACCATTATCCATTGATGCTTATTACGAAACAATAAGCACAACAGCCCACCACAGTCGATAACATTTCTGGATGTTACCCAACACAACAATCAAGATACAAGTGATAAAAACATGGCATAAATTATGGGAGGGAATTCTTGTATTATTAACGAGACTTCTACACAAGAAAGAATATTTTTCTTCTAAAAGACGTACTTGTTCACAAAACACACCCAATAACTCATCCAAATTTGGAATGAAATTCTAACAATCAAGGCAATTAGTTACGAGAATGAGAATGCGGAGAACAAGTGAAATATAGGCAGAGAAATACCTCAAAGACGCCGTATTCTGTTCTCTTAAAGCTCAGAATAAGAGAACAATAGTCGTTGGCGATGGCGATTAGATGTAGACCAAGCGGATGAGAGAGCATGATAAGGCCAGGGAGCGCGTCTGTAAGAACTTACGAGCCCAACGGCATCGTTTGATCAATTGTTTTCCCGCCATTTAGTGAAGATGGAAGCGCCAAATGTTTTTACTTAATTTAATTGAATTCAATAATAAGTATCAATCTTAGCAATGTTATAAATACCATACCAGGTTCGGTATCGAATTGAGCTTTAGAACGGAGCTGTATCGGTACCGGTCGGTACCGGGTACCGTTTCGGGATATTTTTTAATTTTATAAAATAGTCCCTAAACTTTTTAAAAATTGCAAAATAGTTCATATTGATATATTATACAGCTGTAATGTATACTTTACTAGTTTACTGTTTACATCAACCATGCTTTCAAAAATCTTAATAATAAATAATAATGACAATT
>JANKOE010000205.1:31541944-31557352 GCA_026284465.1 Erythroxylum citrifolium | reverse complement strand
AAGGTGGGTTCCATGTTTATAATTGAGTAATGAGCCACTAATGTTTGCTTTTGAACCAAGAGAATAAAATGATTTCAAGTGCTTCAATTACATGTTGCTTGTATGGCTTTTGATTGATTTGAGAAATTGTTACATGTTTGGTGTATAAAATTGTGATGATGAATTATAAATTGCTAAATGGAAGAGTTTTCGAAAAATTACATGTTCATGAAAAATAAGTTTTCGAAATGTTGCCATTTGGGCAATTTTTTTGCAAGTCATGATTACATGTTATGTGAGTTTGGTTTGGTCCGTTCTATTTTGTCAAGTGCACTTATCTAAAGGCTTCTCCCGCCTGCCTGTTAGTAACATGGAGCTCCTTCATGAACTCCCTTACGACTACACAAAACCACTATGTAGGATTTTGTTAGTTCGTTTTGTGGAGGATGTGTATATGGAATAATTAGAGTTTATGAAGCGATATCGGACTAGAAAGAGTTGATTTTGAGAAGATTATCAGTAAAAGGGATGATAGGATGGGTTTAGGATCCTTTAGAGGGATCTTAGAGGGTGAAAATTTCGTTTCACCCGAATGTTACACAGCCTGCCCGTGTAAAATCACACAGGCCGTGTGTTTCCAGTGCAGGAGTACAATTACACCTGAAAGTTACACGGTCTGCCTGTGTTGGTTTACACGGCCCGTGTTTTTGACTCTCCAAACGACAGATTTTTATTTTTGAGTCTTCACGAAAGTTGTAGATCTAGAAGTCTTCTTTCAAACCGTCCAAAAACGAAATCAATTCGAAAGCTTTAGCGAGAGTTATGACAACTGCGCCAAGGCATGTACAATATGAGTAAGGACATGAGCATGTTGGATTCTTTTGGCCATAACTTCTTCGTTCGACCTCCAAATTAAGTGATTCTTGAATCAATAGATTCTTAACACGTTTTTCTACCTTTCCAAAAAAATTTGTAGCTTTTAGTGTTGAATTGAAAAAGATTGATGGAAGGAAAATGAGGGATTGGTTGGAAGAGTATGACTTGGTTATGAACATTTTTCTGGAGTCCAACGCTTGCTCTGATACCAAAACTGTTGGGTCTCGCTTGATTCCGGAATCCAACTCTTGTTGAATTATAAAACGTGATCTTCATCATCACTCCTTATTTTTGGATTTCCAACACTCTTTGGAGTCATGAAACGTGTGCATACTCCCATGAAATCTCTTTAACCAACATCGATTCCTCATCATTCTCATAACATCTCAAGTCACAAAGGCGAGCCCACACAACGAAATTTTCATGAACCCTTATTAGGCATCATCCCACAAGGGTAGCGTGCCCCACTAGTCAAACACCATAATCACAATTGACTTCAAAAGTTTAGCTCTTAGACTTTAGTTTATTTGGGAGCAAGAACCATCTCAATCGGAGTTCTATAACTTAAGATATACTTAAGAAACCAAAGTATGTTCATGGCTCAATTATGCTCTTTCAACCGAACCCTCAATTTTTTTCAATCAAACTTTTTCAATTCAACACCAATGGCTATCAATTTTTGTGGAGAGATAGCAAAACGTGTTAAGAATTTATTGCTTCAAAAATCACCTCAATCAGAGGTCGGACGGAGAAGTTATGGCCAAACGAATCCAACATGTTCATGTCCTTACTTATATTGTACATGCTTTGGCGCAATTGCCATAACTCTCATTAGAAATGTCGGATTGACTTCTTTTTTGGATGGTTTGAAAGAAAACTTCTAGATCAACAACTTTTGTGTGGACTTCGAAATGAAATTCTGTCATTTGGAGGTTCAAAACATGGGTCGTGTAAACCAACACGGGCAGACCGTGTAACTTTTAGGTGTAATTGTGCTCCTGCGCTGGAAACACACGGCCTGTGTGATTTTACACGGGCAGGTCGTGTAACCTTCGGGTGAAACCAAATTTCCATTCTCCAAGACCACTCCAATGGATCCCAAACTCATCCTATCATCCCTTTTACTCATAATCTTTCCAAAATCAACTCTTTCTAGTGCAATATCACTTCATATATTCTAGTATTCGGTATACATATCCTATGCAACATCCTAACTTGTAATGATCATAACTTTCATCTCTGATATCCCGTAATTGCATACTTTATATCGTTGGAAAGATCGAAAGACAAGTTACAACTTCTACGAAGACAACTTTATCTAATTCTACCTAATTTAATCCAATTTTTCCCTGGAAGTCAGAATACACATTTTACCCTCATGATAAACTTGAAATTTATCCCAACTTCACCTCTATTACAACATCTTTCTTAACAATTCAACTACCACTTGAAATTCATCAAACTCTCAACCTCAATTCCTTTGACTCTTCATATTCAACATCTCATGATTCATAACATTCCTATCTTTCTTTTCCTTAGCATCTCGCTTATATATATAATAATAGTTCATGTCCAAGATTCATCATCTTAAGTTAATTACTTGAAACATGCCTAATTTCAACTTAACATCATCCATACATAATTCATATTTCATTAACATTATAAGATAAGCGTTTACAAAACTTTAATGGTATTCCAAGGCATATTACATCATCAATATCAAAAATCTGAAACACAACAAAAGATACAAAATTTCATAATTCTCGACATACGTCTAAAGTCTTATTTTTACATCAATCTAACTTAAAATACAAAATCTGCATATTCAAACAAATTTCTTGACTTTTTTTCACCCGATCTCTTCTCATCACCTAAAGATGGGAATGAAAGGGGATGAGCTTAAAGCTCGTAGATAACAAGTTTATAATCGAGAAACAAACAAAAATCATTGAAATATTTATTTTCATTGTAAAACTCACATTGAAATCCATATGACACATATTTCCCAAATTCACAACTTATTAAGCAATTCATAAACATCATAAATCATGAATTCATCAAATTTGTCACAAATCGTAAACAGATAAGAACATCATAAATGGTTTGGGTAGGTTCGTAAACAGAACGTACTAACACAATTTCATAAAATGGTCTTATGTAGCCGTGAACAGAACGTACTATCACAATCCCATATAATAGTTTTGCGTAGCCGTGAACTTAGGGGAGTCCGTGAAGGAGCTCTGTGCCATTAGCGGGCAAGCGGGAAAAGCCTTTAGTTAAAGTGCACTTGACAGAACAGAATGGACCAAACCAAACCTATATAACATGTAATTCATGACTTGCAAAAAGATTGCCCAAATGGCAACATTTCGGAAACTTGTTTTTCATGAACATGCAATTTTTTCGAAAGCCCTTTCATTTAGCAATTCACAATTCCTTATCAAAATTTCATACACCAAACATGTAACAATTTCTCAAGTTAATCACAAGTAATAAAGGCAACATTTATGAAGTAATTTAAATCATTTTATTCTCTTGATTCAAAAGCAAACATTTGTGGCTCATTACTTAATTATAAATATAGAACCCACCTTAATTTATTTGCTTGAAACCTTGTTTAAGAAGCCTCTACTCTTGCTCCTCTCTTGATTTTCTTCAACATTGAAATTTTTTTCAAATCAATAGACATTCCAATTGAGAAACCCATAATACATAATCACTAAAATTGATCTTAGAAAGCTTAAATCCATTCATTTTTTAAGCTCCATGAACCAAAATCTTTCAAAAAATCCAACAAATCAAATATACTCTTACCTTTATTCTTCACCAAATGAAGAGTTTGTTGGCTCTAATTGAAGCTCTTATCTTCTTCTTCCTTTTTCCTTCTTGAATGAACTTCAAAACTACTCATGAAAACCAAGAAATGAAGAAACCCTAGCTTTTTCTCTTTCTTTTCTCTCTTTCTCTCTCTATTTCGTGCTTCTCTCTCCTCTCCTCTCTCTCATTCTTGTTTTTGCCTCTTCCAAATATAAGACACTCCTTTCTTCTTCCTTTTATACCATTAATGATTGAACAATGTCCATTTTACCCTTACTTACATGCCTTGTAACTTAAAATGCTTAAGTGATCTTCCCAAAAAGCTCTTATACATATACATTCTTACTACTTAATTCAACTAAACCATAATTTAAAATCCTACAAACATCAACATAATAATTAACTCCAAATAAAATAATTAATTTAGGAAGACCTCAAAATTATCTAAATCATGCTTAACTCCTTCCAAAAATCAAGACCTTTTTATAATCATATAATTAAAGGAATTTGATAGTACTTCCTTATAGAAAAATATTCCTCATTGTCTCAATTTTTTAATAACACCAAAATCATTTAATTTGATTCAATAGTCCAAAAGTTATACCCTAAACATTTTTGGACTGTTCTTATACTAAAAAAAATATTATGTGCTCAATTTCCATCCGAAAATTGAAATTCTTAAAGACTGAATTAAAACTCAATTTCATCAGACAATTTGTAGCTTTATCTCTCTAATTTAATCCAAATCAGGAATCATCTCATTCGGATAACTAGAGCAAAAGTTATGGTTAAAATACTGAAGCATACTCAATGAACATGTCTCAATTACATTTTTTCAGTTTTTAACTTCCAACATATCACATATAACCCAACAATAGAAAACTCATAAGTCAAGAATTCTCTTATAGAAAACCCAACATATCACATATAACCCAACATATCACATTTTTTCAGTTTCTTTACACATAAATAATCGCCAACAATTTTTCATTTAATAGAAAATTTCAGGGTCCAACAATTCTCCCCCTTAAAGAATTTCGTCTTCGAAATTCTTACTTGAGTGATCAAACAAATGAATAACTCATAAGTTAAGGGTCCGGTTCTTAATAACTTTATATTGACCAATACAATTCAAGCTGAATTGCTTCTTTATCTTAACCTGAGCACATCTTGCATTCAATCTAAGCACACTTTGGGAACGTGACACTCTTAGAAACAATTCATTATTTGCTTCATAGTTCACATCTCTATAGTGTCGGTATACTTAACTCTTATGTCTCTCTCACAGTATTTGATACCTCTGGTGTTAACCCATCTAATTCATTCATTTTTCTTAAATAACTTAATTCGTAATACAGATCAATTTCACTTATCTGTAACATCTCCAATCAATTCTAACCTTCGACCCTCTTTGGTCCTATTCATCCAAATAAAGAGGCGAACGACTCTTTTTGTTGTATAACACCGCACGGTATTTCATGTTATCAATATGATAATAATTGTAATACTTAATGTCAATCAAAGCTGTACATTGATGTCAATTCCACTAACACATCCTTATGGTAGATTATAACTCTCACCTTAATCAAACAACCACTTTGGTTCTACTTTCATCTTCTTAAGATCGTAACAATTTCTGTTTTCATTACATTCCACTTGTACACTTTATCTCATCATTTCTACTTATGTTCTTCAAACAATCCATGATCATACATTTACATCTATATCACATTCGGGATATATCACCACAATGCTATACAGTGCATCCCCCACTACAAATACATTGAATCATTAGCTGTTATATTTGTCCATATACTATTTCTTATTTCTAATTCCCTATAACTTTCAATTTTCTCAACTTCTGAAAGGCATCAATCTTCTCACTAATTCTATTAGCTCGAACTCAAGAATTCTCCTCTTTAATTATGCACAACTTTCATTTTCTCATATCATGAAAAGTATCGTTTTTCTCACTAATTCTATCAATTCAAACTCTTAACAATTACTCATGCATATGACTTATACATATGCAACTTGAACTAGGGATCAGTCGCTGCGGCACGCTATGATATGTTCACAATGCATGTACTTTGACACATAATTCGAAAATGCCCATGTAAGATCCTAATTTTGGTGCTCTGATACTAAAATGTTGGACCCCGTTTGTTTCTAGAGTCCAACGCTTGTTCTGATACTACAATTGTTGGATCTCGCTTGTTTTCGGAATCCAACTCTTGCTCTGATACCAAACATGTTAGATCCTGCTTGTTTCCGGAGTCCAACGCTTGCTCTGATACCAAAACTGTTGGGTCACGCTTGATTCCAAAATTCAACTCTTGTTGAATCATAAAATGTGATCTTCTCCATCACTCCTTATTTCTAGATTTCCAACACTCTTCAGAATCATGAAATGTGTGCGTATTCCCATGAAATCTCTTTAACCAACATCGATTCCTCATCATTCTCATAACATCTCAAGCCATAAAAGCGAGCCCACACAACGAAATTTCCATGAACCCTTATTAGGCATCATCTACAAGGGTGGCGTGCCCCATTAGTCAAACACCATAATCACAATTGACTTCTTCAAAATTTTAGCTCTTAGACTCTAGTTTATTTGGGAGCAAGAACCATCTTAATCGGAGCTCTATAGCTCAAGATATGTTTAAGAAACCAAAGTATATTCATGGCCCAATCATGCTCTTCCAACCGACCCCTCAATTTCTCTCAATCAAACTTTTTCAATTCAACACCAATGGCTATCAATTTTTATGGAGAGATAGGAAAATGTGTTAGGAATCTATAGCTTCAAGAATCACCTTAATCGGAGGTCGGACGAAGAAGTTATGGCCAAACGAATCCAACATGTTCATGTCCTTACTCATATTGTACATACCTTGGCGCAATTGCCATAACTTTCACTAGAAATGTTGGATTGACTTCTTTTTTGGATGGTTTGAAAGAAGACTTCTAGATCAACAACTTTTGCGAAGACTCCGAAATGAAATTCTGTCATTTGGAGGGTCAAAACACGGGCCGTGTAAACCAACACGGGCAGACCGTGTAACTTTCGGGTGTAATTGTTCTCCTGTGTGATTTTACACAGGCAGGCCATGTAACCTTCGGGTGAAACTAAATTTTCACTCTCCAAGACCCCTCCAATGGATCCCAAACCCATCCTATCATCCCTTTTACTCATAATCTTCCCAAAATCAACTTTTTTTAGTGCAATATCACTTCATATACTCTAGTTATTCGGTATACATATTCTATGCAACATCCTAACTTGTAATGATCATAACTTTCAGTTTCGATATCCCGTAATTGCATACTTTATATTGTTGGAAAGATCGAAAGACAAGCTACAACTTTTATGAAGATAACTTTGTCTAATTCTGCCTAAATTAATCCAGTTTTTCCCAAGAAGTCAGAATACACATTTTACCTTCATGAAAAACTTGAAATTTATCCCAACTTCACTTCCTCTATTACAACATCATTCATAACAATTCAACTACTACTTGGAATTCATCAAACTCTCAATCTCAATTCGTTTGACTCTTCATATTCAACAACATCTCATGATTTATAACATTCCTATCTTTCTTTTCCATAGTATCTCACTTATATATATAACAATAATTCATGCTCAAAATTCATCATCTCAAGTTAATGACTTCAAACATACCTAATTTCAACTTAACATCATCTATACACAATTCATATTTCATTAAATAAGCGTTTACAAAGCTTTAATGGCATTCCAAGCTACATTACATCATCAATATCAAAAATCCGAAATACAACAAAAGATACAAAATCCCATAATTCTCGACATACGTCTAAAGTCTTATTTTTACATCAATATAACTTAAAATACAAAATCTGCATAATCAAACAAATGCCTTGACTTTGTTTCACCCGATCTGTAAGTGTGTTTTAAAGAAGTAGTGTGTCTACATGGAGTTCCATTATCAATGATAAGTGATCGTGACCCTTTGTTTGTGAGTTATTTTTTGGAGGGAACTGTTTCAACTACAAGGTATCATGCTTAAAATGAGCTCATCTTATCATCCGGAAACTAATGGACAAACTGAGGTCCTCAACAGGTGTTTAGAAACCTATTTGAGGTGTTTTACTTCTGAACAACCTAAACATTGGTCATGTTGGATTTCTTGGGCAGAATTATGGTATAATACAACTTTTCATATCTCGACGGGTTCAACCCCGTTTGAAGTGGTGTATGGAAGGAAACTGCCCACACTAGTGAGGTATTTACAAGGCGAAACTAGAGTGGATGGAGTGGCTAGGGAGTTAATGGATAGAGATGAAGCATTGAATCAGCTGAAATACAATCTGAATAGGGCATAGGAACAGATGAAGAGGTATGCAGATAGAAAAAGAACTCCTCAATCTTTCCAAGTTGGAGAGTGGGTTTTCCTAAAGTTACGCCCCCACAAACAACTCACTGTGGCCAGACACATCAACCAAAAGCTTACAGCAACCAAAAGCTTACAGCAAGGTATTTTGGTCCCTTTCAAATTTTGGTGAAATTGGGAGCAGTCACCTATAAACTAAAACTACCCCTCCATTCTAGAGCTCACCCAATATTTCATGTGTCTCAACTTATGAAGGTCGTGGGTAATTATTCGGTGGAGACCTCTCTGTCTGAAGGATTGGAAGTAGAATTGGAAGACATTGTGGAACTGGAGAGTGTTCTAGCTAGCAGGACAGTAACTAAGCTTGGGGACTCAACACATCAATGGTTGGTCAAATGGAAGGGCAAAACAATGGAACATGCTACATAGGAGGATGAGTATGTGATCCACAGCCAATTTGATCCTAGCGGGGGGTAGGCGCAGAGAGGGAGGGGGTGTAAGGGTTTATACTAGTGATATAATTAAATAATATTACGTAACACTAGTGTTCAAAGACTAGAGTTCTATCAAATCAACATGCATATAAAATGATATGAATTTGGAGATTACCCTTATAATTCACAATTTATCATCGATATTTGTGTTTGTGTTGCAATAGATGTATCACATACCATCACATCTCCACTTTTCACGCAGGCACTTATTGCTGATACTGAAGTATCTGAAGGCATATTTTCGAGGGCTAAGATAGAGGATGCTGAGGCGGTGTGTCTATGGTTAGGGGCTAATGTCATGTTGGAGTATTCTTGCGATGAGGTTTGTTTTTCATCTTTAAGAGCTCTGGAAAAGAGATTATTTTTGTTTATCAAGTATGCACATTAATATAGTTAATCTCACGGTGCAGGCAACTGCTCTCTTACAGAAAAATTTAGAAAATGCTAAAGCTAGTTTAGAAGTTCTTATTGCTGATCTACAATTCTTGAGGGACCAGGTCACAATAACACAGGTAGTGTCAAAGTTCAGTTTTTAATGTCTCATTGCACTATTGTCATGACTATAATGTGAATCGCATCGAGATTTTTGGATATACAGCATAAAGCAGCCAAAAACATGCAAGGGCTCTGTATTATACCTTGATAACCATACAGAAAGTCTCTTGTTTTTGACTTTTGAAGCTACTTCTGGTAGGTCACAATTGCTCGAGTGTATAATTGGGATGTTCACCAGCGCCGAATGCGACAAACTACTACTGCTGCTAAAGATTCATGAAACAAAAGCTTTAATGAACCCCAGAACCAGAACTGATCGTGTTTGTTTGTTTCACAAAGACTATCATCTAATCTCTTTGCTTGTTCCAGTTAGGATGGGTTGCCTTTAGATTTGTGGTGGTTAAAGTTATTGTTTGTGGGTCTTCAGCGGATCAATTCTCATCTCAGATTGTGGTTCATTGTAGCGCTCCTCTTGTGGAAGAAACTTTGAACATTTTTCTTATTTTTCAGGGACCAGTTTTGATAGAACTTTTAGTTTCGAACTGTAACATTTATACTTGAACGAAGTCATTAAGCTAAGGCATTGGTGTGTTTTGTTCCTTATAAGTTGTTGCAAGTTCAGTAACACGCCTGATTGATTTTCATCGGCTTTTTGTTGATTCGTTTGAGACTGACCAGTCCTTTGTACCCCCAAAGGTTTAAGTTGTGAAATATGTTGTTAAAGTGATGTTGATATTACCCTGTGGAAGTTTCAAATATATGAAGATAATTGAATGGAGAAGTTGGCTGAATAAGCAGCTGATTGAGCACGTGTGAGTAATCAGACTTTCACCATGCTGTCCCTTTCTCAAATTGTCTCTGGGTGCTTCTGAAACCACAAAAGTCTGAGGATCTCATGATCGTGACCTTGATGTTTGGTTCAGTCAAATCGTGAAACGCCTGTCCAAAGAAAGAAGAGAGTGAATGAAGTGATTTTGTGTTATAACTTGAGATGAAAACACCCCAAAGCAAGCCAATGACTGAATGAAATGATCAATACCCTTTGTCATAATCACCAACTACTTGGAATTTGTACTTGGAATTTGTAATGGTTTGGTACTAGTGTTGCATAGATAGATCCATATGAAGCTGAATCCTCTGGTAGTTCAGAGGTTTTAGCAGGCTTTCCTCGAAGTAAAGGCTGAGATTTCGCGTATGAACAAGAACACCTTCTTGTCAGTTTAGCTTAAGCTTAACGGGAAGTCTCAAATGGAAGATTCTCTTCTTAACCATCTATCTTGATAAGTTTGCTGCTTTCCTATATCTTTTCGTAACAAGAATCAAGTGAAATTCAGATGGGTCCATTTAAACGGAGACTGTCGATGTGGCAGGTGTACAATATATGGTTTTGACTTATATATTTTCTCACCTTTGAACCCAAAATTTTGAACTCCTTATAACATTCATGAGATTATTAGAGCAATATTTAATCACATCTTATTTGGAGTGATAGCCAATGGTGAGTCAACCTATATCTTCAATGGTGCATATGGATCTAGGTTAGAAACTTAAGATCTTCAATCTCCCCTTTGTAGATGAACTTTTAATGCTTTTGTAGGGTCAATATGGAATCAGTGAATGTTATTCTTGGAGCTCCATAAAAATTTCAGAAGTTGTGAAGCTTGTTTGTTCTAAGAGCAACTTATTTGCATTTGTTGCATACCAAAACTTTAAAAAGAATTATCCTTAATTTCAAGGTACAAACTGAAATTAGCCTCCTTTTAAGTATCTTAGCATTCATAGTGTTACCCCAAAGATCACCTTCAATATTTTTTAATATAGCAATTATTTTTAATTGTATTGCAATAAATATAATTATATATGGTAATTAATATAATGTTATATGAATGTATAGTTAATAATTGTACTTAGTATAATGATTCATGAATGCATAGATAATAGATAAATTTCCTTGTATCTTACTTATGTAATATATTAGTCTATTTAATCATAATTATGTATTTATTATATATAAATTTGGTATTGTTATAAAAAAAAATATAGTGTATGTAATTTCTTCGCAAAAGGTCAGGCCAAATGGTAATGGGCCACCATTTGACGACAATTATCTGAATCGTCGCCTAATGGTATATTTCTTCTGAATTAATAAAATATGACGTCGTTTGCTTAATAATAATTGATATCGTTTTACTTAACAACAAATAACGTTGTTTTGCTTAACAACAAACGACGTCATTTTGTACTAGGTTATTAACACGAAAACAAAACTCTTTTTTATTTTTGTGTTAGTCGTTGTGTTTTTGAAGAAGCGTCATCTCCTCTTTAGTAATTGTATCCTATGTTGTGGTTGTCACTGTCAAACGAGCGTTGTGTCCTATGTTGGTATTGTTCTTCTTTTCTTTTTTCAAAAACTCTCCTTCTGTTATGCTTTGTTTTTCTGCTATGTTTTGGAGTTTATGTGAGTTTTGTGTTCTTCTTATGCTGTATGGGTTTTTGTTTACGTTTATGTTTGAATTTTTGTCAATTGTTTTTTTGTGTTGGTTGTATATTTTTCCCACCTTTAATGCTTCTTTGAGGAAAGCATGTTAACTATTTGATGAAAGGTTTGTGAGAGTATTTAACTTCTGAAAGGGATGTTTATGTACTTCATTCTATTTTCAACAGTTAGCGAGTTCTCTCTCTCTCTCTCTCTTTCTCTCTCTCTCTCAACATTCTCCAGGTCGCTTCTTCTTCTCTTATCTTTTCTGCAAGTTTGTTATTATGTACGTAACTTAAGCTCTTGTATTGCACGTTCAATATACAAAAGCTTTTCTTGAGTATTTGTCAATCGGATCAAGTGTTTATGTCACTAAGAGAATTGGTTAAAATCTAACACTAGACTTGAGCTATATTTTTTTAAATCATAATAAATAACAAGTTGCTAAGGAGAAGTTTATTTTTAATGTTGCTAAAAAGGAATGACCTTTTCTTTTTTTGGCTAGGATTTGTATAGTAAAGCTCCATTCAATTTTGGATCAGTTCATTCCACCCTTGAGAATTTATAGGAATTGATTATCAAAAGAATTTAAATAAACATAATGAATTTTATGCTAAATTGATTTTTCAAAATAAAACTGTTAATATTAATTCATCGTGGAATGTCAAATTGGCAACTAGTTTCCGATGGTATAAATGAGTTTCGCTAGGAGGAATATGACAAAATTCTCCTTGATGAAGAACAAATTGATGAACAACTAATCTCCTTATCAAAGTCTAATCACCACTTTCCTTCAATAGCCAATCTTCCTCTTCAAGGTTCTTAGTATCATCTGAAATACCTCTTTTCCTTAATTATCTTTATCTCATTTTCTATTAGGAAGCTTTCAGATGAATGTTTGATTATATATACTATGTATTGTGTAAAGCTTCCTCAAATCTTCAAGAGAACATAGATGAAAATAGAGGAGGTGGCAATGTCCTGATGGTCTGTACAGGATTAGGGAAATCGATTTTTTTGGAATATTCGTCAATTCCAATTATTATGTCTGTTTAATTAGGTTTGCATATGTTTGAATTTGGGTTCGTTTTACCATTTGACTTAATTAGCTATTTAAGTTTTATACTAATTGTTTCTTAGGTTAAACGCATTGTACTGGTGGTTTATCTAATTCATTGATTCATACTGCATCTGAGAATTTGTTCACTATATCTTTTGCTAGTTTAGTAGAAGTTGTTGGAAAAGGGTGTCAATAACACAACACTTGAGGGAAGATCTTTGATTGTTTTAATTGATTCCTTCGAACGTGCAAGGACCCTTCTTGGGAATCCAGATATAGGGAACTCTTTTACCTTTTTTACTGAGTCTCATGTCACTTAGAATCAACAAAATAATTATTTCTTTTCCTTTTCGATGGAATAAACGTGAAACTTTATTTATTGTTTTGTTTGTAAGAATTGTTAAACTGCTAATTAAAATCTTGCACTACTTACCATATATCATTATTTTATATTGCTTACTATATTTCAATATTTATATGTATTATTATTTTATTGTTAATAAATATTAATGACTAGAATAGTAGTCAATTTAAATTTATTGTATTTTGATCTTATTAGTGTTAAAATTTTAGGTATGTTTATCTTTTTTTTATGCAAACAATATTTAATTTTCAAATTTTAAATTACCTACCATGTATTTTTCAACAACATGTTTAAAACTTTGAAAGCATTTTACAATTTTTAGATGCTGCCTTTTATTTTCATGAAATATTTGTATCAATAGAGGTGTAGTACTATATACAATAAGCATCATTAAAGAATCATTTGTATATAAATCCATAGATTTAAACAAATTTATAAAGTTTGATTGCATTAGCTATTTAAACAAATTTATAAAGAAGTCAAATGAAAAAAATGAAAAATCATATAAATGTCAATTGTAATTAACCTTAGGATCATAAGCACACTAACCATTTAAAAAATTATCTTTTTAACATTATTATTTTCAAGAATATTATCGCACACAAAAATTCATCAAAATTCTCCTAAGAAATACATAAGATATAAAGTCTTTAATGTTAACTTTTGGAAACAATTTAGAGAATCCTCACCGAACGCTCGACGTTTGGTGATGAAATTTTTAAGTTATGGCAAAATGTCTCCCCTTTTGCAATGATTCATATAAATCAACACAAAATATATTTCTTTTATGACGATTAGGTAAAACGTCGCAAAAAGTTAGACTTTTAGTGATGAATTTAGAAATCGTCACAAAAATATGTAGCTAAAAGTTAGTTTTGTTGTAGTGGGTGGTGGTGATGAAGGGAGGCAAATGAGGGATGTGATAATGATGAGCGAATGAGGGCGACTGAATGATTCCACACACTAAGACAAACCAACGAATGAGGGATTCCAGACTGTTAAGGTTAAGAATGAAAGGGATTATAGACGATGAATGACTTAGGGATTCCAGACGAAGGGAATTTGTTTTGTTATATTAATTAACTAGTTTAGTTAGTAAAGTTAATTTGTTAGGGTTAATTAATTATAGTGGGTCTCATAGGTAAAAATATTAATATATTTTTTAATTTTTAGAAAGCAAGTCTCATATTGCTACATGGATCTAAATTGGTAGTATGGGACCTGCCTATGCAATAAAATAATATAAACATATGTTAGGTTAGCGAAAACTGATAGCATCACACTTCGTTATTTTAGGGCTACAATTAAGCATTTTCTAAATGTTAGGTTTAATTTGTTCACTCAAAACTCTAGGGTTAAATTTATCAGAGGCCAAAATAACACTTTAAACCCTAACATTTACACCAAAATCTAAGTTGAACCTGTTGGAACCCCTCCCTGGTGCGACACGTGTTCGACGTCCTACGTGACATCTGGACGCGCGCGTCACAAGGAAGGGATTCCTCACCACGAAAGAAACCTCAAATGAACTTATTTCACTGCCATCCGAATAAACCTTGATAAATTTACCCTAATTATCTTCCAATAAAATTGATCTGCTGCTAATACGACATTTCATGACTCTCGGTCAAATGAAAACAGAAAACGCCTCAATCGGATCTTTACAGATCACCAAAAGCGAAATTTCACATAAAACCGACACACATCGGCCCTAAAATCCAACTAAAACCCGACACTCTCATTTTACCATAAAGGGATAGAAAATTTTACTAGTTAACCCATGCTTCGAATTTCGTGCAAATCGGAGGTCAAATGGAGAAGAAACAAAGAAAATAAGAAAAAAAACCAACTTTGCTTATTTAAAACCTTTTTACTCCGGAATCCAAAATTTCGTACGTTTAGTGCCTCTCGAAACATAATTAGAAACTCTATAACACTTTAAACGGAAGTTAAAAACAAATTCATTCATTAAGGAGGTCATGAGTTGTTGCAAAGTTTTGCCTAAAGAAAGATCAAATAAATAGTACCCTTTTTACCAAATGAATAGTACCCTTTTACCAAATGAATAGTACCTTTTTACCAAATGAATAGTAATCAGGAATTTTTAAAAGTTCATAAATTTTTCATCCTAAGTCGAAGGATGACCCATTTTATACCATTTTAAAGATCTTAACGTATTCCACGAACTTCCAAAAGACCTCTTAATCCAAATTAACCGTATAAGAGGTTTAAAACCTAAGTAAAGTTGCTGTCCATTTTGAAGAAAATTGGACAGCACCTCCCTAAAAGTGCATCTAGCCAACTTCTCAAACTAACCTATCCAAGCTCCAAACCTGCATAAAACCACTTCAATCTTCCATATGCTCACAAGCAACCAACTACAAGTGTCTTAAACACCAACTCAAAGGCAACATCACAATCTTAGGCATTCTAAACATTTCAACCTAACTCCTAAACATCAACTCATT
>JANKOE010000205.1:31504230-31515550 GCA_026284465.1 Erythroxylum citrifolium | reverse complement strand
TTGGGATGTTATAAGATTGAAGATGTATTTCATAATGTCTTTAAGGGTTCGAAGGGATTAAGAATGAAAAAAAAATTATAACCCTTCAATGTTTACACGCACGCTCAAGTTTCACGGTTTTAAGCAAGAGAGTTGGGTTCCGGGAACGGGACCCGACAACCGTTTTATAAAACTTCCCCTTGAGTTTTAAAGGAATCTTTCCGTCATATAAAACCCCTGATGCACTTCTCCATTTAGCCCATCCAGATCTAATACGATGTACTATATCGGGATCGATATTACCATCACTCTAAATGACAGACTTGAGATATTTAAAACTTGTTCTCTGTGGTATGATGTCGGTACCAATTGCTACTGCCGCCTCATGTACCATCTGGTTTCCCGAAAAGTTGCATTCTAAATGTTCCATCTTAGACCTGCTCATTTTAAAACCTTTCGATTCTAACATATCTCTCCAACATTTTAACTTAGGATTGACCCCCTCCTTGGTCTCATCTACTAGGACAATATCATCAACAAATAACATACACCAAGGTACCTCTTCTTGAATATGTTTGACAATTTCATCTAACACTGATGTGAACAACAAAGAGCTTAACGCAGATCCTTGGTGGAGTCCAACACTAATAGAAAACACAAAATTCTTCCTTTTCGCATATATTTGTGTTCGCTCCTTTAATCTGTATGTAAACACAAAATAAACACAAATTGAGTATTTAAACACAAAGATAGGATTGAAAAGACATTGAATTGCATAAGAAAATATAAGATGATTAAATCTTATCAATGTTGTTTTAATGGTTATTGTTGTATTTGAACATCTCTAAGGCCTAATCATATGTAGTATATTTATCCTGTCTATATAATATTGCATATGATTTATTTGACTGCTTTTGGATGATGGAGATTGGTTTGGTGGTTTGATTATATTGTCCAAGTGGGAGAATGATAGAAATATATGGACTAATATAATCACAAAATTAATTTCATATTCATGACTATTAATTGAATTGCCTAATGCATGTTTAATAACCATAATGAGATAGTTAATAATTTACTAATTGCATTTGAGACACATGGTAGTACCATAATAACTATATGTTGGCCCATTAAACTATAGTTCATAACATTCTTAAAATGACAAAATTATTCTTTTCTACCCCTTAGGGTAGAACATGTTATAAAGAATAACGTATGATGAGATTGTATAGAGAGTGTGTGGGTGTGAAAACAGAAAATTGGGTATTCTACCACAAGCTTCCTCTCTTGCACAAGGTTTGTTGATATTGATAGGTTGTGGTGTCCAAAATAGAGAGAATGCATCAAGATTTTATGTTAAACATTGGAGGTATGTCAATCTTATTGTATAGTTAATGCTCTAAATAAAATGTAGATCTTGACAATCTTATTATGTAGCTAATGCTCTAAATAAAATGTAAATCTTAGCTTTGTAATTATTGATAATTGCATTTTTTTTAATAACATAGGGAAGTTGTTGGCACTTCTTAAAGAATTGAAATGGGCAGTAACTGGTTTAGGAGCTTTTATAGTAGAGAAAGAAGAATGAGCGTAGGTGGAGAAGAGTTCAGAGGAAGAAGGT
This sequence comes from Erythroxylum citrifolium, assembly GCA_026284465.1. NCBI lineage: Eukaryota > Viridiplantae > Streptophyta > Magnoliopsida > Malpighiales > Erythroxylaceae > Erythroxylum > Erythroxylum citrifolium. Next base: position 31,513,950 of record JANKOE010000205.1, on the reverse strand, counting down.
AGACTGACCCTTGTATTGCAGTTAACATTTGCATGGTTTTGGTGGGTTTATGATGAAAATGGCTGAGAAAGTGAGTGTGTACATGAACGGTTTCCATAGAAGCCAAGAACCTCTTGGATTAGAGAAGTTGGAAGAAGATTGTTGTGAACAGTGCCAGTATTCCAAGTGTCACTTCTTTGACCACAGACAGAAGATGGTCGTGCCCATTCCTACTCCAATACCATTTTTTCTGCTTTATTTTCTTTAAATGTACGAACTTTGCTTTCCTGCAATTTCCTTTTACAAGGTTATTAGTTTATTTTTATCTTTAGCTCTAATATAATTATAAAAAATAATTGATATTTTATTTATTTGATAAAATTCAAGGGGTTAAGTGTATTTATTGGTTAAAATGCGATGCTTAAATCTTTCTCAATTTTTGTGAAGAGATTAATTAAGAGCATTTCTTGCCTTTTTTGCTTCTCCATCTTTGATTTAGTTGCCAGAAATTTTTTTCCCTCATAAATGTCAGAATGAAGGGAATTAATTACTAATCATTTTTAAGGAAAACATTTAGATCTTAATTTTCTTTTCATATTAATGAGATTAGATATATATATATATATATATAGAAATGGAAATAGTGTAATATAAAATGTGGAACCCACTTCTAATTTTAATTTGCATTTTAAAAATTTTAAGTTATTGTAGGATCTACTTTTATTTTAATTTAAAATGACTTATTTATAATATAACTTTAAGAAAAAACCACTTAGCATTTAAGCGAAAGATCTTAATTTTCATTTTTTATTCAAGTAAGGTTTGATTTGAATGTTTTAAAATTCAACTTGAATATGTTATAATTCAACTTAAATTTTAATGTAAATGTTTTAAAGTTTAAAAATACTATTTTAGCCATTGGATATAGTTATAAATAGTTAAAGTTCAATTTCATAGCAGGTAAAAATGTAATTGTAAAAGAGAAAGGAAATGTTTAAGGAGAGGAAGAAAAGAGAGAGAGAGAGAGACGTGCACGTAAAACGGGGCTGATTTGTCCCGTAATTGAAATCGTTTTGTCCTCTTGTGTGCTTTGCGCGTTAAAAGCTTTTCACGACCTTAATTATTTATTATAATAATAACAACATCAAGTATCAACCAACGCCATGACTTTACTTCATCATGTGCATGTGCAGGTGAAGCCAAATATTTTAGTCTAACAGCCTTCCCATTCCAGACTACAACTGAAAACAAAAATAATATATATATATATATATTAATTTTAGCTTGAAAAAGCCGCAATTATCGCCGAGCATAAAAGAGAAAGAAACGTTTCAATATAGAGACGAGTCAACGGCCTTTCCCTTCCTTCACCCTCCTCCTTTATTTTACTCAATTATATGGAAAAAAAATTAACACTTAACAAATTCAAAATGTTATTTTTACTATAAGCTGTAGCCCTCCCATGTTGGAGATGTTCCTGCAACAAAGGGATTAGTCACTGACTCCGTTGGTAGATATTCTGGGTGCACCAAAAAATTCATTACTTCTCTTTGTGGCTGTGATCAATGTTTTATATTACCTACTTGTCACAAAAACTAATTAAGTTTTTCCTTTGAAAATTAAATCATATTCCGGCTAAGCCATAGGTTGATTAAAGAAATATTTATTTAAACATGGGTATAAAAATAATGCATGGGTATATATTTAAACAAATTTGCAAAACTTAAGCTATTGACTTGGTCTATGTCTAAAAAAGTTCGGTGATACGTGATGATGGTGCTTGACTTTCAAGTATATCAGTCTAGATTAGATAAAAAGCAAGCTAGGGCCACTTACATGAGATATTTAACTGTTGGGAAAGAAAGAATATAATAAGTTTTTGGTCTCCAAGATGGATAAAACAATTGGTACTCAATCTCATAAACATATTGGGAAGCTCTGGCCGAGGATCATGCTCGGTCAACAAAAGTAACGATAAGTGTTTGATTTCTGTAATCCATACCTTAAATCTTTATTTTTTGGAGTTCATGATACATACGTATTAAAGTTTCAAACTCAAAGTTGATCTATATGAAAGAATAGGATCCTCAGATCATGTTTAACATCGTCGTGCATACTTAACATGTTTTATCATTTGCGTACTTTATTCCGGAACTCTAATTATTAGTTTACTAGTTCTCACGCTAATTTCAGTCCAGATGAGTATGATGTCAACATTAATCTAGAAGAAGAATCATAACACAGTGACACATATTGATTAACAAAATTAACCCACAAAACTATAAGAAATGAAAACGGTTAAACAAAGTGCTCTAGAAATATACTCTAATTCATCAGATTATATCAACTATAAGAACTCCAATACAACTGTCTTAAACGACCAAAAGTTAATATTGATGGCTGCTTTGATTCTATAATTGGTAAACATGTTCCCAATTAACTAATTGTTAACTGGTGGATTCCTATTCTCCCCGTAGATGTTAGTTGTGGTCTATACAATTAGTACGTCATTGAATCTATAGCATATGGAATTTGTGAATTACCTACTTGTTAGTTGCACTAATACGTAGGTTTAAATAGAAGAGCAAGTCGGCGATAACTGTCGCAGAATTAGGGCAAGCAAGTTGTTGCGGTTGAAGTTCAATTATCTTGATAGCTACATAGACAACAGTGTAGAGACTCCTATATTAAAAAAGGAACTCTATAACTTCCTAATCAATTATTAATGATTAGTTAATCCTCTCTTTAGTTTCAGATAAAAAGGTAGAAGAGAGAATCTTATACTTTTTGGTTTCATGTGTAGCTAGCCTGATTAAAATTAGTTGCAAGCTTGATTGTTCCAAGTATGTCAATTGGCCAAAACTTAAAAAGCATTAACAAAACATATATAAACAACTCTTTTTACAAGAGAATAAAGCTATATATATATATGTGTGTGTCTCTCTTTTTCTTTATGGAGGATAATGAAAACTAAAAAAAGAAAAAGAAAAAAACATGTCATGAAAAAATTGACATATATATCATATGCACGGAGCTATATAGGGTCCAGTGGTGCACTGAGGCCCCCTAAAATTAAAAAGAATAAATAGTTTTTATTTTTAATAGATATATATATATACGCATGAGAATGGAGTTATTTGGAGCTCAGTGGTGCACTGGGCCCTCCAAAACTTTAAAAAATTAAACATTTGGACCCTCCAATATTAAATTTCTGACTCCGTCACTGATATGAAAGACTAATATAAGTCTTAACATATTATAATGGCATTATTAGATAACTAAAAACCTCTAGGTCATGTGGAATACTGAAATAACTAGATTTAGAAAGGGCAAGAAAAAAAAATTTAAACTAATCTTGGTGGTTAAGGGTTGAACTAACTTTTATTCAAATTACAATAAAGCAAGTATAAGTTTCAGAGCTGGAACATTACCTGACCTGACTGCTGTATAAAGAAATGAGAGTAATTCTTTTTTAATGCAGTAAATGAATGTGCCATGGATACCCCACCACAACAAAATAGTCAAAAACATCTGACAATTCTGTGGTGCTGCCCTTCCTATTGCCAATCCGAAGCGACGACAATGTTAACATGTACAGTTATTAAGGTTAGACAGGTGTCCAACCCAACGGTCTGATTTATTACTGTCTGGGGATCACATGATTAACCAAATTTGTAAGCCTCACGCGCCTTGCGTGTCGTATCCTCCAAACAAGAACTTGATATTCTAATGCCTCTGAATATAAATTACATACTACTAATAATAGAACTCAAAATGATTATGATTAATGAGTTAGCTGAGAAAAATATTTAATTATAAAATATTATTAAAACTCCTGAGCTGTTAATTGGGCATCAGTTAAAACTTAAATCTGATTAAAAGATAAGCATTTGAGCTTGAAAACCAGCAAGAGAGAATATACCCAAACCGCGTAAAAGTGCATATGTTTTCAAAAGATCATAAAAACGCCAATAGGTCGTGATTAACAAAACCTGACCGAATGATCTACAAAAGTAGTCACGTGAATGGACAGCAAGGTTCCACGTGCAAGTCCATGACTGGCCATTCTTTTCAGCATGTTCCCACTTTGAAGAGCCGCGGGGAGGGACTACGAATAGAAGTAACTATTTAGCAACAATAATTTCAAAATCATAATTTGATTTGGACAATCATAATTGGGACAATAACATCTATTACGACAATCCTAAAAATACATGCATTTGTTTTTAAATACTTTCACCAATGTTTTAAAAATCAGACCGGTGACTGAATCGGAGAAGCAACTGATTCAAGAGTTTATAGTTTAACCGAAATTCAACCGTGATCGAACCGGTGACTAATAAATATATAAATTTTTATTTTATATATTATATATAAGATAATTTTTAAATATACTATTTAATAATTTATTTAATTGTAAATTTAACTTAAACTTTCAAACTTCAAACTTCAAAATATACAAGTTTTTTTTAAGTTCATCAACACAACACAAAATAAGATAACAAAGCTCACTAGTTATATTTCATCAAAAAGATTAAAAAAATATTACTAATCATAATATTCATTCAAGTTGAAATCATCAAAATCAAGGCATTTTAAATGAATCGGCCGGTTCTTTCTTTCACTGGTTCAGCGGTTTTTATTGATCCAACTACAAAATGAATGGATCAATCACTCACAAAAACTAAGGGTTCAACCGAACCGTTTTATGCTCCGGGTCACCGATTCTCCGATCAAACCTATCGGTTCAGTTTGGTTTTTAAAACACTGGCTTTCACTCTAGGAGATAATTAAGGAGTGAAGGGAAGCAAGAATCGAGGCTCTTTCTTGCATTAACTTCAATAAGGGGCATTTAAGTGTAAACTATACACAATACTCTATAGCATAAACTAAATGATTAGAAGCTTAATTATCAAGTATATATTCACCTCAAGTTTAGATAATCTTCTACACACATTAATTCTTGAGTTTATACATTAAAACTTTGAACTAGGCCAACTTGACCACGTTCTTCATCCTTTTATCTTTAAAATAATTAGTATAATAACAAAATTCGATGACATAATTTTAAATTAACATTTAACTTAACTAATAATTTAACCATCGAGTGATATGGAAGGTTAATACAAAATTTTCTTCAAATATGACCAAAGCTAGATACGATTTTTCTTCACCCAATAGTTGCTGTCAACATTAATTTATATATGAAGGTTGCGTTTTGATTACTCACTATTTTTATTTTCATTTAAAGCTATAGCTTTCATGAAAATTGCTGATCACTTTGAATTATTCCTGAAAATAGTTTGAATAATTTTCAGATTTTCCTCACCAACTCGTGAAGATTTGTTCTTAGCTCTCCCACTTGTTGGTTTCAATAGTTATTTTATCCTTTACCGTGATTAATACTTTTCTTTCCTTCGATGAAACTTAATTGTCATTGACCTATTCGTTTCCAAGCACACTAGCTAAATGCCGAAAGAGAAGCTAGTAACAACAAAAATTATTACTGAAAACAAAGAAATAAAACACAAGACATTGTCATCGTTGGACTAATTAATTTTAAAGTTGACCTAACAGAAAAAGATGAGACATATGAACTGCGACGGGTCAAGCTCAACTTCATATCCTAGCTACGTGCCCCAAACTTAATCTCCTTCTTCTATTCTCTCTTCCTTTTTCTCTTTATTTTCCTTATTTACATTTGTGTCTACTGCACGGAGGAGGACCAAATTGCCCATAATTTATCCGTAATTTTTACTTATTTCAAAACAGAAGTTAGAGTTGAGATTCTAAATATTCCTACTCTAAATTTGCTAATAAGAGGTGCACCTTTTTTTTTTTTTACTTATAACAGATAACATTGAGTATTTATATAGACGATTGTTTGTGATGAATTTAAATTATTAATATAAAAAAGTATTACATAATTAAGGATTTAATATTTATTGGATGATGAATTTTAAATTGTAATTCGTTCTTCCCATAATGGGAATTGAAGTGGGGACCGCAACAAATTTAAGGTAATTTAACAAAAATTATAATATTTGAATTAGGATTTTTTTGTTTTTTTTTGGTAAATGAATTAGGAAATTTAATCCCATACAAACTTACAATAGTAGAGAATTGAATGTAAAAAGTGTTCAATAATTAATGTCAATGTTAAAATTTGTCCAAATAAAAAGTTGATGGATATCATAATATTAGACTTAATGATGAGATAGGCTTAAAAATTGGTCACGGAATAGGAGACAAAGATAACTTTCACGCATAAAAAGCAAAAACCCCTATTGAGTTGCTAATGATTGACATATATAATAATTAAATGAAGATAGGAGCGGGTTGTTTTGGGTATTCTGGTAATTTAAAAGAGTAAAATGACGTTCCACCGTTAGAAAAAGTAGAAAAGGGCCCAACCCAAACACGGAGGCAGATGGCAATCGGATGCACCCAATCCTACAATAAAAGCAGAAGACATACACGCAACTGGTCGAACCAGTCAAAATATACGCGTTAGAGAATGTGGGGCCATTCACAACCCCGCGTATCATTGAATGCCCCAAGCAGCCACCGACCCCATTTCCCTCGAGTATTAACTGGCAATTGCCGGTCACCTCTAATCTAATTAGCTGCTGCCCAAAGTCCCAACCCCCAAATCCTTTCACACTTAAAAAAAGGCCAAGTAGCAAAAACGCCACTCCTTTTGTTCCAATCCAAAAGTTGTTAATAGAATTGCCGAAGAAGAATATGTTGTGATGGTTGTAGGGAACTAACCACTGATTATATGCTGTTGTTATATGGAGGGCAGAGATCATCATCAGTTAGTGGCTAATAATGAGAATCATATGGCAAATTCTGCATTCATCAGTGAGGAGATGCCCAGTAGCTTAGCTTTATCGTCAACAATTACAGCAACAACATCAAGCATCTTTGACATGATTCCTTGTGAACAAAGTAGTGGTGGTGGTTATGATCAAAAGGGGTCGCTTGGTTTCATGGACTTGCTCGATATCCACTCTGATTTTGGCTCTTCTTTATTCGAATGGTATCAAAATCCCATTGTCCCGCAACATCAACAACCATTGTTACCTTCTCCAAGTTCCTCTAACGTACTGGAGTCATCGGAGGTGGTGAACAATCCTGCCACTCCTAACTCATCCTCGATTTCTTCGTCTTCTAATGAAGCCCAAAATAGTGCACAGGGTAATAAATTAGATGGGGATCGTGAAGAAGAAGAGAAAATTCAAGATAAGACCAAAAAACAGTGAGTTCCCATGTTACATATTGGTGTCGTTATGTCGTATTCCTGTTGAAGTTAGTTGCGTGTTTTGGATTGAAAAAATGAAAGAGTAATGAAAGAAACAAGAATTAAAAGATGGGTTATCCCTTTGGAGTTGTATTTCGAATGTTTAAGAGTTGTTGCTTCACTTTCTGATATTTTCAGTGCTAAAAGTGTAGTCTTTTTGTGATTAGGTCGTTGAAGCCCAAAAAGAAGAACCAAAAAAAGCAAAGAGAGCCGAGATTTGCTTTCATGACAAAGAGTGAAGTTGATCAACTTGATGACGGGTACAGATGGAGAAAGTACGGGCAGAAAGCTGTTAAAAACAGCCCCTATCCAAGGTACCAACTTTTTACACCTCTACAACACACATCTTGTTCCTCACGTTTATTGCTCTGGTGATCTCATTACTTGTCTTATAAGAATACCCAGAATTACTTTCGGAGATGAGATGATCTCTGTCTCTGATTAAAATTGGTTGCTAAATCTGTCATCACTCGGCAGGAGCTACTATCGTTGCACTACTGCAGGGTGTGGTGTGAAGAAAACAGTGGAGAGATCGCGCGACGATCCTTCTATTGTTGTTACAACCTACGAAGGACAGCACACACATCCATTTCCTATAACCCCTAGAGGAAGTATCGGGATTTTATCAAATCCCAGTGGTTTTGGAGCTGCAACTTCTTCTTTTGTCGTCCCACAACCTCATCATCAGTGTCAACAACACCAACATGCGTTCATGTATAGTTTATCACCTTCTCTGAACATTAGCACTAGTGCTGGTTCTACCTTCAATCCCGCACCACTTTCTTCTAGTTTTCTTCAAGAGAGAGTGTCGACCAGTACTCCTTCATCAGCTTCATTACTTAGTGATGACCAGGGTCTTCTTCAAGACATCGTTCCTTCTCAGATGAGGAAGGAGCCTAAAGAGGAGTAGATCGACCAGAGATGCGTATATTTAATTTAGCTACTTACTGGTATGTAGGTTCCTAACTGCTTTTGTGGGATGCTGTCTTTCAAGTAAATCCCACTTTGTTTGTTTCATGATACAGAACCTCATAGATTGAAAATGACTACCATGTTTCTTAATTATTTAGCTTATTAGGGGGGATCTAGAGACTGTGGTTGCTATGTCGGGGTTTTTTTTTTTTTTCTGGTCCTGATTGTTATGAGATGATATATTTAGTTTTGTACGTATCAGCTAGTGTTATCTTCTAGTCCAAGTAATCTTTTAATTTCCATGAAACTTAGTTCTTGTTTCTTTGTTTTTTCTTCATTCTTTCGTTAAAAGACTGGTGCATTGAGATTGGTTAGGAGCATATATATGTGTGTCGGATTAGGGTTTTTTATCGTTTAGCATGTTCATATAAATGGTTGTTCCTTGAGTATTTAAACTCGTTAAATGTCATGCAAAGTGAAGAATATATGAAAAACTTGGATCCTCCTGTAAATAAGTGCATATGTTAACGTGTCTGCAGTAAGGTGCAAGAGTTTCTATAACTTGGATCCTCCTGTAAATAACTGCATATAACGTGTCTGCAGTAAGGTGCAAGAGTTTCTATAGCTTGGAGTCCTCGATTGCGCTACTAAAACAGCTTCATATATATATATATATATAGTGTAGATTTTGGTTATGCAAGGAAATGTGGTAAAAAATTTAATTTGGGTTGGTCTAACGCTGTTGAGTTTGTTATCTTCTTGAGGTCCATATCAATTGGGATCTCTGAGTCTGTGCTAGGGATGTAGACTTTATTTTACATGACATAGCTCTACTACTGTCATTAAAGGGCATGCACTAGCAACACTAGCTGAAAAAGCTCGATTACTTTATCCAGTCAACTCTTCGCAAATCACATAAGAAAATGTTTATTGGAATCACTTTGAGGCGTTACGAACTCAAATTAAAAAAATTTTTAAAAATTGAGAGTTATCTATTATTACGTGGTGAACAAAATAGCAATTGATAAGGTGAATAAAAATACATTAATTAACTAAAAAATAAATTATTAGTATGTTAATAAAGAAAAGTTTTTCTTACAATATTAGTACGACACATTTATTATTTTAATTAAAATTTGAAATTGAGAATTACCGTCAATATGTAACATAACTTTACAATATTTTTGTGAATTTTTTAATGAGAGGTGCCTATTATTGGTTAAGATTTGGGCCATCTAAATTTTGATTTGTTTGTAGTCGTTTGTGTTTGTCATTTTCATATTTGTCTATTAAAGTGTCAATTTTTTTATTTAATATCAATCCTTATTTCTTTTCTAGAGTAATCTTGGGGGTGGTTGGTTCATATAGGGGAATAGTAATAGGAATGAGAATGAATATGGTGAGTAATGAGAATGAATATTATCATTATAATTATGATGGTTGGTTAAGAGAAAGGAATGATTATCATTACCATTGATATTGGTTGGTTTGTAAAAAATATTGAGAAATAAAAATTAATTATATTT
>JANKOE010000205.1:31302833-31324988 GCA_026284465.1 Erythroxylum citrifolium | reverse complement strand
CAATATAGTGATTTGCAAAATCCTAAGTGGGAGCTTAGGTAGAGGACGTAGGTCTTAGCACCGAACCTCTATAAAAATAGTGTTTGCTCTTCTTCCCTACTCTGTGCATTTGATTTTAATTAAAATTGGTTTTATGTGAATTAACTTCTGATTTTATTGTAGAATTCTACAAAAAGCTTTAGAGATCTATTCAACCCCCCTTCTAAATCGTTTACAAATGAGTAAGTGTTTTGGGTTTGTGACTTTGTTTTTAATGATTTTCTAGAGGACAGTCAAAAGCTAAGTGTGGGGGAACTTAATATGTGCTTAATTGTTGATGCATTTAATCCCTTACACTTAGTGATTAATGCTTCCATATGCTTAAGACATTCAGTTTAGTTCCTATTTGGTTTTAGGTACAATTAAAAAGCAAAAGAGCTAAAGTGAGTCGAAAGCACAATCTTTGAGCCATTTTCGTGATATTCACACTTACTTATCTTCATGGAATAAGAAGAAGGATTAGAGCAAAGAAGACTCAAGAAAATGAAGTGCATATGGTGTATTGCAAGTCACAGCCATGACTTGATTTGTCATGTCGTGACTCATCAATCATCACTCACGGACATGCAATATATCTCACGCCCATGACAACTTTTGTTATAGGCATGACACACCTTGCACGCCCATGAAACAAGTTTTCATAGGCCTGACATCCTTGCACCCCCATGTAAGGAAGTCACCCTATGACATTTTACCACCTTATCCAAAACCTAGTTTTCACAATAAAAAGAATATGTGAAGGCAGAAAGAGGAAGTCTTCGTTTTTAGGGTTTTGGGAGAAAGAAAGGCAATAGAGAGTTGTTCTTGTGGAGACCCATGGAGAAGATGGAAAGCTAGGCTCTCTGACACCGGTTCGAAGGTGAAATTAATGCCCAAATCATGTTTGATGTTGAATCTCTCTATATGGATTGATTATGTTATCCTACGTTTATAAATTTGGGGTTTCGCATATAAATGATCATTAATGTCGTTATTGTTAAATCATTTATGTATGAACTCATTGATAAAATCTTGAAGATAATCCGCAATCGTTATGTTTAAGATTCATTTGTAACTGTTAATGGTTTTGAATCATTAGGGGTAGCGTAACCTAAGTTAAATGACCTGAGCTTATGTGGTTGTTGCTTAGATTGGTATATTTTCAATTTCGTAATACAATTTCCCAATTAAATCTAGAGAGTTTGTTCTAGGTTATTTGGTAGTTAGGTTTAATTAACAAGTTTATCTTAATTAAATACTACCTAAAGAAAAAAAATCGGGACTAATAGAGCTTGTTGTTAGTCTACGACCAATAGTTCTAGGAGAGATGTAAAAACATTATAACAATGAAATATGTTTAATTGTGAGTAGGCTGAGATTGATCTAAGAACCAAGTTTTACATGCATTCTACACTTTTATTGCTTTTGATTATTTTCTATAAATTGCTTGCATAGTTTAATTTTACTTCGTTTTCTCAATTGTGTCAACTTAAAACCCCTTTTTATTTCCTTTTACATCAATTATTTTCATTACAAGAATTAATTGAACATTCCTTGTCGATACAATCCCGACTCACCACAGCTACAAATTTTTAGTTTGTAGAGTTAGCTAAATTTTACAGGGCACTCGATATGCGTTGTCAAGAGGAACATAAGTCATTTAAGGTTAAATTACAACATACTGGAAAAAAAAGTTGGTCAAGCATGAAAAGCACCTCAAAAAATTACTTGACCCTAATTATGTAAGCAATGAAGATAAAAATGAGGCTGATTGATTTGTATTAAATATTGTAAACTAATCTCTGTATTTATTATTTTGTATATAAGTATTTTTGAAGTTGTAATTAAAATCTTGTACATGAATAAATTTAATGATATTTTATTTTTTATATACAATGCTTCAAATTATCAATTATTTTTATAATGTTTTTATAATAAATTGACAAAAAAAAAGAAAATCTAAATATTATATACAATAATATCGATTAAAAATGTCACAAATAATTATAATTCAACATGGTATACCATTTCGTTAAAATGTAATAGCCCGTCGTGCCCCCGCTATGCCAAAAGCGAGAGAAATCCCATCCCCCTCTTTCCTTTTTGACGTCTCCATGTCCCTCCCCCGTGGTGATATGGGGGTGAAAAGAAAAAGGCGGATCTTATCAACTTGTTCCAACCTAGGATGGGTAGCCAAGTGCGGAGTGGAAAACTGCTGAAAGCATCTAAGTATTAAGCCCACCCCAAGATGAGTGTTCTCCTATTCTGACGGGTTCTATGCCCCTGCGGAGTAGTAACGTGGTTGATTTTGTTTTCTTATGGGCGAACGACGGGAATTGAACCCGCGCATCGTGGATTCACAATCCACTGCCTTGATCCACTTGGCTACATCCGCCCCTAATAAAAATTTGACTACATTTTACAAAATATAGCTAAATGTTTTTAGCTACATTTTCAAAAATGTAGCTTATAATTTTTAGCTACGAAAACAAAGTGTAGCCAAAAGGTATTGGCGACGATTCCTTAAAATGTCGCTAATAGTTTTTCGCTACGAAAATAAAGCATAAGCAAAAACTATTAATGATGATTAGTGAAAAACCTCGCCTATAGTTTGTAGCTACGAGGATTTGGCAAAGTTTTTTACGATGAATATAAATTGTCGCTAATGACTATTAGTTACAATTTTTAGACTTTTGGTGATGATTTTTTGGTAGCCATATGTCGTTTCTGCTATAATGAAGTTATTCGCTCATTATCTTCAAATCTATCACCTGCCAAAAAGCAATTTGCACATTCTTTGCTACTTCTAAGCTATTGTGATTCCTTGTCAGTTGATCCTTGTTATAATCAATCCTCTAAATCTAAGATAATTAAATATATTAATCCATCAAACTCTTCATAATCAATTTATTAAAATATTATCATAAAGTTTCCAACAACATTTCCCTTAGCTTCTTTGTAATCATATTCTGAGACCATATCAACATCTAATGCCTCATCAATACTGATATCATGCTAAGATGTAATCCTTGCCACATTCACCCATTTGAAGGGTCAGTTTACAAGTAGCCTATCAAGATAAAATAGTTGTAAACAAATTATAAACTAGTTCAATTTTTAATTTATTACACATTTTGTATAGGTCTACATTTTAATTAATAAGATTCACTTTTGTATAACTCACCATGAATATAGCTACACATATACCTATGTAAGGTATAGTACCTTTAATCTCTACAGTTTTGCAGAATATGCGAGCATACTTGCAAAGATGGCTCAATATGAAATGTCTCTTACAAAGTTGCTTATGGGCATCAACATTGAGTATGGTATCTAGCATGTTAATACCTTAATTGGCATTTAGACATAAAAAGCATCTAACACATATAGATGGAAGTTTTTCTAGAAACATTCCTCTGTTTTATTTTTTTGGGCGATTATTGACTTTATGCTCCTCCTAGAACCTCATCACTTTAGCTTTATTACCTTTTGTGTATATTATTTGGTTACATTTGTAATCCCAATAATGTCATTAGTAATCACCTTTACTCAATCCTCTTTTACTCTCAATGATCTCATCCGAGTCAAATTGACCACACAACTAGCAGGATATATCCCTCTCAACCAATCCCATATTAGTGACCCATGTTAACTGCTCTAGAGTAAGGCTCTGCATCAATTTGAATACTTTATCCTAATAAAAATACATTTAAAAACTCTAGAAATAATGATAAAAAGTACTCAAAATCAAATTGACAATAATACTTAATCACTAAACTATATTATTTTAGTTTAATTCAATGTAGTATCATAACTTGTTTTTTACGCTTCCACTTCACTAAATTGTACCCCCAACCTACATTTTAAATTTTCAAATCAAAATAAATTTATATCATCATCATATTTCTTTAAATAAAATGCTTGCTAATTACTTTCCTTTTCACCTTTATGACCTTCTTCTTTCCATTTGATGGATGAGATAGTACTATATATAAATTTAACAACACTAAATCAAATATCATAACTATATATAACATCCATAAAAAAAATCAAAGCATATCTTTTGATAAATAATCACCAGGCTAAGCTATAAGTTGCAGATTCTTACCCAATACGAAAAAAAACCTAAAACATGAACACCACATTACCCCCTACTGCCTCTCTCCCGAACTTTGTCAATTTGAGTATACTCGACACTTTAGAAACCATATCTAAAAATATATGTTAGAGAAACAAAACAACTCTATAAAGATATAGATGACGGTGGGAGAGACATTATCCAGTTATTATATATGATTCTTAGTTATTTGATGGGTTTGTTAATACAATGTCTACCTTGCTGCGTAGGTTTCTAAAATACAATTACTTAGAATAATTAAAAAATATTTATGTTATTTGCTTTTTGGTTCCATTCGACACTAAAAAAAAGATGTTATATTTTACTAGATATGAGGAGTTATTTGACTCTTCTCAAGGAAGTTTTATGTAATAAAAGTTACTTATTACCCATTCTAATATGAATTACAATATTGAATATAGTTTGACACATGAACATATAGTTAACCATGTTCAAGGAAATCTTTAATGGACACAAATTGGTATACAGGCATAAGCTAATTCGTTTCCTTCATATAGTTCCTTCAAAAATTCTAACATGAACATAGTTGACCATATAGGCATGTAGTTAATTGTGTCTAATAAAATCTTCAATAGACACGATTTACTACATAGATGAGTGCTAATATGTGTCCTTCATATAGTACCTATAAAATTATAACATAAACACGATTGACTATATGGGCATATACTTAACTATGTCCAACAACGTATTTTAGGAACACAGTTTACTATACGATCTCATGCTAATCCATACCCTTTATAGTGTTCTTTAAAAATATTTAATATGAACATGATTAAATATAAAGACATATATTTACTATATCAACCAAAACTTCTAATGTACACATTTTCTACCTAGTCATGTTCCAATCTATGTCTTTCACATTGTCCCTTCAAAATTTATAACACAAACATAGTTGATCACATAAGCATATAGTTAATCATGTCCAATAAAACCTTAAATGGACATGATTTGGTATATAGTTTTGCTATACATATCCTTCATAATTTTCCTTTAAATGAGTAAATAAGTTACTTATCTACATAGACCAATATGTGTCCTTCATAATTTTCCTTTAAATAAGTAAATAAGTTACTTATCTATAATGAGTGATGCTACATTTTGTAAATATGCATAGTATGGGATATATATAGTCCTAGTATAGTGTGCATTGATGTTAGGTGTTATTCATTCTTAATCATGATATTCCTATATTTAAGTAAGGATTTACTTTTTTAATATGACTGATGGTAAGTTTTGTACATTGGGTGATATTTAATGCATTAAGTCTTGCTATAAGCTGTATTAAGGTATGATATTCTTTATACTCAGTTATGGTATTCCCGTTACAAAATGTCGATAACCTTATTTTATTAAATGATGATATTGTGTATACATAAGTGTGGTTTATATTGTAATATGGTATTCTTTGTACTTAGTCATAATATTCCTATTTGAAAATGTATGTGTTACTTATTTTTAATGATTAATAGTGTTTTTTCTACATATATTAGTGTTAAATATATTGAATTATGGTATAGCTTATTAAGACATGATATTTTTTGTACTCATTTATAATATTACTATATAAAGTGTTACTTATTTTTAATAACATACGGTATTTTTGTAATAAGTTTAGTACTGTATGTAATAAGGCATATTATTTCATGTGCTAATTTTTGGTAGGAATGTTCACTAATATGTAAGGAGTCAAGTGAAGGTATTTTTTACACTATCGTTATACGGATTTCATTACATGGTGGTAGTATTTTTAATGACTTGTGGTTTTTGCAATATGAAGCTGTGATATTTAAACATTAGACTCAATAATTTATAAAAGAAATTAAATGAATATATTGAGAGGGAAAAGGTGTCAAGTACATATTGAAACAAGTTTTAAACAAACTTGTTAGTTATAGGTTTGAACCTATTCAACCACCATAATTATGGGATAGCTTATATGATGTATTACGTCAATCATAATATTATATGCTCAGTGGATCGATTAGGACTCCAATTAGGGGTTACTATTAAGGATAAAATTTGGTTCTTAACATCCCTACATAGTTTAGAGTTTTGTTTGCTCTCACTGGATAAGGTGTTAACTCTTATTTGGTGTGCTCTCCTACAAGTGTTACTGCTAGAGTTTACTTCTTATCCACACCAATCTTGGAGTTAGACTAGTACATGGATTAGTGATTTAAGCCTCTTAGGAATGTTGTCATCTAGGCTGTATAATTCTCCAAAAGCTACCTATGTTATTACTACACATTCTTACCTCTTCATTACAGATTAGTTGTTCTCTAATCCATCATATGGCTTCCTCTTGTATCTTCTCTCTAATGCTTTATGTTCCATTAAAAAATCTCGTGTTTATCCTTCCATGTCTTGTACATACATGAACCAAGATTTATGGTATAAACTATTAGATAATCTTTTAAAATGGATTTGTCTTTGAATGCCATCTGATAACCTAAACATAATTAAGATATGTTCTTTAAAAATGGCATAATCATATATGTTTGTCCACATGCTTGCACAAAATTCACATCTTTAGATTTTATTTGCATAAGGGGTAGAGATTAGTTAGATTGAGGTACCTCAACCTATCTATTGTTGCTAATTTCTCTTTGATAGTTAACCACTACAAAAAAAGACACTTTAGGGATGAGGTTTTTGTTTCATACAACTTTGATCTATACCTTTACCTCATTTCCTATTCCTCAACAAGTCCCTACATGAATTATTTGTGAACTAACCTGAAGAGTGACCAAGACAAAGATAATTGTCTTTCCTTTCAAAATCGGGCTTGTGATTAGGTATAACATAAGACAATTCAGCTAGGAAATCAGTTTATTGGTTATAAGAGGTCTAAGCCTTTACTATAGTGTTACTAGCGAGCCTATTTCAGATATAAGGCATCAGTTTAGTTTGAACTAAAAGACTGACTTTGCTCAAATTATCATAATATAGGGATGCCCTTTCTTCTTAGAAAATATGTGTGTATCCATCTCATCCATAAGGAGTCCTTTTTCTCCAATAACTTCCATGGCCTCTTCATAAACACCTTGTTGCACCAGTTGATTGATGTGATTCCCAACCCACCCTCTTCAATTGGTCTTCAAACTTCACTTCATCTAACCAAGGAATTTTTTTCCACTCTATCTACCACTTGATAGAAAAAATTATTTTAATAAAGATGGACGATGACATTATAAGATTTTTACAATTTATCTTCCTTAGCAAAAGAAATACATCCTCGTAGAAGCTAACCTGTGGGCAATAGAAAAATATACTAGAAAATAAAACAACATATTCCTTATATTAATTGCTAAACAAGTATAATATAATCCTTACATTATACTATAGATACCATAATATTAACAAGAAAATATATCCAAATTATATAAATTATACTACTTGGCAATACAATAGATACTAACATATGTTAATAGTCAACACACACCAAAATAAGCTACACACAACTCAATTTCCTATTAATGAAAAAATAGAGCTTAAGTGAGCTGATCTAATTGAGTATCAAGATTCCCCGTTAGTGGTGAAATGGGCCTTATATAGGGAGGTTTGGTTGAGCTACCAAGATTGCCTATTGTTGGCAAAATGGAGCCTATCTTACTCCACTATCAATGACATGAACTTCTTCTATTCCTCACCATTAATATATTACTGATGTGGTCACGTTTGACTCCATAAAGAGAGACGAAGAGGAGACACCATATAATAGCTACTTGTTGTATAAGTGTTTTAAAAAGTAATGATTTGAAATATTTAAGAGAGATTTGGATTTTGTATTTTAAGATTATCCAAGAGAGCAATAAAAGATGAAGATGATAAAGATATTAGAGATAATGGATATGTGATAAGAGGTATTTTAGGATTTTTAAGTAAGTTTTGTAAATACAAATTTATTCATATACACATTATATTATAAAATTACATAACTATCCTTATTGTGCTACAATACTTACTATATACATGAAGTAAAGGGGCTAGTTTGGAATAGTATATGCTAAATATGAACTATAAATGGAATCGTAGCACGGAAAACATCACTACAAGAAAAATAGATTTTGGCGAAAAAAATTACAGACAGAAAATAAACATTTTAATTTGGAGGGATGAAGATAATTTGATGAACTAATTTGGAAGTTCTATTAACTTACATTTAGATCCAAAATGTTAGTAGATGTCATGATTCCTGCCAATATTCCATCTTATTCAATTCATTTGAATTAGGAAACATAAACTCATTTGAATTAATTTTCACTATATATACCCAACATGTTCCTTAGGATTCTCGTATTTAAGAATGTTTAAATCCTTTGACTCTCATTATTCATGTCGAGCCATTTTGGGTATGAGTCTTAAAATAAGAACCTTAAGCTCTCATTATCTACCTATCAGTGTCTATGGAAACTCTAACATATGGAGTATAATTATTTTTCATATTCATTTTTGTAAAGTCATCTTATACCCTCAATAATTTGCTTATATATGTTGTCCTTTGCCCAGAAAAAAGGATCAATCCAACACGAGTAGTCATGGGCGGAGCCCACTTGCCCCCACTGCTCCCCCACTTGCCCCACTACTTTTAAAAAATTTTAAATTTAAAATTATTATTTTAAATTTTAATTTCATACAAAATTAAAATTTTACTTCCATTAATTTAATTGGTGACAAAAAAATAATAAAAAATTATAGATATATTAAGATATCAAATAAAAAATAAAATCTGAGTCCATCTATTTTTATTAAAATTAATATTATTTGAGCTCATGACTTTTTTAAATGAAAGCCTACAAAAAGAGAGATAAAAACTACATGCTTTATTGACTTTTTTTATTCAGATTTTTTTTACCCTTTTGACTTCTTCATCACACCACTTTTTGACTTTTTGGCTTTTTTTCCCTAACTCCACAAGGACTACCACACCCAAAGCGTAAAATAATAATCTATATTAAACGCAATTGAGAAAAGGATTCCTCCATAGGCCTTACCCCGTTGTAGTGTTGATAGGTAAATTCTCACTCCTTTTCTTTAGAAGAATGTGTAGTACGTATAATTTAGAGATGGGTTCTTGTAAATTGTAATAGAGTTGGAACAGTTTTAATCTTTACATTCTTTTAAACTTTTAATGAAGACGCAAGATAAAATTTCTCATTGTAAACGAAAAATCGTAGCATATAAAGTCGTAAAAATGAACAAAAACAGTACAAACCATCTAGCCCTAGTGATAATAGGGATAAAAGAAGTATCTTAGATGCCCTTATGAATAAAAATAGAAGGGCTTAGATTTTATTTTTTATTTGATATCTTAATATATCTATAATAATAATTATTATTATTATTGTCACCAATTAAATTAATGGGGCAAAATTTTAATTTTTAATGAAATTAAAACTTTTTAGTAATATAAAAATACTTTAAATATTTTGCCCCCACTCAAAATAATTTCTGGATCCGCCCGTCACAATGAGAGGAGGTTGAATGGCTTGGACAGAGGTGCAGTAAGAGCTAAGAATACGACGACATGTGATTCATGCTGCATAACATCACATCCACTGCAATGCACCTCAAACATAAAATGCTTGGGTTTTGGGGTGGGACTCAGCTGTGAGAAAAGAATGTTCAAATTTCGTAAGTTATGAGAGTAGTGTATGTATAAAAAATGATTAAAAAATCAAATAAAAATAATTATACAAGGAAATAAGAAACATATCAGATTGCAGAACACATCTTCAGTTGGTTTCGAGCCGCATTCCTAGCTCACAACAAATATAGTGCACTTATAGTAAAAACAGCTGAAAATTGTAATTCATGGTTGATCTGTTTGGCTTTCTATAGATATCTCAGTATTTACTAATTGAAGTCTGACAATGCAACTCATTATAATGGTGTGATAGCTTTTGTTATGATTAATATAAATTTTTTGTTTTTTGAAAAAAAAACAAGATTACCGGCCTCTTCAAGTCTTTTCCCATAAAATAGTTGATGTTTTGCAGGAGAAAGAAAACTTGTAACAAGGATTTTCTTCATGTTCTTCCATTGATCACCTGCAGGCGAAAAAATGGTCGCCAAGTGCCCTTTAGAAACCAGTTTGCTTGACATGAAGAGAAAGCTGAATTCATGAGTGATGCCCGCGCGGTTATCTCAATTGGTTATCAGAAAGGAAGTTAAGTGCAAGATCTCACGTTCGAATTTTAGTAACGACAGTGTGAGAGTTCATCTAATATAGTGGCTCCTTGTGCGCAACAAATAATAGGCCACGTTTTTTGATAAGCTAAGTAACATTACAACTTTGTTGGGCTGGGGTGTGGGGCGTCTATGGCTGACAATTCCACCTTTTTTTGAGTGCAAGAATTCACGACTAAATCTTAAAACTTTTTTTGAGTGTAAGTTGAAAATTTTAAAATTTTTACGACTAAATCGATCGATTTAATTTAATTTTTTAATTGTTGTTTGTAATAAAAAGTTAGCAATAATTATAAAATAAATAAATATTTTGTTAGAAAACACTATAATCCGTATGCTACTTATTTGATAAATAAATTACTATTTCCCAAAATTTGTTAGGAGTGGAACCTGACCGTATAACATTACAATTGCTTGACGTTTAAAATCTGTTCAAAGGGAAAACAAGCATGAGAAGCAAAAAAGGCACGCTCAATATTTGTATTTAGGGACGTAGCTATATATGGCCCAATAGTGCACTAGGCCTCAGAAATTTTAAAAAAAGTTATTTTTTTAATTTTTAATTTTTTTCTATATAAAAATATAATTTTTTGAGATTTGAGCTCCCAAGATTTTAAAAAAATTTGTTTTTAGCCCCTATATGCAGTAGCTGGCTACGTCCCTGTTTGTATTACACGAATTCAATTGAATTTGTGTCCTTGTCGACTGAAGAAAAAACAGGTATTGCCGTATTGGCGTGTTTCTCTTTTTTGTTGCGTCCACGGAAATCAAAGCGTGCATTTATAGTACAACACAACGCAGACCACATAAATTTAAGTTGTTTGCTCTCCATATACAAGACGATCTGTATAATCCACTTAAGTTAAGATGCTTGTATCGGCGGATCAATTAATGAATGGTTTCGATCCTAAGAATCGGCACAGCCACCCCGTGCCTTGTGTCGGACGATATCTAGGGTACACGCCAAACAGTTTGTGACTACACAAGTCTCTCTCGGTTCTAAATCATTAATGCTACCAAACATTTGACTAACGAATCAGTGGCGACTGTACGGATCGATTCTTGTCCACTCACCTAAGTTGGTACGGTACCCTCCTGGTCCCATACTCTTTTTAGAGATGTTGCATTTATTTTATTTGATCATAAGAAAAATGAAGAGTAAATAAATGTACAAAATATCTTACTAAAATAATTTTCTCTCTAACACTTAAGTTCATTGATATTATTTTATGGATAAACTTAAACTTTCAACCTGACTGAACTTTTGTTTACATTGTATTTAAATATGTTCAACTACAAAGGTATTTGAAATGATAAAAAATTGAATAGAGTTTGAGATAATATTTTTTGTTTATTTATTATTATTTATAAATAATGTTAGTGTTAAAAACTATTGCTCCGTATGTCTTGGAGCGACAAATAATATGGAACTTGTTTAAGAAAATTTGTAGGGGTTTGTTTTTCTTAGGCTTTGATAGCAGTACTCTTATTTAATAAAGCTGAAAATTGTAGATATGAAAGAATTTTAAATTCAAGATTAATTGAGTTTGAACTTAAATATTCACATTTGATAAACATTTTTAAAACCCAAATGAATATGAGATTTCAAGTTGATCTTAATAGAAATCAACGAGTTAAATTACGTTTTATAAAACTTGATTTTAAATTTGAATTTTAACAATTCTTTTAAGTTCAGGTTTAATAGTTAAAAATTTTGGGTTTAACCAAATTCTTTACTAATACAAAAATTCAATGAAAAATTATAATTAAAATTTGATATTTACATTTTTATATAGTACTTTTCTACGAGTATATCAATTTTGTACTGTATTGGTTGACACTGGAAAAAAATATAAAATTATATTTAAAGGCACCACTTGATACCTACAATTTTACATAATACCGACCAAATATTAATTAGTACTGTAAATTTAAAAAAATAGGGAAATTATTTAGTGAAAAAAAAAACAACTCTTATGTTTTCTCGAACCCTTCTTTTTTTTTTTCCCAAGTAGCTTCTTTGTTAATATGAAATAATCGATTAAACCTAGCTTCAGTTTGGAGAAATGCATCCATATAGAATTTTCTCACCATTGCTCGATCGCTACGAGAAGTCGCGTCCCATTGACTCCGAGTATCCCAAACCTTAATTGGGGAAGAATTTAAGCATCGATTTGCAGAGGAGTGGGGCCTTTTACTTTTTTTTTTTTTTTTTTTTGGTAACAGGCCTTTTGCTCTTTTTACAAACGTCAATGGGTCACTTACCGCTACGCTGTCGTTCGACGAGTTCTTCTGGTACGCAACCTTCGTTGGCTCTTGAATCTTGAATTATTGATACGCTGTCATCCATGCTTTGCTGTTTGTGCTTTTGAGTTTTGATACGCTGTCGTCCAATCCTTCTTGTTTACTCACTGCGTCAATCAAGTGCGTTTGTTTACTCTTTCGTTGCCGTTTTCTCACCTTTGTTATGGACTCGTAGCATAGTATGCTTATTCGCCTAAACTTATGCTCTTCCTGACGTTCATCACTATTATTTAATACATTCAATTTTTAATTTTTCAAAAAAAACTTTTATTGTATTTTTTATTTTAAAAATAAAATAAATATTTTTATTACTAACCATAATTATACATTAAATAAATCTTAAAATAAATTATTTTTAATTAAATTTGTTTTAATCTTTATATAATATTTATTAATAACTTATTAATCAAATTTATTTTATTTTTAAAATAAATTATTAATAAAATTTATTTTACTTTAAAATAAATAATTAAAAATTATTATTTATAAATAAATTTTTAATTTCAATAGACTGTAATTATTTATATATTTTTAAATATTTTATATTTATTAGTAATTATTAAATTACTTTTATAAATTTAACAAAATTTTAAATTAAATTAAATTATTTATAATTTTAACAATAATTTTCATTATTTATTTATTTAATATTAAATTGAATTATTTAAATTCTTAATAATTATTATTATATTAAATAATTAAATAATATATATTTTTGTTTCAGGTTTCACTTTCAGTTAGTTGTTTTTTCATCAAAAATTCTTGTCGTAAATTATAATAGTTAGAGAGTTAAGGATCTATATTATTTTTTTATTTGATATTTTGATGTAATTATTATTTATTATATGGTAAAATTGTAATACTTTAAATACTTTGTATTGCTCTTAATTTTATATTTGTACAAGATTAACTCATTTTTTCATATTAATTGTGGTTATTATTTATATGTGAAATATGTGAAATTTATTGTTAATAAAAATAAATAAATTGTTATTATTTTAATTTTTGTTATTATCATTTTTGGAAGCATGGTTGATGTACAATTACAAAATATACAGTATAATATACTAATAAACTATTTTGTAATTTTTAAAAATTTAAGAACTATTTTATAAATTTAAAATTTTACTCAAAATGGTACTCAATATTAACCCAGTACAATATCATACCATACCATAATCCAATTTAGTACCAAAATCAATACGGCATTTATAACATTGCTTCTAAGTGAATAGTGCTGTGTCATTATCATCCTCTTAATTTAATATGCATATATATTTTCTATATGTCATATTCCCTCTTTTATTCAAACTCCGTTCTACTCGAATAAATATTAACATGATATTTGTCTATTTGTTTTTATTGTTAAATTTAGTTAAAAACTATTGGTTTGAGTTTTTAATTTTTAATTTTAGTTTTGATTTCTTCTATTTTTCATAACCTACGTAAACTATAAACATATTTTTTGCGTTCTTGCCATAATCTGATTTATTATAAATTAAATATTTAATTTAAATATTTAATTTTAATTATTTATAAAAATTATAATTAATATTATTTAATTTGTTTCAAACTTTTATAATTGCTTTAAAATTTTAAAGTACTTTTTATTTAATAATTATGTAATAAATATATTTTAATTTAAAATATTCTCAAATAAATAAAAATACATTAATGAATAAATATTAATTTATAAATAAGTTTTACTTATTAAATTATATTTTCTAAAATATAATAAAATTTTTACTAATATTTATTAAAACATAATATATAAGAGATTAAAATAAAATTATTCACTTATTAATTCATAAAATTAATTTATCTTCAAATTTTATATAATATTTAATTATTATCAATAATAAAAATATAATTATAGTGAAGTTAACAACTGAAGAGATTTTTGTTTCGTTAGAAAATTAAATTAAAAATATAAATATAAATATAATTTATAATTAAAAATAAAAATAAAACCAAATAGCTCTTTAATATAAATTGCTACACAGTGTCTTCAAGGGTCTTTTAACTTCGAGACGCTTTCAACCTCAGGAGATCATTAAATCACATTTCTAAAGTATAGAAATAAGGCTCGTTATTTGACTACAGGAGTTTTAAACCTGAAAAATATTTGGATATCACAAAATAATATCTAATTTATGAGTTTTAACTCCAAAAATAAAAGTTAAAAATTAAACATTCAACACCTTTTCTTTTCTTTTATATATATAGAGTAAGGGGGGAAAAGTTTATGAATTTAGAAATTATTAGCTTATTCTCTTACCAAGTCACTTTGATGAAGTTATTAGTTTTTTTAATATTATTGTCATGGGTATTAGCTTACTAGCTCATAAGATGTTATTATGATATATTAATTAGAATTATCTCTTCTGATTTAGATATATTTTGATGATGAACTAGGAAAATTAATGTTTGTTTTGTTTTAAAAGATGAAAAGTAGAGATTGCATTATATTAGAGCATTATTGGTAAAATAAAAAAAGTGAACATATTACTATACTGGATAAGGCGAGATTATGTCTAATGGCATATTCACTTGAAGAGTTGAAACTCAATTAGGAAACTTTTTCCATCCCTATTATTTAGGAATTTGGATTTGTTTTTATATAAGAATCTTTGCAAGATAGAACTAGACTCGGTTTAGAGTAGAAAAACTATAGGGAAGATGTCTTTCACCTCTCCAACCTTTTTTTCGTTTCTTTTGACTTTTCTCTCAATCTTTAGTCTTTCTTCTATTTTTGGTGTTTGGAACAAAAGTCATATATAGCTAAACTCAAATATTCTGATTCAAAGGGATTCAAAACTTTAGTTGTAACCTTGTGAGGTTTTGTTCTAAACTTATATTCATGTTTTAATTCAAATATTTCTTGTTTTATATTCTTAACTTCATAAATAATTAATATTGATTGATATGACAAATTAATTTGATGTTGATCATTTTATAACTATTCGTAAATTCAGTGATTTGTAATTGTTATGAAGGATTGGTACAAGTAGCATATATGTTATTTATGAATTTACATTTTTAACTATTATAAACAAGAAAACTAAGTTAAATAGTTGCACCAATCTTAATTATTTAATTTAGAGTTTAGTATATTGAATGTTATTATACACAATCAATTGATGATAAGTTTTGGTTTGGATGGTGGGTTTGAATAAATTAATTTAGAAAATTTTGAGACTTATTATGACTATCCTAATATGTTTCAGACTAACTACTTGAATTATAACAATTATTTTTTAAACCAATGATCAATGTTAAAATTAGATGAGATCATTCCCCTTAATCGGAGTTAAATACTCTTGAATTTCTCCCTTTTTATATTTTGATTTATTTTGATTTATTGTTAATTTTAGTTAATTAGTTAATTAATCAAAAGCCCCCTTTCCACTTTATTTTATTAATTGAAATTAAGAAACTAATGTCTAGTTCTTTAAGGATTCGAACTGGTTCCACAACTACTACGAGAAATTAGAAAATCAAAATTAATTTTCAGGGCTTCGAGAATCCCATTAAAATTTGACGTCTTTGTTAGCATCATTTTACAGTTTACTGCTAAACTTTTGTCTTGTTTAATTCGTTCTTCTCAGATAAGTGAATTGCAATATAATCCAGAAATTGAGAATATAGCATCATTTAAGGAAATATATCAAGCAAGGAAGTGGTCATTCACCTTAAAAATTGAAAGTTGAAATATATTTAATAGTTGGTGAAGGATTTCAAGGAGTGGAAGAAAAGATTGTAAATCCTAAGACTAGAACGTTGATAGAGTTAGCGACACGAAATTTTAATCAACAACCCTTAAACATACAATTTTCAAATATTGAGGTAGATTTCAAATTGAAATTTGGTTTGATTCACTTACTCCCTATTTTTCTTGGTCTTGCAGGTGAAATTTGGTTTGATTCACGTACTCCCAAATAAAGGAATTTCTTGTTGTTTACTCTAGAATGAAGTCATAAGAGATGACAAAAGAATAAATTAATCTCAGAGCCTTTCCATTCTCATTGAAAGATAAGGTAAATGATTAACTATATTATCTCCCTCTGACTCTGTGACAACATGGAATGAGACAAAAATATTGTTTCTAGAGAAATTATTTCCTATATCATGAGCAACCAATATCAGAAAGGAGATATGTGAGATAAGACAATTCATTGGAGGAAATTTATATGAATATTGAGAAAGGTTTAAGGAATTATATGACAGCTGCCCAAGTCATTAAATTCCTGACCAACTTTTGATTTAGTAGTTTTATGAAGGACTATAGCCAATGGATCGGAGTATAGTTGATACAGCTAGTGGAGGAGTTTTGGTAAATAAAACACTTTAAGAAGCTAGATATTTGATATCAAATATGACCAAAAATTCTCAACAGTTTGGGACAAGGATGGATGGAGTTATTAAGCGCATAAATGAAGTAAGTAGCACGAGCCTTGAGGACAAAAATTTAGATGTAGTTTCTCTAGCTTGTTAAATGGCTGTAGATCAATTGCAGTCGACACAAGTGTACAGAATATACTCATTTTCTAGACATCTTACGAATATGTGTCCTATATTACAACAAGTCTCCCTTCGAGAAGCTAACAATATAAAGGGATTTCATGGTCATCCTCAATGAAAATATAACCCTTATTTTGATCATTATAATCCAGGATAGAGGGATCATCCAAACTTTAGCTATGGAAATCAAGAAGGGAAACAAAGATATTAACCTCACAATTTAAGTAGACAACCTTAAGCAGCTATATATGCTAAATCTCAATCTTCAAATTAAGTATGTCTTTAGATGAAATTGTTAAGGCACTTTCTACCAATACTCAACAATTTCAATAGGAAATAAGAGCAAGCATTCGAATCATATCACTTAATTAGCCACCGCTGTTAGTAAATTAGAAGCGCAAGCATCATGAACATTATCACTTAATTAGCCACCGCTGTTAGTAAATTAGAAGCGCAAGCATCATGAACATTATCTTCCTAAACAGTGGTGAATCTTAAGGAGAATGTAAGTGCAATGACTTTGTGGTAAGAAAATTCAAGCTAGATCTTCCTTACCAATAAAGGTAGAAGAGCATGATGAAGGAGAAAAGAAAGACTAATGTCCAACTCAAGAATCAATAAAGGTAAAATATGATTTATCTTCATCGATATCAATTAATGCACGAGTACCTCCTTTTCCTAGTAGGTTGGCTAGATCAAAAGAAGATGAACATAAAAGAGAGATCCTAAAAACCTTCAAAAAGGTGAAAATCTATATACCACTTTTAGAAGCCATCAAGAAAGTTTCAAAATATGCAAAGTTTTTTAAAGAACTATGCACAAATAAAAGGAAGTTGAAGGACAATAAGAGAATGATTTTGGGTAAGAAATTATCAGCTGTGATAACTAGAAAATTACTAGAAAATGAAAAGATCCAGGTATGTTTACACTTTCATATGTTATTGGTGATAAGAAAATTGAGCGTGTTATGCTAGACTTAGGTGCATCTATTGATGTCAGACTATACTCAATTTATTGAGCTTTAAATCTAAGTTCTTCGTATGAAACTAGTGTGATTATTCAACTAAATGACCGCTCTTATATGTGTCATATTGGTATTATTGAGGTTATTTTGGTTTTATTGAGGTTGTTTTAGTCCAATTTAAAGGTTTGGTATTTCTAGTGGATTTTTACATCTTAAAAATGGATGGAGATAGTGTTGAACATTTAGCTTTAATTTTGTTAGGTAGGCAGTTTATGAAGACGACCAAGACAAAAATCAATGTGGATGAGGGTACTATTTCCGTTGAATTTGATGGAGAGATAATACATGTAACACCCCCCTCCCGTCCGACACACGTATGTGTTCCCTACGATTATACGTGCACATGCCCGACAGAAATGACGTTTTAATTATCTCACCTTCACTTTACTACATGGCATCATAAGTAAAATAAAAAATAACACATTATTTAAAGTTCAAAAATTTCCTCATTTCATTTCATAAACCATAATTTACAATGTAGCATTAGATCCATCATTCATACGTAAACATTGTTAGCCTATCAAAGCTCACATTTCTGTTTACAAAGTATGCTACATAAATGAGGAAATAAACCAAAAGCTAAAAACTAATATTCAGCCCCCAGTTGACCGACCGTTGAGCCATAACTTGTACCAAAATGCAGTCTTAGCAGCTAAGTCGTCACTCGCTCTCAAACTTGAAATTGTCAAAGTTGCAATTTTGGTGAGTTTTGCGAACTCAGTAGAGTAACCATCCTCGATAGTTCACTCTTATCATACAACACAACATTTCATGTTATCATGTAATTCACATCAACTTGATTATCATCGAGTCATATCACAAAACACTTTGTTAACAATTGTCATATTTCAATCACATAGTCCAAACAATTCATCATTTCATTACAATTTTGTAGAACACAATCATCAAAAATTTATCACAGATTCATTCAAGAAAAGTTCTCACAATAGTGCAATCATTCAATTTATTCATTTCATATATGAAAGCAATATTTATGAGACACATTCATTTGTTACGTTGTTGTGACTATATGCCTTTTTCACTGTCTCGTATCTACTGTGGAAACTAGGCTCTTTCATACCATCCCTTATCCATTGGGGATACCTGCTCATTGTACACGTTGAGCCTTAGGCTTTTTCCACAGATGTTTGAACTTTAAGCTCTTTTTAACTGGCGACATCAATTACAACTGTCTTTATATTTCATGCATTGGAAATGAAATGCATTCACAAATTCAATCATCATATTTATTTAGTCACATTCACATTCTTTCTCATTCATATTTTTCATTAGACTTTTAGTCCGGCATTCAAAATTTACGTTGAGAATCAAATAGTCAATATCATTCACATACAAGTAGCACTTCCAATGATGTTTACATGCATTAAACACCTCGGACAATTATTGTCCAGAATTTAGAACATAATCAGAACATATCAAATTCAATTTAGTAATAAAAAAACAAATTAAGGTGAGACCATCTTAGGTTACTCACAATTGCTCCCTTTTTGCTTATTGCCTTGAAGTTCTGACAATAGCTGGAAGCAGTCACTCTACTTGCTCTTCTATAAGCAATCAAATACAATTTCATGTTACCACATTGTTCATGTAACTGAATATGCATTTTTATAAATGTATCATGTAACATGCAAGTTCAATGACATATGCCTGGGTATACTTCTGTAATAAACCGATGCAAAGATCAATTATACTCTAAATGTGTCAAAATTCATACACTCATTAACTATTCCATCTTTCTTATCAACACAGACTTTCAGGTCTACTTTATATGATCATTATGACAAGGAAAATGGTGTATTTCTGTAACATTTTCTTCTAAAAAATTGTCCCCCTGTTCCTTAAGTTTCTAATGACACCAGGATCATACAATTTGGTTCATTATTCTATGAGTTATGCTCAGAATACTGCAGATTGAGTACGTTTAAAATTTTGGCTAATGCATGATCATGCACTCAAAGTTGTACAACCCATATCTCTCAACTCCAATATCCAAAAATTACAAAATTTATACCATTTGAAAGATAAGAAATAAGCTACAACTTTTGTGAAGACACCTTTGTCTGATTCGGCCTACATCAATACAATTTATTCAATAACAATAGGACATAATTTCTGTCACTAGTAGTGCTACAGCCTAAGTCAAGACTCCATTTCAAGCTAAACTTTTAAGGACGGAATTCAAATTCAATTTCTTCTCAAAAATTGTAGCCAAATGTATATAGTTCAATGTAAATCAAGATTCATCTCATTTGGAGATATATTGATCAAGATATAAGCAAAATACCAAAGCATAATCAGTGAAATCATTCCAGTTATCAAATTCAAGCACACCTCAGCATTTTCATCCTAACTCATCAATCAATCTCTTCCAAATTAATTCATATGGCTATACATTTTGGTGGAGGTAAAGAACAATGTGTTATGAGTTTCTTGGTTCAAAATCCCATGTTATTTGGATGTCAGGAGAAGAAGTTATAATAAAAAGAACAAAGGATGTTCAGAACAGTCTCCCTTCAGTAAGCCTTCGTTGCAACTCCTCTTCTCTTCTCTCTCTAGATTAACAAAACGTAGGTTTTCTTCTTCTTCTTTCATTTTTCCCCAAATTTCAAACTTATATCTTCCCTAGTTCTTTTCATCTCGACCCCCAATTTAGTTCAAATTATCCATAACAAATCAAAATCCATAATTACAAACAAACATAAAAAACAATATATCATTCACGTATATTTCATGTTTTTCTGCATATTTTTTCCACCTTCATTCCACGTTTTTCTATCATCATAATCCTACTTGAAGTACAACAACACATCTTATGCATGAATCATCTTTTCTACTTCCATTTAAGCTCCAATCATTCACAAATATATCCAAAATCCCATATTAAAACCCAAACATCACAACATATCACTATTCACGCATGTTATCATTTTTTTGTTTTTTTTCAGTTAACTCCAATTTTCTACACTTTCCATCTTCTACATCTTCCCATTTTCGTTAACACTTTTTGTAGACTTTCTAATTCACCAATTATCACTGAAATCACTTCTTCTTATCCCACTCATGCATGAATTCATTCACACATACTAAAACATCATTAAAAACCATTTACGGTATCATAAACTTAAAACTCAACTTACTTGCTTTAGCTCAATTTCCAGCAGTTGATATGGACTGAAGTTCTTTCTTTAATGTAAGAATCATTGGCCAATTACTCAAGCATAATCAACAAGTTGTTTTGGTGATGATGAACAATTGAAAGAGTTTTGGTATTTTTCGATGATTCCAATGAAGAACAGACAAGCTACAGTACTCTTCCAAACCAAAACATGACCTACGTGTATTCCATAATTCACAGCCACATGTCACCATTGCATGTAGACCATTTGTCACTATGTCATCAGTCCATATGTCATGCTTCCATTTTTCCATTTTTTAACAGCTCAGGAACAAGTCAGTGCCTTTGGTACTCTGGCAATATCATGGACTTGAGGAAGCAACATGGGAACCTGAAGAAACCATGAAAGCTTAGTATCCTCAACTATTTTAATAGGTATGAATTTCGAGGACGAAATTCTTTTAAGGAGGAGAGAGTTGTAAGGCTCCAAAATATACCCTAGTTGAAATAATACATGTTTATGAAAGCACTTGTGTGACATGAATTAGAATTTTGCTATGATTAGAATACGAAAAACTTATGACTTGAATTTTTGATCACATGATTATAGTGATTAAATTGGAATTAATTGATACCATTAGAGAATTGAGGTCTTTAAATGTATATTTAGATTAGGAAAATTTTCAAGTAGCAAGATAAATTGATATATGAAAATTACAAAGATTAAGCCTATGAGTTAGTAACATTTGGCATGAGTAATTAATTGACATATGGCTTGGCAAGAATGTAACAAATGGCATGGTTAATAAGTTGACAAGT
>JANKOE010000205.1:31287001-31302733 GCA_026284465.1 Erythroxylum citrifolium | reverse complement strand
ATATAAAGTCGTAAAAATGAACAAAAACAGTACAAACCATCTAGCACTAGTGATAATAGAGATAAAAGAAGTATCCTAGATGCCCTTATGAATAAAAATAAATGGGCTCAGATTTTATTTTTTATTTGATATCTTATTATATATATTATTATTATTATTATTATTATTATTGTCACCAATTAAATTAATGGAGCAAAATTTTAATTTTTTTAATGAAATTAAAATTTAAAATAATAATTAAAATTAAAATTTTTCAGTAATATAAAAGTATTTTAAATATTTTACCCCCACTCAAAATAATTTATGGATCCGCCCCTGCGAGTAGTCAATTGGTCTTTTATGTGAGACCACTGAGATGCAATTTTAGGAAGCTTGAATTCCATGCTCATTACTAAAGCGAGTGATGTTCTTGTCCAAAGAGCCCATAGCTTTTCCTAAAACGCAGTTCTAGTCCACTTGTGAGTTAGCATTGCACTGTTAAGTAAGGAGTTCCCCAAGGATCCGTTCAAAGCTGTACCAGTACCTCTCAACATAGAAATAAGGCTTTAATTCATTATCCCTCCATTGCACATGCACGCAAGTTTCAGTTGAGTAAAATTTTGAGAAATCATCGTGAAGAAACACCATGGCATTAGATAACTGTAATCGTTCTGCTTATGCAAATAAACTTGGTGATGACATAATGTAACCTGACCAACCTCATTAGTACATGAGACTTCTTCCTCACTCATTTTTCCCAGGCAACTTTCTATATGTAACTGCATGCACCAACTCAAGAGTGCTACTTATTTAACATTTCACTTCCTTCTTTATAGGGGAAAAAAAACCTTCCATTTCTGAACTCGGGAGAGTTAGCAGTACAAAACAATAAACATGGCCAGGTGCTTAGCTTTGTGTTTTCTGATGGTTCAACTTGTCTTAACAATCGTGAATGAAACTTGCACGGATGATGTAGGTTTCTTATTGAAGTTTAGAATTTATTAACACGGTTGTCCAGAGGCGAAAGTAATCATTTTTGCTATTATTGAAGCCGCATGCAATCTTCGAGGATCCAAGAATGGCAGCTTTTCCACTTCGCCTTCATTTCCATCATTGTTTTGTCGATGCAAGCCATCTCCTCCTTACTATATTCCTTCTCTTGTTCTTGCATCTATGTCAGACCTCATGCTAAATGACAGATGTAACGCTGCAGGGTAATGATCTTGCTGGGTGATGGTGAAAACTTTGTTGTTGAGAAAACGGCACCACCAAATCTGAACTCATTGACAGGATTCGAAGTGTCCGACACCAAGAAGTCTGCCCTATAATGTGTATCCAGAGACTGTTTCTTGTGCTTATATTCTGGCAATTTTAGCTAGGCTCTGTTGTTTAAAACGTAATCAATACTTCTCAATTTATATTTCTATACAACATACGTTACTTCTGCTTCTACCATATGGGATGGGTATTCATATTTGGTGGTCAGGTGGTCCAAGTTGACAAGTGGAAATGGAAAGGGGAGAGTGTGATGCAACCACCACCCACGTTCCTACTCCCAGCTTTACCGTCCCAATATTGTTTGGTTTCCAAATTTCAGGACCTTGGCCTCACACTAAATGGAGCAGACATTCTGCACAAGTCTGAATTGTGTACTTGAGAGATTCTGCACGAGTCTGAATTGTGTACTTAAGAGAGCTCGTAATTTTATGTTACAAGACGAGCACAAACAGTGTGTGCATTTCTTATGAGTACTAATGACACAATTTGATTTGTTAACCAGGTCGCGTGGGACGGATAAATCCCATTGTTAATGGGGAAAAAAGAGGCATAAGAAACCGATCCAGTCATACACGAGCTTCAACTCAAGTTTACAGCTTCCTGTCCCAGCGGCTGGATTGGCCACCATTCTTTAACCTAGTGCTCAAGCAGGATCGCCATCAAGTTCCTGGAGGTAATTATACCATAATTATGTTAACATCAAGGATGCACCAAGAATTATAACAAACAACAAAATCTGCCAAAGCAAAGTCCATCCAAGTCTCAACAATGGCAACCATGTCCAAAGCACTTTCCAGCTTTAACATCACGGGGCAAAGGACTATATCATCAAAATGTATCACCAATAAGGCAATGAGCTCAAAGAGTGTTTAGGTCAATTTTTGCTTGAAACTAATCCTATCTTGGCATTTCCCACCTATCAGTCACTGTCACCTAAACACATAGCTACAGCCTGCATTGGAGTCCAGCTTCATGGAGATTATTTTTTCATCTTAACCAAAAGGGTAAAAAGCTTTAAAGGAAAAATCAATATGATGAGCAAACCAAAAACTCAAATTTCTGATAGAATTGGCATTTAACCAAACTGACATCAAACATAATTTGAAAGCAGAGAGAAGTCGAAGAACCTGCAGGCTTATTCTTCCACATTGATTCCTGAGAAGCCTGAAGCCCCAACAGCAGACAATGATTTAGCTATGATCCGTGTAGCTAAAGATAGTTAAAGATACAGTAAATGAACTAACATCAGATACCTGGAAGCAGGTTGGATCATTGATTGAAATGGAAGGTGCAGGTAGTTGAGCGTAACCATGTTCCTGCACAGCCACATTCATCAAGACACAAATTAATAAAAGACATATGAAACATACAAAGATGTTGAAGCAAAAAAGTATTATACGCCACCACCAGTGCTAGTAGATTCTAAAACCATCAACTCTGGACAGTTGACACAAACATGTGGTAGAACTAAAAGAGAAATCTCTCGTTTCAAATTAGAGCTGTTATCCCAAGCATCTTTCAACCTTACATCTAAAAGGGGCATAATAAAACTTGCACATAAGAAAGTTGGGAATAGAACAAAGTATAAAGAGAGACATAGTCACTGACCAATGAAGAAAACGAAGGCTGTTGAAGCTGCTGTTGATGGTGGAACTGTGTTTGGAGCTGTGCCTGAAGCGGCACTTGCAGAGTAGGTACAACTTGAGGATTTGACAGGGTCTGAGACTGTTGAACAGAGGGTTTTTGTAGCAGTTGCTGTTGTGATTGTTGTTGCTCCTGTGATGTCAAGTCCTCAGGTTTCTCCCACTGCCAAAAGAAGAATTTATCAGAGTTGAAAGATAACATGTCAACACCAGAGTATGGCAGAGATTAGCATCCCACCCGACTTTCACGAGTGACACTGTTGTAATAGTACTTGAATCCCTCAGGGGAGAAATGTTCTGTCCAATTAGATTTTGGTGGAACTGCCTGGCCCATAACAGCTGTTGGCGGAGCTGAAGTAGGAGGCACATCTGCAGGCAATGTAGTAGTGGGATTACCAGCAACAGCCTGTGGTGCAACTCCAGGCCACTGAGAATGAGAAGGCAGGAAATGTAAAAGAACTTCCAAAAAGTAAACAGAACCTTTAAGTCTAGACAACAGAACAAATATCAAAATGACAAACATAGAATAACCTAACACGCTAGTGAAAGCATACTAACAGTCAGACAAGTGGCATTGACAAATAAATGAGAAATAGAACACGCCATTACTGATTCAGACTGATATTAAGTTCAACTCATAATATAATAACAAGAATTGAGCAAACACTCTTTGCAGACTCAATTTTCCTAGTAGCCAACCATTTTTCTCAAGCAAGCAACACTACTTTTACACAACATGTCAAACAGCAGCTCCAGCTATTACCATGTATCCTATACTACCAATTACATAAGATTTTTGTTCTACATTTTAGAATAAACATGAAGCAATAACTACCCCAACTAAGGTTATTTGCTGACGAGCTTTTCTTCAAGTTTAAAAACATCCAAGTTTCATACTTTTCTATCAATTGATACCTGCAGTTTAGTAACCTGAGAACTCTGATGCAGTGGAAAATTTTGGGTAGGTGGTTGCATCATTTGAAGTTGTTGCTGCAACTGGGAGAATGCTTGCTGGGATGACTGAAAACTTGCTTGTAGAGTTTGCGTCTGCTGTGACAGCATCTGAGCCAGCTGAGAGGGTGACTGCTGATGAGATTGAAGCAAAGGCTGCTGCATAGATGATGGTAATTGTTGAATATTTGGAACGGAAGGAAGAGAATGGGATGGCAAGTTGATATTCGCAGGTGCTTGTGCTGCTGCATTGGATGACATGCTCTGAGCGAGCTGAGGTTGAGTAGTAGACAAGGATCCACTGATACAAGCTGTATGCTGCGGCGCAAGTGCCTGGGTAAACAGTGCTTGAGCAACAGTTAAGAGGAGTATGGTTCGTCAGTGTAGGAAGTTTGTGTCTGTGAATAAGATGTTACCTGAGAGTATAGTTGAGAAGGTGGCAAATGTTGAGGTGATTGAAAAGGCTTGTGTAATGGTGATATTTGCTGGCCCAAATGCAGCCCCTGCTGTAAAGATTAGTTAAAATAATTTGAATTCGTGAATAAAAGGAATTGAAATGAAATGATTTAATCATTAAAATATGAGGGTGAAATGTATTGTGGTTTGTAGTACTTATGAATCAGGAAAGAGAGTCAGAAAGCCTGCTTAATAGACCAATATAAAGTTCGAAGTAAAAGAGTTTGA
Organism: Erythroxylum citrifolium; assembly: GCA_026284465.1. Taxonomy (NCBI): domain Eukaryota; kingdom Viridiplantae; phylum Streptophyta; class Magnoliopsida; order Malpighiales; family Erythroxylaceae; genus Erythroxylum; species Erythroxylum citrifolium. The sequence goes on along the minus strand of JANKOE010000205.1, from coordinate 31,298,198 downwards.
AAATGATGCTACTAACAGACACCTTCACAACCATGACAAGAAAAAGAAGAAAATTAGACAAGAAAAAGAAGGAAAATAAAACACATACAACCACAACAATATTGTTTTTGAATTGAACCTCAATCCTCCAGCTAAAAGTACCTCAATCCTCCAGCTAAAAGTTGTCACTCTATAAATAGACAAGTTAAATACACATTTTTTTTTTAAAAAATCCCTCCTTGTTATTAACACCGTACATTAGTGACATGGATTTATAAAACACAAGAATAAGAGACGCAGGAAAACGCAAGACCAAAAGTTGGCCTATTTGCTTTCACCTTTATTTCGGTTTTCTATTTTTGCTTTCAATTTTAGTAAAGAAAATCTATTTGTTTGAGTTTTTAATTTATGTTTTTTATTTTAGTGTCTTCCAGTTTTTATAATTTATGAAAACTATAAATTTTGGTTTTTATTTTTATTATTTATATTTTTTATAATGTGATGTACTGTCCACTAAATGTACATTATTTAATTATTTAATATTAATTATTAATAAAAATAATTTATCAATAAATATTACATAAGAGATTAAAATAAATTTACTTAATTCATTTATTTATAAAAATAATTTATCTTTAGATTTTATCTAATATGTAATTATTATCAATAATAAAAATATAACTATATTGACATTAACAACAAACAAGTTTTTAGTTTTATTTAAAAAAATAAACTAAAAATAGAAAACAAAAATTAAAAACTAAAAATAGAAAACAAAAATTAAAACCCACAACAGAAAAATAAAATTAAAAACAAACAGTCCCTAATATGATGAAATCCAATAATTTTACCTGATTTGAAGGGAGGGCTAGATCACCAGACCTAGGAGGCAATTGAGTCCCAAAACCATGAACACCATTGTTGTTCGTGGGGCCCAAATTCTTTGGACTCATAGAATGCCATGCATTAGGACGAATCCTATCCCCCATTGGATCGCCAAAGTTAGGTGGTGGTCTAAGACCATGAAAAAATCTGTTAATGTTAGAACAAAGGAGAGAATAACTCCTGCAAAGAATTGACTTTAATAGAAAGTGAAGGATAAGATTACCTAGGTGCTGGTGCTTGAAACCGCGGGCCAAAGCTAGCTCCACCAAATGCAGGAGCACCCCTGAAAAAATATAAATGTTAAGATAAGTGAGGTTGATATTGCTAGCTCACATGCATGGATGGAAACACAAGACCAACAGAAAGGAAAAGGCACACTAGCATTAAAAAAGAGACAATATCTGCAGAAACACCTTGAATCACCAGGCCTTGGCCTTTTAGGATCAGCAAATCGAACAGTTAATGGTTGATCACAACCCTAATACAAATCAAGGAAAAAAAGGTAATTATTACACGGCAATTCCCACATAATATGTTCAGACATCATACACAGCATATTCATCATGACAAATGCAGTATAGTGTGCTTACTCTCATAGTATAGATCCCATTAAGAGCATTTATAGCTGCCAATGCCATATCTCTATGAGAGAATTTAACAAATCCACACCCTTCAAACGAGAATTAGGAAAACCAATAGCGATGACAAGATAAGAAATATCAAAAAGTTAGCTTCACATAAACATAGGAGAATCACAAATGAAATCATCCAAAGAGAACCAAAAAGAAACAGAAAGTCCTCTAGTTATAATGTAAAGGAAAGGCCAACCAATTCATAACACACATCATTTATCATCTCAACAAGTCAGATTAATTTATGGTTACTGAGGAAAGGACACACCTCGACTCTGCTTCATATCATCACGCATGAGGTAAACATCTTCTACCCGGCCATAGGGTAAGAAAATCTGAAGAGCAGATACTGGTTACAAGTTTTGCAATATCAATTTGGAGAAAAGAATTGAAAAGTATTAAGAGATCCTACATGCAAAGGATTAACATGTCCCAAATACATATATGACCACCAAAGTGCAACAACTAAATATCATATGAAACTAAAATCTGCATCCAGAAAAAAGAAAAAGTACGGAAGAAGAGGCAAAAGGGAGGGACGGAGTGTTTTTTAACAAATGCCCAAAGGATGCTAATTCAGAAACAAGATTGGAATTACAACAAACAGATGGTTTAAATAACATACTTCCTCAACTTCCTTTTCCGTGGCCTGTTTGTTTAATGACCCCACAAACAATTTGAATTCAACCGCACCTGCAATTAAGGAATAAAATCATACAAAACAAAGGATTCCATGATGAAAAGACTGGCTGGCCCAATAAGTTATTCACACAAAACATTCTGTAACAGCAAAAGTTTACAAAAAACAAAGAAATTCACCAGCAAAATGTAGTGTTAAGGAAACAACTAATCAAAATAAGAGTCGCAATGAAAAAAGATTGAATTTGTCACACTTGAAGAGCAGTTCACTGTAGTGCAGGTTGCTGTAGGACATAAACGAGGAAAAACCAAAAGACACAAAAAATGTAAACCATGATGCTACAAAGGTAAAACCCCAAAGGCTTGAAATTTAGTAAAGCGTGGTTAATTACCAAGACGCTCCCGTTCCCCATCAGCGTATCTAACTTGGATAGGACCCAATCCCTGAAATTACAAATATTAAATAAATGGAACTACTACAAATGACCTAGAAGAAATGATCAAGCAGAGCAACTTACCCCAGGCAGTGTATATTGATTGTGTAGAGCTTTGATGGCCCTGTCTGCTTCTTCTGAAGTAGCATATTTAATAAAACAACACCCTGCACGTACAAGGATTTCTGATCGGATAGGTTACTTCACCATTATAACAATGCTAAAGATATGCAAATACACCTGAATATTTCTTATGTACATCGTGCACATACATACACCGCTCCCAACAAGAATGATATGATCACAATAATCAAGTTAAAGATCAAAGTGAAATTGATGTACATGCATGTACCACTCCTACTAGTGATAATACAACACAAATTAAGTTCCAAGTCTAAGCCACAAGTTTAGACTCAAAAATTCCAATTGGCCGTTGCTGTAAGTATATGAAATAAGAAATACACATACAATCCGCAGAGAAAATAACAGAAACGCTTTCATATTGTTCCATCATCATAGCATTGTAGCGACCCAAATCAAAATAACAAGAAACACAATATTACCACCCCCACACCTTTCCCCAAAAAAGAGAAAGTGCTCAACAAAACACCCAAGGTGGAAATTCTGTTACTAGAACACTCCACTGTTCCAAACTCATTCTATTTCCCCATTCCTAGAAAGGGAAAGTAAAGAGAAACCACCACAACAAAGTCAACTTCTACCTTCAACTACAAGTAAATATCCTCAGAAACCAATACAAAAAAGTAATACACACAAAAGCAAGGCAGCATCTAAAGCAACTCTTCAATAGGATGAGTTGATCTTTTAATATCTTCGTACAAAGAGCAGTAGAGTAGAGCACGTTAAGAAGGAAACACACACACCAATAAACTCACCTCTACAAAATGCCAAAAACACACTCCATACCTCACTTTTATTACATAAATACCCATCTAATAGATTAGTTGCAATAGCAAAGAATTTCAAAAGTTTATCTTTTGTTCAGCAAACAGTTTGTCGCCACAGAAACAAGCTAATCAAACATATGAAGCAAATCTCTCCTACTGCATCAGGAAGCACATCCTGAGGACTGTGCATTAATATAAACTATTAACTTGCATTGCATCATTTTAGTGTTTGACCAAACCAAACATCGAGAGTAATGAGGATAGGTAAGCAAGCAAAACCTTTAATTACAAGTTCATGGATTTCCATGTACATTTCTGTCGATCTCAAATGTCATAAAATCAACAATCCCAAATTTAAGCACCAAGTTTTCTGGTTCACAACAGTGCATGCCATAATGCACTTTAAATAACTAAAACGAACTGGCAAAAGCTAATAGTCAATAGTAGACAGAAATGAACTAATGTTTCCCCTAGCAGAAGAGACAAAGGTCAAACGAGCTACTTCCACAGAAACCAAAAGCTTTAGAGCCTTTGCCACAACGCTCATCCTGAACAATCTTAAAGTACTATATTAAACAAATTTGGTAAAAAGGATCGAATCGACCACGAAACTTCTTAACTGCATCTAGGCGCTTAACAGAATCAGTAAGCAAGCCTTCCACACAAACTCAATATTTCAACCTTAAAAGGGAAGTTCCACATATCTCAAAAACAACCACATCAAACGGTAGCCAACAGCGTACTGAAATCATGGATCCTGGCTGATCTGCACTTTTTTTTTCCTTTACACCATAAAGGAGCCAAACAAAAATCCCGTGTGTAATTGCCTCGTGATGAAACAACATATTGCTTAACACAAACAAAACAAAAAGACGAACCAGACAGACATAATTAGTCTGCAACCTAGAATAAAGAAACATAATACCAGCCATCAAACTGTAGCTAAGACTACAAACATCCATGATAAGTGATTATCCAGACGGCTCATAAACAATAACTACTTAGATTGAAACATACCACACACCATGATAATACACCATGAACATCCACATTCAACAAAAGTGACCTCCACACAAGCGTATCCTTATCAGACAACAATAGATGAGAAGTTTCGATAACATTCAAGCATTAGAACTAGATCTACTAGCTTGGTCATACAGATCAGAGGCGACAAGAAACTCATAAGACGGAATACTCATGACATTGTCAATGGTTGCATAGTTCCTTAAGAGGCCCTTAAGGTACACACAAGAATAGTATAAGCATTCCAACCATATTCAACAACCACTTCAAGTTCTAGATCCATCCAATTTGTTGATAAACACACTACACGACAAATATGAAATTTGAAACCATTCAATGTCAAGTACTCCACTATTTTCAACATAAGAACAATCCACAAAATTCCTTTACATTGTCCTTTCACCCCTTATAAAAAAATTAATTCCAATAATTCTATTATTATGTCACTAACTTTACAACGTCTGAACTTCTAACATCCCAACACCAAAATAAGTGACAGCATGGTAGTGGACGATCCCATGACAATTTTTTTGTAGGGCAATGCCACCACTCCCGCGTCCACTATGATAAAAGAACTAATCTGCTCATTCCCAACTGCTATACATATACTGGTTTTCAGTAGGTTCACATGAGTTGCCTTCTTGTTTTGGAACGATGTACACATAAAATGGGTTGCAAAAAACCAACAAGCCCAAAACTTGTTGTAAAAACAAGCTGAGACGGAAGATGAGCATACTTTGCCCCACTCAGCCTCTTAGAGGACCTGAAATAAGATACGATTTGATATAGGATCATCACAAAGAAACTAGCATATGCACATACCTTGTTGTTGTCCTGTTCTCTTGTCTCTGATCAGGGCAACTTCTATTACCTTTCCGTGGTCTTCAAACAAGGGACGAATCTAAAATTAAGTAACGAAAATTTGATAATATAATACTTGCTGGATATGTAGCACAAAACACATAGCTAGAGCACTACTGCAAGAATAATATGAGGCTGCATGTTCATGCAATTTAAGAATGTAAAACAATATGCATTTTACTATAACTTCTGTAAAAGCTTCTGACTTTTTATTCAGATAATCATAATGTACAGCTGCTGCTATTCTTATATAGAGCTAGGGTACATAGTTATGGGAGTCTTCCTAATTAGGAAGACTCCTTATTTGAAAATATCCCTAATATAGCTCGATATTACAGCTAAGGATACTCTATAAGGATAATCCCTTAATTAAGGGACTATCTATTATTATGGGATTCTCCACAACTTCTAGCACCAACAGGACCAGAACACGTAGATGAAAATATAAAGCAGTTAAGTTTGATATTGTGGAAAATAAACGTAGAAAAATAACAAAAAAGAAGAATATGCAGCAAGCAGAATGAGAGACAAAACAAAGTCAAACAAATATTACCATTCACACATTCCTTAATTATAGGAACAAGCATAAAATGGTGTTATTTTGAAACTACAATTTACTGATGCATCGAACGATAAAGATCTATCCACGTGACGTGTGCATGAAAGTTATAACTTCAAGCAATAATTGTTTCTTATTGCATATCACATGAATTACTTACATCAGCTTCAGTTGCTGTCCTTGGAACAGATCCCACAAAAAGTTTGGCAAAACTACCGGTGTCAAAACGATCTGAAGAAAATAAAACTATCAACATGCAGTGACCAAAATATAAGAGAATTAACTTTAGAACCAAAGCAAAATAGCATTAAAAAACAAATAATGCTTACACTATACAAACAAAGTAAAGATTGCAATAGTATTCATATTCAAAAAAGATGAAACAAACAAAATGAAGACTACAACTGTATTCATATTCAAATAAGACAAAGCAAAAAAGAAATCTATCTGTCATGATTGAATTCTCCTAACAATGTTTCAAGCCAAGCAAGTTGAAGTAGTGCCACATCCTAAATGTGCAGTATATCCATAAAAACAAGATGAATTACAAATGATTATTGATTTGAGACTGCATGCCAATAATGCAACTTGTAGAACTGATTATACAGAGTTCAATGATAATCAATAAGGCAACTCGGTATTGAAATCCGAAACGAGTAACAAAACACATGCAAATAGCAGGAACATAACTGTCGTTACTTTTTTAAGAAGAACTGACAAAATGAAGTAAAACCTGAAATCTTGGAAGGCAAAAGGCGGCATAAAAGAGTGGGAATTGAGGCATTCAATGAAAATTACTTTCTTACTCTGCTTTTCTTATATCCATTTAAAAGGATGAACTTCATAATGTTACGAACAAGTAGGTAATGGGAAACACAAGAAGCAAGGAAGACAAAAAATAAATGATGTCAGTTGAATGTTAGTAATTTAAGTTGAATTTCACTACATATCGATTCAATGTAACGACCATGACAACCCTATATGCATGTTGCATGTTAAAGGAATAAAGGTACTGTATTATACCCATTGTAATGAATGAATCCAGCAACTAATAAAAGATTTATGAAGAAATATTTGAGGATCTTCTAGGCAATTTGAAGGAATTAAAACAAAAAGGATCAGTGTTAGAATATTGCGTTTAGTTTGACAAACAATCGAATAAGCTCTCACTTCCAGAAAATTACCTGATAGGATTTTTCTTAAAGAGGCTTAAACCAAAGCTAGAGTTCACCATCAAGCTGCTTGATCCTCAAAATCTCCAACAGGTGCACGTGCTTGCTAGGAAATAAGACCCCATAGTAACCACTAACCCTCAGTTATACCATAGCATATGAGGAATCAACGTGTTGCATAGCTCTGGAGGCTGTAGCGGGATGGTGACAAACAAGACAGCAACCCAAATGACACCAATGATCAAACCCAACTTGAAGAGTGGAATATTACCAACTCTAGGCAACCAAGAGAGTGGTAACAAGACTCCTTACCTCAAGAATAGTAAAGGACAAAGGAATGTTAGTAGTCAAGATTTTGATTAAAAAAAGGGCGAAGGGATTGTGCTTTTGGTGCGATGATCACTATACACTAGAACACAAGTGTAAAAAGAAGCAATTCTAGTTATACATGGTGGAAGAGGAGAAAGTTGTAAACTTGGAAACTAAAGAATCAATGGCAAAGAAGGATGGAGAATAGCTGATTCCCAATGTATCCCTTCAACCCATGACAAGATTGAATGTCCAAGAGGAGTATAAACAAATGAGGGTCATAAGATTTCATCATAAGAGACCCCTACATATCTTGATCGATAATGGAAGCACTCACAACTTCGTAGATGAATCAATGATAAAGAAATATGGGATGGAAACAAACCACCAAAGCGTCAAGTACCTATTGGAGTAAAGGATCTCAACCCCCATCCAGCAAACATGGCTTCCAAAGTTGATGGGATATGATTTTGAAGTCATTTACATGAGTGGAATAAGAGAACAACACAGTTAATGCCTTATCTCAAATGTACAACATAGAGCAGCTATCATTGATAGTGGCTCACATTTCCACATTTGATAAAGGACGTCAAACAAGGTTGGGAGAAGGATGCCACAATCCAAGACCTCATTATGAAGCTAGAGTTGAAAGAGGTGTGCTCAGTGACATATGAATGGAAAGATGGAGTTTGCTCAAGAAGAAAAGGAGATTAATGGTGAGTTGTGACAAGCAATTAAGAGAGAAATTGATATCCATGTCTCATGATAGTAAGGGAGTCATTCAAGAGTAATTGCCACAATCAAAAGGGTGCAAAACATGGTTCATTGTAGGAGTTTTGACCAATCATGTAACAAATTATGTCGAGAAATGTTTGATATGTCAAAGAAATAAATATGAAAATGTTGCTTATCCCAAGTTACTACAGCTTCTTCCAGTACCAAAGGCATGTTGGAGAGAAGTTAGTACAGATTTCATCAAGGATTACAATTATCTAGAAGCAAATTTGCAATTTATGTGATAATGGCCAAGTTTAGCAAATACTCCCACTTCATCGCTATCATACTCACCTATATAACCCTGAAAATAGCTTTGGTATGCATTCATAATGATTTCAAGCTTCATGGGATGCCAGAGGTGATTGTGAGTGATAGGGAGTTTACTCTTCCTAAGCACTTTCTAGCAAGAGGCATTTAAGTTACCAGGAGTTAGCTTAAAATTGTTCACTTCTTATCACCCTCAAACTAACGATCAAACTAAAGTTATAAATTAGGCAGACTTATCTTAGATGCTTCTGTGGTGATTTCCCTAGTAAATGGTCAGAGCGGATTTCTTCAATGGAATGGTGGCATAACACCACTTATCACTCAAACATTAACTCCACCCATTTTGAAATCCTCTATCGTTATCCTCCTCCTGTATGTGTTCCCTATTTTGTGGGGGATTCCCAAATTCCCATGATAAATCAAGCAATGCGAGACTGAGAAACATCTCTACTGATTGCCAAGTTTCACTTGGGAAGGGCACAACACCAAATGAAGCAATAAGCAGACAAAAAGAGATCAAATAGGGAGTTTAAGGTGGGGAAATGAATATTCTTGAAGCTTCTGCCATATAAGCAAGATTTCTTATAAAGAAAGGTACATCAAACAATCTCTCCTCTGTATCATGGGCTTTATCAAATCATTGATAAGATTGGTAAGGTTGCATATTAATTGCAATTATTAGAGGAATTAGTAGTCCATCCTGCATTCCACATTTCTCAACTTAGAGAGTATGTGTCTAACAAGGAACCAATATCTACCAACTAGCACTGTCATTCACTCACGCAAATAGGACACCAATAGCCATTTTGGGTTGAAGGATGATTAAATGTCATAATAGAGCATTGACGCAAGTATTGGTGCAAAGGTCTGACGTAACACCAAAAGATGCAAATGTGAGGCTTTGTTCGACTTGCATAAAAGGTTTCAGGGGCTAACCTTGTTGAAGCTAACCTTGTGAACAAGTTTCTTAAAGAAGAAAGTAATGTTATGAACAAGTAGGTAAGGGGAGACGTGGGAAGCAAGGGTACTTTACTATATTCATCGTAACGAATAAATTAGATAACTAATGAATTTGTGATTTGTTCCTCTCTCACTCTTTTCATTTGTGATTCTCCTGAAGCTTATTCTCTCTCATCTCTTCTTCCTTTGTGTGCAAGTGTGAATTATCTTCTTTCTAGTTCTAATTTCTATAACACAACCAAAATACGAAGCCAAATCTCTAGACATTCTTTTCTCCCATATCAGTCCAAATCTTCATTTTAATTGTTATCGTAAGCTTGCAATAAAAAAACCCATTACACTACATTGTTCATCAACTATTAAATCATAATAAAACAAAACCGAAGTTAAAAACTTCATAAACAAAAATATCTCACAAGAACAGATATTGCAGAAAATATTTCTACTAGGAAAGAAGAAAATCAGAGGGGAAGTAAACATACAACAATCACAAAAACCTATGCAACTTAATTCCAAGTTCACTGGATTGGTATTCATTCACCACCACCCAATCAATTAATAAACAACTAAATCCTTATTTGCTTACCAGGACTTCTTCGACCAAAAGCACGCTTCTGACCAGATAAAGGAGGATGATGTGGAAAAGGCAGCAAGGGCTCCGGGTAGTTAGAACCAAAACTACCACCTCCACCGCCGATCGGACGAAACCCTGCGCCAGGGCCAGGACTGCCGCCGCCATCGCCTCCCACAAGTCGTAAACCGCCACCACCGCCACGAGGAGGAGGAGGGCTTTCAAAGGGACGGTGATCAGCACCACCGCGATAGCTATTAGGGCTACGGCGTGCGTAATTACCATTTTCGGAGTAACGATTCATGGGGCCATCGGAGAATCGAGGGGGATCATCGTAGAATCGAGAGGTGCCATCGGAGAAGCGAGAGGAGCGACGGCCGTTGTAGGAGTCACCAGCGCCGTTGCCGCCATTGTTGTGGGTATAGCGATCTCCTCCTCTTTGCCTGTCCATTTCAATTGAAAAACCCTAACCTAAAAAGATTTCACTCTCTTTAGACTATATCCAAATGCCGCATGTTTTACGGAAAGACAAGAAACAGAAATAGACTCACTCTGTGTTTGTTGTATTTTAACTTACTCTTGTGTTGTGGTTTGTGTGATAACTTAGAAGCGGCTGACCTCCTCTGTTTCCGACATGAACCAAATAATGTGGACTACGTCAACTTTTATCGGTAACAAAACATAAACCAAATTGTTCAAAATAGATTAGATCGTTAGTGTATAATGAAAAAAATAAAAATTTTCAATTGATTTATAACTCCAACAAAAAGTTATATCCATCTATTAAATAATTAGAATCTCTTATATCAATTAAGATAATTTTGTTATTCTTTCAATTTTTTTCTTTCCGTTTTAGTTCAAAGAGAAGGTATTGTTTGATAAACTAATTCAGTCATAGTTTATTAGAGTTACTTGCTACTTGAAATAGAATTGAAAAAAGGATATGGAATAGAATTGCAAGAAAAAGAAGATGTTGTTTAATGAATTAATTTGATATTAGATTACAGTTATTTGATACATGAAATATGATTATGGAAAAACAATACTCCCTCCGATTCATAATAAAAGTCGTTTTAGGTACATTTTAATTATTCAAAATAAGTATCATTCTTGACTTTGTATACATGTTTATAATTTTACTTCTAAAATTAACCTTTCATTTCTCTCTCATCTTAATTATACAGATTACAAGTCCAAGGCAATTTAATATGCAATTTCTCT
>JANKOE010000205.1:31271603-31286919 GCA_026284465.1 Erythroxylum citrifolium | reverse complement strand
TTGATTTATGCTAATTTAATTTACTTAATTAAGCTAGTCATGCTTAATTAGTCATAAAAAAAAATTCGGGGCTAACATACCCTCTATGAACCAAGCGCCCCCTTAATGTTGGAGAGGCCCGGGATCATGCATCACATGCATGGCAAGGTAGTGGCAGTGTCGAAATCAAAATTCGAACTCCCATGATATCCCCATGAACCCAAAATCCATGTGTATGTATAAACATAATGTAAGAATATGAAATTACAGCACATGTTTCTTGCAAATGCTCCTCGTTTCTTGAATCTTCTCTTTGTTTAGGTTGTAGCAAACACCAAACACATTCAACAACTAGTGAAGAACACACAGAGATGAAGAATTATAGTGTGTAGGGAAGGTATGAGCATCAAACAAGATGGAAACATAAGTAGGATGCTCAATAGGAAGGATAGAAGAGAATTATATCACATGCAATAAACATCAAGCAACCCATGCTTGACATGCAAAGAAATTCTCCTTCTAACTTCCTCTAAATGTCCAAAACGTTTCCAGACTCCCCAGCTATTAATCTTCATGTTTAACTGATGAGAAATTATTTATATATATTGTCGGAATTAGTAGGTCATGATCGTGACTCCACCTTGGACATCCATGCAACATTTGCTTCATCTATTCCTTTTCAACATTTCTTACCATGATCATATCGCGATATTATCCCGAAACATTCCCTCAATCGCCTAAACATGTGGCCCTTTAGGTTCCCAATTTTTGGCCACTTGAATTATCTTTTAATCCAAGCAATTCATGAATGATTTCATGACACCAATTTCCCGGAAAGTAAGTTGATTGGCATACAAACTCTTTGATAGTCAATTATCCGACTTACGAACCTTTTCATAGGTAATTACAATGCAATTAATCTTTTCACCATTTTATACCGCACTTGGTTTAGAATATGGGCCACGTGTTAGCTCTCACTAGACTAACTACGTCACATCTAGTCCATGTGATAGTTCTTGTCCTGGGGATCTCGTTACTCTTTATGTTATTGAAGACTCTCTTCATGACATATCTACTCTGGCCAGAGATTCCTAAGTAATGACCCCAACAAGAGGCTGTGGGCATCATCTCCTTCTATCATGAGTGGTAAATCCTTTATTGACTATTCAATTACCTTCGAATACTAATAGCTATACCCAATCGCTACTCTATGAGCAACCTCGTCTTAAGGCAACAAGAAATGGTATCAAAGCAAACGATCAGTATCTAAGATATCTTTGAGTACCTCAAGTCTAAGGATATTTGCACCATTGATATGATGAGATTAATCACTAACATTTGATAGATCATTCATATGACAATCTCATAGTGGGTCATCCGTTGTGCTTACGATTCTTAGTAAGCATCCACATGTTAACTCTAAATATCTCATGCTTATAGTTTATGAGATCCACTGCTTGATCAAATCAAGGAGTATAGCATGTGCTAGTCTATCCGGATTAACAATGTCCTGTCTCATTAATCCTATAACTAGGATAATTTAGATACTAACATAATTACACATGATAGGAACCTCATTATCATGATCTCATCATGATTACCTTCATTCTATGTTTTGTATCAGAGACTTCATTAACTAGATTTAAGATTGACATCAATTCATAAATATGAATATCAAATTAATGAAAATTTTCTTTCCTTTTATTAATCAAAATAAAGTTTGTACAAAAGTGCTAAAAGCGATTGTCTTTAGAGCACTACTTTAACATTGAAAGACATTCGTTATCTTATGAATGTTTAGATGTATATGATAAAGTTAATGAGGTAAATATACACTGCAAATAAATTTATGATAATATCATAATTGTGAGATTCATATTGCATTCATATATTATCCCTAAATAGTTTATAATCATTCTTCTGTTGATATTGGACATTAATAGAGTGTAAAAACACTGTCACATGTTATATTTATTCCTTATGAAGAAAGTAATCAATCTTATAAACTAAAGTGTGGAGATACTCAAACAAACTTACGAGTACTTATTAGAGGACAAGTTTGCTAAATTAACCATATATAAGAAATCTATTTGGAACATTACTTGTATATCTAAGGAAATTATTATTGTGAAGATTGTATCAGTGATCATTTGACTTGATATCTCCAAAGTTATTCATATATTAATATATTTTGAAACTTATGACCTATTCTAGTCAAAGGTAGCTCAGTCAATAGTCATTGAATACAATATAAATTATATGAAGGTAAGTGAGTGATCAATATAAGATTCATAAACCTAAAGTGATTAGGAAGAATGTTCCATTATTCTTGATTAGTATTGATTCGAAAAATCTGTGACTAAGGTGGAATAATACTTTGTGAAATATTTTGTAAATGTCATTAATTGAATCAATTACTAATGGTGGAGAACTAGCATGACTGTACTCAAATAAAATAAACATTAATTATATACTTTATGTCTAAGCAAAACATTGTATAATGAAAAAATTGAATTATACAAAAAATTATACATAGAAACATTAGTCAAAGTCACTTTGACATTTCTAAATATTTGGGTGGTTATAATATGTGGCTAGATGTTAATCTTGATCTATGGATATATAATTAAGGATAAATTAAAGGAGTTTAATTTATCTAATCATAAATATAATTTAGGGTTATAATTTACATCCATGGCCAACATATTTGAGAATCTAACATGTCACGCACAAAGAATGAGTTGAAGAGAAAATGATCTTTTAATCAAGTTGGACTTGATTGTAAAGTTTGAATAATTTTATAATTAAATATGAGATATTTAATAAATAAGGATCAATATGAGATATTGAATCTTATTTAAGCATAATTGGTATTTAATTAGAATTAATTGTATTTCTAATTAAAGTATAATTGAAATTGGAATTTAATTTCAATTAAATTACTAAAATATCCTAAATATATTATAAATAAGCTAAAGTTATAAAGGAGTTAGTATTCCTTAGCTAACCTTCTGTATCATAGTTGAAGAGTTCTCTCAATACGTTCTGTGAATGTCGTTTGAGGTTAGACACTTATACGACTACGTTAATTGAGATAAATCAATTTTAGAAACGGTTTAAGGAAAATGACAAGAAAATGATCAAACTTTATAATAAGGTACAAATCATGATTATTGCTTTGTTTTAATTTATGTGTTAATCATTCTATAAAATTTTAAGTGATCTTGGCTTCAAGAAATCATATAAAAAAGTTTTATAATTATTTTGTTATGTGCGGGAATGGATCCTACCTTGATTTTTCAATAGTACTATTAGAGTCGACTTTTAGTTATATAATTTGATTAAATTTGCTTGATTGCTATTAGTTTGATGAAATTAAGCTTTAAAAATATCGATTAGTTTACATTGTCTGAAAATTAAAAATAATTACTTTGTTTTGAGTTTTGTGGAAAACCACACCTCCCACATTTTTGTTTAAGCTTTCTAGAACACAAATAACACGCCTCACACGTCCTACTCCCATTTCGTAATTATTCTAAATATTTTGCCTATAATATGTTTGTTGTTTTTGGAAACAGAATACGCCTCTCACATATTTCATGGATTTAAAAACTTAAAAACCAATATGTATTCAATTTGTTTCTATAAAACATGTTTTCTGGTTATAAAACAACATCACATGCTCCATCACTATGTTATGTTTCTCGAAAATAATTTATGCATATCCCCGAGCTTAATTTCTGGTTGGTTTTGATTTTTGGAAACTTGATTTAAATATAATTCATAGTTCTTGGTTATTTCTATTATTTGATTTGTGTTTATGAATAAGTTGTTGGGTTATGCTGGAAAACTAGGATCGCCACTAGTGGGGGGCGACAGAGCTGGTGGCATTCCAACCGCTATTTGGGCAAAACTAGCCTTTAGTGAGGGTCTTGCTAGGGTGAAACTTGGCCTTGGCCTTGGCCAGGGCGTCTCTAGGGCGAAAATCAAACTAAAGGGGAGAGGGGGGCAGTGGCGCTGGCGCATCAACAATGGAGCAGCAAACTCAGGTGGAGGAGAAGCTTACAGACGAGGCTAGAGGCGAAAGTGCAACAATAGGACGCAGAAGAAATCACAGAGGTAGCACAAAAATCAAAAACCTAGTTTTTGGAAAACGATGGAGCCCCACAACGAACTGCAATTGACATGGTCAGACATGTACATGTGCAATATGAGCCAGTCAACGATCGTGCATGTGCTTATTTGAAATGAATAGTCTCACTTAATTCTAGTTTTGTAATTTTGTGATTTAAACCTTCCTTTTAATTAAATTAGTTAAATGGGAATAAATTAATTTAAATGCCTAACAATTTTAGAAAGGTTGTTTTTTAATTATTTAAAAATATTTCCAATTGATTTTTTCTTGGGAATATTTAATAATTTATTTAATCTTTCAATAAGTTTAATTATTAAATTAAATTATTTATCAAATAAATAATTAGAATAAAGTAGAGATTTAAAAGGAATATTTTTCATAATTAGATTATGCTAGATAAGCTAATATAATAAGATTATATTAATTAAGATCATATTTTAATTTAAAAATTAAATTAATTATTTTTCTTAATTTGATTAGGATTAATAATTATATTTATTTCTAATTAAAAATTTTATTTCTAGAATATAATTGATCATATTTTAATTAGCTTGAAATTAATTGATTACACTACTTAAAATTAACAAATTTATTTGTGATTAAGAAATGTGTTTCTTAATTAAATTTATTTATTTCAATTTGATTGAGATGAATTAAATATATTTATTTATTTATGGAATTATTATTCTATTTATTTTAAAAATTATTTATTTATGAATAATAAGTTTCTCAATTTATTAGAAAAGATATTTTCTAATTAAATTTGAAAAGGTGCTTTCATTTTTTAATTAAGAAAAATAGGCTTTCTTTAATAATGTTCCAAAAATAGTTTTCTAGTTTACTCAAAAGGATTTTCTAATTAATTAAGAAATTAATCACTAAATAAATAATATAAATGACTTCGTTAATTAATTTTAAATATGTTTGTTTAATTTAGAAAGTGGTTTCTTTTTAATATTAGAAAATAGTTTTCTAATTAAGGAAAATAATTTCCAATTAGATTAGAAATGGCTTTCAAATTGGACTAGAATTTCTTGTTGATTTTTTTCAAAGAGTTTTTTTAATTATAATAAGTAAGAAGCATAACTTATTGAACATTGTTTTCAATTAAATTATGTTAAAGGAGTCGAGATAATTAGAAATAGTTTACAAATTTCTATTTGGAATAAGAATTTAATTCATTTAGGAACCAATACGTTTAATCTATTTTAATTTTTCCAAAGAGTTGAAAATATTATTTTAGATTATGAGATCAATAACTATAATCCAATGATACTTGATATTAGAGTAAGTGTAATAAATTGCTTCTTTAATATATGTTAGATATATTATGCATGTTAAATTTTATGTTTTACATGTATGGTATTTTACAGACAATTTTGTTTTTGATGAGACTATTTAAAATTAAATCCCTTACTAAAATATTAATTATATATTTTGAACATGATTGCTACCTTTTATCGTTATAAGAATAAACCATAGTTTTGTTCATTGTTAGGCTTGTTTGAGCAAACTCAAGGTTCTTTAACCTAAATATACTTAGTTTTATAACAGTGGATCATACTTATCTAAATTTATGTGATTTGGAGGAGCAAGCTGATGATCATATGAATTTAAAGGTGGGGTTAGGAATAACATATAAGATATGTTTTTGCAAGAGTTGTCATATTATAGATTTAGCAGTCATATAAGATGAATATACTTAATTTAAGTTTAGTTGGTTTCTAGAGCAATTCAATATTAACTAAATTTGGGTGGAATCCTAGTCCATTAGAAAGATTAGAGTAATCTTTTTGAATAGTAGTGAGGGTTATTATTTTAAATAAACAAGTGTGACTAACCAAATACATGATTAAAGTCATGATCTTAGTTGGTAGTTATATCATGTAACCAATACTTGCTTTTCTTACATTTATATTTTGTTTAAAATGTAATTTACCTTGTTTGGTATAGTTAATACTAAATTAGTGAACCAAATTTCTTGATATACGTTATGTTTTATAAGAGTTCTCAAAGTCAGATAGAAAAGTTATATGCTTGTTATGCAATTTTGCTATTAATCTTTATTGAGCATTTGGTGTTAAAGTTTTAAAGATATGTTTAAATCATATGGATGACAAAATGTTTTGACATTTTAAGTTGACTAATATCTCATAAACTTTGATGACAACGTGTAATATGTATGTCAACATCATATTAGCATAATGCAAGAAGTTGCATAAAATAGAATTGAAAGATATAGTACCTTGGCAGAATTGTTCCACTTATTTTAGCCTATTAAAAGCATAAATGTGTACTAAAATTGAAGGAATTGGTATAGAATGATAATCATAATTATTATTAGAAGAAATGATTGTACGACTTTTCTTGCCTATACAAAATATGATAGAGATCATATATATTTTTAGTTCATACTTATGAATATCTGAGTGACAAGAAACAAAATGTTGAGCAAAAGTTGTTGACTCATATTTATACAAATAGTTTATATGTATTGGACCAAGGTAAAATTAAGCTTAACATAAGTAGTAAGAATATCCAACTGATGTTATTCTTTTATCCCATATTGGTTAAATCAATATAGTGAGAATTATAAAGTTACTTAAAAGGATATATGTAACCTTTTGATTATGAATCGTATAAAACTTATGAAACTTGTTAAGTTGAAAAATAATCAAATAAGCCTTTAGTGATGATGGTATTGAAATGTTAAATTTATACATATGATGTATTGGATGAAATAACAATTCATAAAATGATGATTCTTATATTGCATTTAAAGTACTAATGACTTCATATGATAGTCATATGTATTAAATGAAATATTAATTTAAATATAAGTATAAATTAAGCATTGAGAAAGCTGAATCACTTCAATGAGATCGATGCGGTGACATAGAATTTGTTCAATTATCTATAGGGAATGAGATTCTACAGTTAATATCTCCCTAACTAAATTCCATAAGAGTATGATTTTATGTAAGGAGGAATGCACAATACAAAATATTGTATGATGCAACATTTATTTCTTTTATAGCTATGTCTAGTACTACAACTTACCTTCGATATTTCAAAATAAATCGATATATTTAGATAAGGCATATATTATCTAATAAGTTTAGAACTAAATTGGATAATAAAAGGTTAAATATGTCCAAAATATTGGATACAAACTTACATACCCCATATAACAAAATATTTGTTTTAATAAAACTTATGGGAGAATGGTTTTAAAGATAAGCAGTAATAGCAAGATAAAATTTGAAAGGTTTAAGTATCATAACAATATATCCAATTGGAATTAGTGCCTTTGTTGATATATTTGATGTATAGTTGAAATGCTACAAGACGTTGAAAGATTCATTTTTATGATGAACTCGAAAATTTTGTTTTAGATATGATTATGAATTTTTCATATTTAAAAGAAGGTTAGTGAGAGTATAATTATCCTCTTCAGTGGGAATATATTGATCATAGAGAATAATAATTTATATTTTTAATTGTTGAAAGTATAATTGTCCAAGATCAACTCTTATTGGATATGAAAAGGTAACAACTTAATTCTAGAAATTAGATCTACAATGATAAATACAAAAGTTATTTACCTATTTTAGTCCAAATAATGTTTTAAAAGTGTTTAGTATTTGAAATATTTGATACTTATGAAGTATTAAAGATATCTATTATTCTATGTATGAGTTAATGTTTATATTCAAGATTTTATAGATATTAACTTTATAAGTAAATCCTGATTAAGGTCTAATTTACTTAAAACAATATTATTTTAAGTTTGGAAAGGTTCCAATATAGCAATGGTTGTTAATTAAGCCATAATACATTTTCCATTTAATAGAAATGATTATTTAGATCAATAAGTTATTTAATAAACTTAATATAGTTCTTTATATTGTTCAAGATAGTTATGTACTGTTGAACATTAAAGTCATTGGCATGTAAAAGGAGCTAAGGTCTCGTCAAAGATCTAATGATGTATTTAGTTAGTTTCTCTTAAGTATGATGATAATTAAAGTAAAAGCTATAAGATTTAAGGAAGTGCTCTCTATATAATCCTGTAGATTTGCCTCACTAAATCATTGTCCTAGCAATAGCATGATTGTAATATAGTGATATTGTATAAGATACTTAATTGATTGTCTTAATGCAATTGAGAGATTGTTGGTTTATGTCCTACAACCAATTTGTTGGTTGTAGTTTAATGACATAATTATTTAAAGGTATTATTTATCTTATACATATTTAAATGTCTATGATAAAGTTCATTGTTAAATATACATTTTAAATGAAATTATGATGAGATCATAATTATGGGATTAATATTGAATTTGTGTATTATCCTTAAATTGTTTCTAATCATTATTCTATCGAGACTGGACATTGATAGAGCATAAAAAGACTAGCACACATTATATTTCTTCCTTATGAAGGAAGTGACTGATCTCACAAACTAAGGTATGGAGACAAACATACATGGGGATGCTTGTTAGAGAACAAGTTCACTTAATTGACCCCATATAAGAAATCAACTTGGAACATTACTTATATATATGTGGAAATTTTCATTATGATGATTGTATAAGTGATCCTTTGACTTGAGATCTCTAAAATTATCTCATATAGGGATTGTTATATTTTTATATTACTTATGACCTATTCTAGTCAAGGATAGCTCAGAATATGGCATGAATTATATGGAAGTAATTGAGTGATCAATATAGGATTTATTACCCTACAGTGATTAGAGAGAATATTTCATTGTTCTCGATTAATATTTAGTTATGAAATCCTTGGCAAAGATAGAATGACACTTTGTGAAATATTTTGCAAATGCCATTAATTGAATCAACCATTATTGGTGGAGAACTAATATGATTAGACTTAAATAAAGTAAAATTACATGCTTTATGTCTAATCAGAACATTGTATGATAAAAATATTAAATTATATGGTGAAATTATGCATGAAAAAATTTACTCAAAATTATTTTGACTTTCCTAAATTTTTGAGTGATCATGAGGTATTGCTATATGTCAATCTTGATCTATGGATATAAATTGTTTATTTAGAGAATCAAAGATAAATTAAATAAGTTTAATTTATTTAATCCTAAATATGATTTATAGTTATAATTTATATCCATTGTCAACATATTTGAGAACTTAATAGGTCCCACACAAACAACATGTTGAAGAGAGAAAAGACCTTTTTTATTCAAGCTAGATTTGATTGTACAATTTGAGAAACTTTATGATTACATATGAGATATTTAATAAATTACAATCAATATGAGATATTGGATCTTATTTGAGCATAATTAGTATTTAATTATAATTAATTGTAATTCTAATCAAAATTTAATTTAATTTTAATTAAATTACTAAAATGATGAAAATCTATTATAAATATGCTTAAGTTTTAAGGGAGCTAGTGCTCCTTGCATAACTCTCTCTGTAATAGTTGTAGAGTTCTCTCAACACGTTTTGTAGATATCGTTAGAGGTTAGACACTTGTGCTGTTATGGTAATTGAAATGAGTTAGTTCAGAAATAACTCAAGAAAAACGACAAGAAAATGATTAAACTTTATAATAAGGTATGAATTATGATTCTTACTTTATTGTAATTTATGTGTTAATTACTTTATATAATTTTAAGTGATCTTGACTTCTGAAAATCATAACAGTTTTGAAATTATTCTCCCATGTACAAGATTAGCTCCTGCTATGATTTCCCACAGTGTAAACTTAAATATATTAATAAGAACTTTAAAATAAAGGATTATGAGGTATAAACTATTTTTTATTACCAACTAAAATTTATATAATATTCTTAGTAATATATATTAACATATTTACAACAATAATTATTTTATATCTTGAAAATAAGAATATTACATATTAATAATTAATTTTTAAGAGATCCCAAAGTCACAAATATATTAAATAAATAAGATTTATATATAAAATAAAATAACTAGTATAATGTTTTATTTTTAAAAGTGTTTAAAAATTAGTTACTTTATTGTAATTCAATTTTTTATTTTTATTTTATTAATTGAGTTTAGTTTTTTACTATTTAATTAAAATTTTGTAAATGATAACATTAAAAAATTCACTAGTAAAAATGAAATGAAATTTATATGGCATAATTTAATTTTCTAAGTAAAAATAAAATCTACAAGTAAGAGCTTGCTTAATGGAAATATAGAATATTCCAAGTCAACCTTACATTAGCTAGTTGAGTAATTATGAAGTCATTCTTGGTTCCTTAATTGTTGATTGATGAGTTGGATTGCGCATACAAAGTCAACTCTTTTATTTTATTTTTTTGAAGAGAATGTTAATAGCAGTTATTGGCTCTCAAGCAGGATAGATTCAGAAATACATAGAGGCGGTCGATGAGACCAAACCACCTTGCCCGTCGAAATGGTAACAGCTCTAGCAAGCCTATGAGCTACTCTATTCGCAGACCGTTGAACAAAGACTAATCGCACATCTCTTAACACAGCGAGAAAGGATCTATACTCTGAAACTAGCAAACCGAAAGCAGAACCATCATTATAGTTAGGATCAAGAATAGCCTGAACACAAGATTGAGCATTGGATTCTATAACAGCAGAAGACCACCCTATGTCCTTAATCTAACTTAAGGCTTCTCTAATTGTCATAACCTCAACGGTATGTGCAGCAAAATTGCCAGGGACAACTACCTACATAGCGCTAACAAAAGATCCAAGTGAATCACGCACAACAATACCCAAACTAACATAAGGATCAGTAAAAAGAGCTCCATCAACGTTCATTTTTAGAATTCCGTGAGCTGGTTTAATCCATTTTTCCTGGATTGAAGAAACACCGGTAGCAGTGGTGGATTCATTAGTTTGTATCCAATTATATAGGAAGTTAAGCGTATGTTGAGCTACTTGCAGTGAGGTCATTCTTTTGTCTCTCCAAAACAACGCATTCCGGGCTTCTCAGATTGCCCATAAAGTTACCATCATAACTTTCAAATAAGATCCATGGAGGACATCAATCATATTCCCAAACCATTCATTAAATCTCACACAGTGGCTAAAACGGAACCCAACGGCAGATGGTAGCTAACAATCCCTCACAAAATCACAATACACCAGCACATGAAGTTCATCTTCCTCACAAGAATGAAAAACGGGACAGAGGCCATCAACCTGGAGATTACAATGTTTGAGCAATGTCACATAAGGTATGACAGTATTTAAAGCCCTCCAAACGAAATTAAGACATTTAGGTGGAACACACAGCGACCAAACCTTCCTCCACATACGAACTTGTACTTGTTGTTGCTGGTTTGGTTGAATAAAAAGCAGGCGGCGGTAAGCACTCTGGACTGTAAACAATCCTTTTTTTAAATCAATCTCCAAAACCAATCATCCTCGCCACCAGTTCGGCTTAGAGGGATTGATAATATGGTAGCGGCATCCGATGGCTCAAAAACCTGGAAAATAACGTCAGACTTCCATCGGTGGTTTTCTATGAGGTCCGATACTAATAACAAATCTGTAGCAGTAGGTCATACCGTCGTAATTTTTATAGAAATCGTAGATGGCAGCCAAGAATCCTCCCAAATAGAGATAGAGGAAACCGAGCCAACCCGTAAACATGCACCCTCCTGGATTAAGTTCTTACTCTCCTAAAAGCTCCGTCATATGAAACTCGGGTTGTGGCCTAAAGTCAAAACAAGGAAACTAGTAGATGGAAAGTATTTTTCTTTCAATAACCTTGCTACGATCGAAGTTGGGTCCTTAAAAAATCTCCATGCTTGTTTCCCTACCATGGAAAGATTAAAGTCTCGTAATTTCTTAAAGTCAAGACCACCTAAGAATTTAGGTTTACACATGCTTTCGCAACTCATCGAGTTAATACCTCGATGATGTTGTGCTCCAATACCCCACCAAAAATGACACATCATTCATTGAATCTCCATGGATAGAGTCTTGGGTAGCAACAAAAGATTCATAACATAATTTGGTAATGCAAGCAAAACTGTTTTGAGCATTATTTCTTTCCCTGCTGTAGACAAGCAGTTCCGCTTCCATGAGGTTAGCTTCCTCCAAACCCGATCTTTAATGAAGTTAAATACCTCCCTCTTGTTTAATCCCACCCGAGTGGGTAGCCCCAAGTAGTTATCAAAATCTACTTTCTCTTCTACCCTAAGGACTCCGCAGATTTGAAGTCTAATCGGAGTCGAAACATTGTTAGAGAAACATAGGGAAGACTTCACTAAATTGATATGTTGACCTGAAGCTTGTGCGTAGACTTCTATCACTTATTTAACCACATTGGACTCCCCACTAGTCGCCTTGAAAACAAGCAAACTATCATTTGCAAAAAAGAGATGGTCAATAGAAGGAGCCCTACGGACCATAGAACAACCATGCCAAGTCACTGCATGCACACGAGACTGAATCAGTCGGGACAAACCCTCAGCACACAAAATGAATAAATAGGGAGAGAGAGGATCGCCCTGTCGTAGGGTGCTGGCCTTGGTGTAGAACCCAATAATTCATTGTCGAAATACATACCATAACAAGGCTAATCCATTGTTGACTGAAACCCATTTTATCAAGCACAACCGTGATGTAACTCCATTCAAGCCTATCATAAGCTTTAGAGATGTCCATTTTCATAGTTACATAACCATCCCTCCCACCCTTATACAGGAAAAAATGCATTAATTCAAAGGCAATGGTAATATTATCCTGAATGCTACGATTAGGAACAAAGGCACACTAAGAAGGAGAAATAAATGCAGACAGAATCCTTCTCAATCGATTAGCTATAGCTTTGCTAATGATCTTGTGAACAACATTACATAAAGCTATCGGTTGTAGATAACCCATATCCTCTAGCATTGTCTTTTTTGGAATAAGCACCAGAAGAGTATTATTCAATGCGGTTGGAAAGGATCCCTGAGTCAGATACTGTATACAGAAATTATAAATCGAAGGTCCAACAATATCCCAATGATTATGGTAAAATGCAGGATTAAAGCCATCAATGCCAGGGGCTTTATCAGGTTTCATACTAAATGCTGCCAATTTAATCTCATCCACAGAATAAGGAGCCATAAGATCAACATTCATCTAAGGAGAAACACAAACAGGAACATGCTCAATTACTAAATCAACTTCACCCAAATTGGTAGTAAAAAGTGCAGAAAAGTAACCCGTGATTAAATTCTCCAAAGCCAAGCTATTCTCCACCTAAGTACCAGCCGCATCTTTTAATCTAGAAAACTGATTTTTCTTAAACCTGTTAGTGGTTGCAGTGTGGAAAAACCGAGTATTTCTGTCCCCTTCTTTCAGCCAACGAATCTCTTGATCATTAAGCAAATCATGGAATGTTCATTTAGCAGCCGCAAAATGCACCATATCAGTTGGAATTCTGGAACTCCGCAAGGCGTTCATAGTGCGTCTACAATCAGCTAACATCTGCTTATCCACATTACGCAGATTTGAACCCCAACGATCAAGTGCAACATTGCATGTATTTAGACGTGCCAGTAGGTCCAAGTCATGATTTGCATCGCAAATTGCCTGAACCAGTTGCCAACATCCAAGATTTCGTAGTCAAGAATTTTCAAATGGAAAACGCTGAGCATTATTGCTAGGCATAAAAGTTCTGACTTCCAAGAAAAGAGCTAAGTGGTCGGAAGAGGAAGTATCCAAAACATAGGCACGAGCAAGGACGGAGCTACAGTGGGGGCACTTGCCCCCACTGCATTTTTAAAATTTTAATTTTATAAAAAATTAAAATTTTGCTCCCCATTAATTTAATTGGTGACAAATAATAATAACAATAGATTTATTAAGATATCAAATAAAAAATAAAATCTGAGCCCATTTATTTTTATTAAGACTACTATTATTTGGGCCATGACTTTTTTAAATAAAAGCCTATAAATAGAGAGATAAAACCTACACACGTAATTGACTTTTTTATTCAAATTTTCTACCCTTTTGACTTCTTCATCATATTACTTTGTATCTTTTTGGCTTCTTCTTCTCCTAACTCCACACCCAAAGCAAAAAAAGAAGTGCTAAAGAATGATTACAAACCAGTGTTTTTGAACATATAACAAATGGGAAGCAAGGTAAGGTTTGTCTTCACCTAGGTTCACATCCAATTTTTAATATGCTGTCTTATTCGTTGTTCAAGCTATGTGACTTTCTTTCTCATATGAGGCAATTATACATAACGTTGCTGCCAAAATCCATTTTATTTATAATGGCATAAGCGATATATGAATTCTTGATATCAAAGCATATCGTTGTTGGCTTCTTCTTCCTGATTTATGCCATTTTATTTTGCACGCCCTGGACGCAAATGCATATCCGGTGGTTCAATAACCAACAGTTTTTGGTTTGAGTTTTTGTTTTGATGATTGCTTCCACCAGTCGGTCCTTCAATATATGTGGAGAAAAGGACCTGATTGATTTGGTCACACCAAAGATGCTTTTGAATATTTTATTTGATGATATACTTGTCGAATTTAGAGTTTACTCTCATTTTCTCAAGTCTTGTGCATAAGTATACATAATAACTTTCATCTTTTTATTTTAAGAAATTTTGTTCTCCTTAGTTTAAATAAATGAGGAATGTCAATCTGGCCTGCAATCAAACGCAGGAAGCAAATAGCAAGGCACTAAAAGGATATATGATGATTGATGAGTAATTGATTATACAGTCATCTAAAAGGTGGAACTTGGAAGTGTTAAGTGTGATTTGTGAACCATGTTATTTGTCAATAGCAAATAGCAAGGCACTAAAATATATCGTTTAGCAAATAACAATAATAATAAATTAATGATCAATAGACAGTAGCTATGTTAATAATCATCATATATCGTTTAACAAATAGCAAGGCACTAAAAGGAATATGTATTTTGCAAGGAACATCTTGGTATTAAATTCACATCCTTTTTTAATGAAGATAAAGTTTACAAAGATAGATTATTATTGCTAATGGATGATTGGTTTAAAGTTTCCAAGTAGTATATTTCATAAATTTGCATATGTGTAAAGTATTTTTCAAATAGTTTTAATTATTTATTTTTTTGTGAGTAGATAATTTTTTATTTATTTTGTATTCAATTTGTCCCTAATTACTTAACTTTGATTTCAGTTATGGACAAATTTCTCAAAAGG
>JANKOE010000205.1:30814239-30830224 GCA_026284465.1 Erythroxylum citrifolium | reverse complement strand
ACTCTATTCATCGGCGCCTTTCAGGGGTTACTCATAGGGTGGTGATTGGGTATAGCTTAAGGTATTTAGAGGTAATTAAGTAGCTAATAAAGGATTCACCACTCCTGATAGAAGGAGATGATACTCACTACCTCTTGTCGGGGTCATTACTCGGGAGTCTCTGGCCAGAGTAGATATGTGTCATAAAGAGAGTCTTCAATGATACATCGAGTAATGAGATCCTGAGGATAAGATCTAATATCACTTGGACTAGATGTGACATAGTCAATCTAGTGGGAGTTGACAATTTGACCATACTTTGAACTAAGTGGGGCATATATGGTGAAAGGATGAATTGTTTGGCAACATTGCATATGGAAGTGTTCGTAGTCAAACCATTGACTTTCTGATCAATTAGGGGTCATGACGTATTGCTAGATACTGCTCTTAACTTACTTTGAGTAAGTGTTAATTTAAGTGGCCAACATAACCAGGAATCTAATGGGTGACACACATAGGAGATCCGAAGGATGAGTAAAATGGTCTAAATGGTGATCCAAGATATGAGAGAGTGTTTCGGGATTGTATCGCGATGTGATTATGGTAGAAAACGTTTCTTGGAATAGGTTGGAAACAAGTGTTGTTGGCTACCAATTTGGTCATTAACTTCCAAAAAATTCCATTAATGCATGCTATTCATGGTAATTAACTTCCCATAACTTCCATTAATGCATGCTATTCATGGTCATTAACTTCCCATAACTTCCACTAATGCATGTTATTCATGGCCATTAACTTCCCATAACTCTCCATTGGTGATGGGGGTTATGGAAGGCCAAATGGTGCAAAAAATAGAGATGATTTTTGTGCATCTTGTGTAAGACATAAGTGAAAGAAAGGTTCCTTTTAACACACACACTCTTTTTCTCTCTAACTCTCACAAGAGTTCTTGTCTTTGCTAACACAAAGAAAGAATTCTAGCCATCTACTAATGAGTTTTCATCCTTCTATCTTCGTGTGGACTTTCATTAGAGACAGTCTACGTTGATCGTTATGGTTTACGACAACCCAACGCAGAGAAGATTAAAGAACGAAGGAGATCGTCGAAAAGGTATGTAAACATCTTATATTTCATGTTTGTGTTTTCTATATCTATATGTATGAGTAGATCTGGTTTCTTATGTTCCGTTTTATTTTCTGCTACGTATATTTGATATATATTATGTATGAGATGCATGATCGGAACCTTACACACCTTCCCTACATTTGACTGTTGTCATATATTTTTATTTGATAAGCAAGCCTGCTGTGTATAATACCATCCTTCGTAGGTCAATGTTGTGTGCATTAGGTAAGTGCTTTCACCCTATCTGTTGCTTATAAAGTTTCTAATGATAAAAGAAATTAGAGAGGTGTGGGGAGATCAATTTAGTGTTAGAAATGTCATTGGCTTCAGTAAAGGACTATAAGACCTCATATACCATAATAGTGGGTGAATTTAAGGTGAGAGATCCAGATAAGGAGCAAAGGATTGAATCAGTGGAAAATGGTGAAGAATTTCCTATAGCAAGTCCAGGGGAAGGAAAAATATAAAAATATGAATAACATTAGCTAATGATCACAAAATAGGTATGTAAAATTTTATTAAACAATATTTAAATATATGCACATAGTCACCCTCTCGCACGTCGGTTATAAGCCTTGATGCCATAACCCACAAGCCTAATATAGAATAAACTGCATGGTTAGTCAAGTAGAAAAAACAAATCTTATTATTAAATGACAATAGACCATAGATGTGGAGCTAGGCAAATTACTACAAGTAAGTTTATTTGGGAGTTGGACCATCTTGAGTGGCTAGCAAATGTGGTAATAGCAAAGAAAGTAATGGAAAGTGGCTAACGTTCAATAATATTACTAGCCTAGACAAAGCATGTCCCAAGGATAATTATCATTATTAAAGATTAATCAACTAATAAATGCTACGATCAAGGCATAAGCTCTTATATAAGATGGATACTTACTTAGGTTATAATCAAATTTTATTGCAGAAAGTAGATCAAGAGAAAAATGTCATTTATCACTTACATAGCAACTTACTACTATAAAGTATTGCCATTTGGTCCAAATCACATAGGTAGCACATATTAGCATGTAGTCAATTTTATTTTTCCCGTTAACTTGGTTGAAATATAGAGAACTAATTTGAAGATATAATCATCAACACAAATAAGGAGAAAGATCATCTAGAAGACTTGCTATAATGCTTTAGAAGGTAAGATATGAAACTTACATTACAATAAAGTAGCCTTTTGGCTATGTTTTTTTTGTAACGATTTGAAAATCATAGCTAAATGTCACATTTTAGCTACAATTTTCTAAAATCGTTAAAAGTTGCACTTTTGGCTACATTTTTCCAAAATTGTAGCCTATTGTATTAAAAACAATGATGCACAAGTTTTTCATTCTCTTTTGTTCTTCTTCTTTTGGCTACAAATATATTTTCGAAGCCAAATGTGTCATTTCGTAGCTAAAAGTTACAAATCTTGTAATTTGAGTCAAAATATTTGGCTACGAAAATTTATTTGTAGTCAATGTTATCATTTTTCTTTTTTTGGCTATGAATATATTTTCGTAGCCAAACTACTTTATTTGGATACAAAAATAAAACATGTAGCTATGAATATATTATCGTAGCCAAATGGCTTTAGCTACAAAATAATTTTCGTAACTAAAGTGGCTACAAATTTTCATAGCCAAAAGAAGAAGAACAGAAGAAATATTCATAGCCATTTTTAGCCACAAAATTATTATTTTTGTAACCAAAAGTTTTATTTCTTAACTAAATACATAATGCATAATTTTAGCTACAAAAACGACATCATTTTGTCCATTAAAATGACGTCATATTTTGCTTTTTGAAAACCTAATTACGAAGTAGCACTTGATTTTATCTTTGTTTTTCTCCTCGCATTCCAACAACTGTAATGACCCATCGTTGTCTTCATCCACCCTCCATCTTTGTCTTCATCCACCTGTCCATCTTTGTCTCCAGTGTTCATCTTCATCCACAAAGGGGTTCTTCTTCTCTAGGTAATTCAAGTTTTGTTTATTGTAATAGTTTGGTTTTAATTACAAGTCTTTGTAAGTGTTTGGAGACTTATGTAGTTCATGGAAGTAATGATTGGGAAGATAAACAAGAAAATGAAATGGTTTTTTCAAAATTGTTTCCTAATTGGGATCTCATCTAGGATACTACACATTTTAGATGGGGATTGATTTTATACCACACTTCATAACCAAAAATTAAGTTGGTTTGGAACAATAATCTAATTAAATTCACACTAAAGGTAATGCCTTGGTGTCAAGCTACTACAGAACTAGAGGAAAATAGGTATCTATATCTTCTTGAGGAAAACATGACAGGATGACATTATTGCTCCAATGGTATTTGTCCTCACGTCGGATAATTTTGAGTTAAACTCATCATCAAAACTAATGCATTCATTATGGTCCCATCCATACCTTTCTCTTTATTTTTTAGATTGATTTTGACATATCTGGCTAATTATTTATAACTCATTGGATGATTAGTCTTCAAACTTGAAAACAATCCTTAAACTTTTACATCAAGATAATGCCTTATAGAGTATATTACAATGGTTGCTATTGATTCTTAATCACAACAGTATAAGAGTTATAGCATGTGGATGTTGTTCACATCTTTTATTGCACCCTTAATGCACTATTTGCATTCCTGATGTCATCTTGTAATTTATTGGAAATAACAATGTCATATTCTTAATTTTTGTGAACAAATAATCTTGAAAAGGGTTTAGGTTATTGCCATCTTTGGTTTCCTGTGGTATCATTTCCTACTCACAAGATGTCATCCTTTATTTTTTAATTAAAATGCCAAAAAAGAAATTTAACTCCCTTCTCATGCTTATTCAGAATTCCTACTCATACATTTATAGAAATCCTTAAAAAGGATTCATTAATAGTGTAAAAATAATTTCAAAAACATAAATTTAAATGAAGAGGATATCATGCTAATGATTTTTATTAAAAAAGTTTGGATACTAAACTTTTCTTTTAAAAACCATTTTATAAAAGGGATGCACTCAACCTTATCATTATTTATATATTCTAATATTTCCTTACCATTTTTTATTTATTGTTAGCTTCTAATGCTAGAATTAGAAAAATATGTAGAGGTAAAATTAGAGGTTGTGAAATGTAACTAATAAATGTTGCAATGAATGGAAAGTTATCAATACAGATTGACACTTAACAAGGTTGTCTTGTAAACAAAGTCCAATTTGCAAAATTGCCTAGTGAACTGGGGATATTGTGAGAACAAAATTACCTTGTCTGAAACATTTTAAGGACTTAAAGAAAGATAACTTGCTTGAAAATGCTTTCAATAAAGTTACGGTAATTTTTCAATATATTTAACTATATGCAATATTGTTTTAATGATTTTAAAATTAATTACACTTTTACTTATTGTTCACAGTTGAAATTGACTATTGTGGAAATTGAGACCCCAAATGTCTCAAACTGTATAACTTCATTATTGAAACAAAGGATCAGGGATCACCATTTCAAGTTACATAAGTATTATAAATCTTTTTCTTCTAATGCGGAGGCATGAAGACATATTCCTGAATGAATGTATAAAGAAAACTGGAATAGTTTTTGTGATTATTGAGCTGACCTGAAAGTTCATATTTGTTTTCTTTGTCTTCACATTTGCTTCCATTAATCTTGTTAGATGATTTAACGATTACTTAATCCTTTTTTCTTTATTTATGAAAAATGTGACAACGAAAAGGTTAGTACAGCAAAAATGAAAACACTTCATAATCAAGGGTCAAAATCATTTGTAGTTTTCCAAAATGAATATGTAAGATCTTTGTTTGCTAGTTATACTTATATCAATAAACACTACATTATTTATTCTGTCTTGTATTTTTCTTTCATAAAATAGAATGAGAAAGAACTGCATAGATAAGAGTGTGATAGGATCATACTATATCAACTCACCCACTATAAGGAAGGTAAAGGGTGGGTGTCAGAAGAAGTAGAAAACAACTATGTAAGTATAAAACATTGTTCAATATTATAGTTCATTTATTAATGTAGTAGTAAGTAATAATATTTGGATTGAATATTGGTTTTAAATTTTTGTTTTAGAATAAGATGTAAGATTTATTAGAGAAATTTATATATAAGGGAAATAACTTCAATGCAGAAGACATTTATGATATCGTTCTTGGTACATGTTCTGGTTGTCTCAAAGTTCTTGGCTATGGCCCTAAGCCAAATGTTTCAATCTCATTAGGGGACAAGAAAGTCGAGCAAAATTAGTAAAACATGATATGTTATTCAACAAATTACTTGGCTTAGATTATGATAGAAATGAAGAGGAAAGCGAAGGGTATTAATTCTATCTCTTATAGTTTTTTCTTTCAATTCCTATATGTATTATAATTAAAATTTAATATTTTTCTCAGATTATAGAATTGATAAAGATGCAACTGCTGAGTGATTAAGTTATGTGATATTTGCTTTAGTTAGATTAAATACATATTGTTTCAATACTCACTATTTTTTATTGTATTTTAACTAAGCTTTTTGGATTATTATAGGTTCATTGACATGGATAACACTAGGTAGTCATTTGTAAATTGGTCTCTTTATTTATTTTTTTGTCTATAAGAATTGTTAAAGTTGTTATTAATATCTTGTATTTGAAGAATATTCTTTTTGTTGGTATAATTTAATAATATTTATATAATTTTACTTTTATATACAATGCTCGATATTTTGAATTAATAATATTTTTATATGATTTATTTGTATAATAAATTCACAATAAAAAATATATCAATACATTATATACAAATTATATTGTTCAATAATAAGGATTAAAAATTTAATTAATAATATATCACAACATTATATAAAATATGTCTACATTTTATAAAACATAGCTAAAAAAAATTGGCTACATTTCTAAAATCATAGCTAAAAAATTTTTCACTACGTTCTTGAAATGTACTAAAAACATTTGTCTATATTTTTTAGAACGTAGCTAAAAATATTTGGTTACGTTTTCAAAACTAAAAGCATTTGATTATGTTCTAAAACGTACTAAAAACTAGCTAAAAATATCTGGCTATAATGTTGAAAACATAGCTATTAATATTTAGGTATGAAAAAAAGTAGCCAAAAACTATTGACTACGATTTCTAAAAAACATCACTTATAGTTTTCAGTTATGAGAATTTGACAATGTTTTGTGCAATAAAAAAATGTAGCTAAAAACTATAGGCAAGCTCTTTTAGATATTTAGCCACATTTTTCTTTTAGTAGGCAAAAATTAACTTTATTGTAGTGTTAATTTAGAAATTTGTATATTTGGGCTTAGTACAAGAAAGATCTTAAGTTTCGTAGTTATACAAAGAGAAATTGAAATTAACCTTTAGAAGATTAGAGCAAATATGAATAGGAAACCTTTATAGATGATTAATAAGGTACAACGATTAATATATCTTATATCTAACTTATCATTATGCTTATCTAGGTTAATAGGCCATTATTTTCCATTTAATTTTTTTTATGAAGTTAAAAACATTTGAATGAGACTAAGCGTGCCAATTTGCTTTCAAATAATTAGAAGATTACCTTAGACATCCTCTTCTACTCTCAACCCCTTATAAAGGAGAGGAGTTCTTTTTGTGCCTAGAAAATTTAAATATGGCAATTAATTCTACATTGACTGAGGAGCTTAAGGTGATGCAAAAGATCATTTATTATGTGAGTTGCATCTTAAATGGTTTAAAGGCAAGATATGATGGAAAGTTTCTTTTATGCCTTATCATCTTAGTTAAGAAAATAAGTCCACACTTCCAAGCTCATATCAATAATGTCATATTTGATATACCTTTATAAATAACCTTACACAGGATAAATACTCCAAAAAGATTAGTGAAATGGTATATGGCTTTTAGTAAATTAAATATTGTTATTTATCTTGTTGATAAGTCATACTTGATTTTATCATTAGGTGCGCTATTCTAATTAAGGAGTCAACATTCTAAAAATAGATATAGTTATAACCTATAACTCATGAGGATGTAACTTGGTAGTTTTATATGGTTGAATCCTCAGCTACAAGAGGTACTGATGTATGGTTATATATTAACGAACCTATGAACTACACTTGTAATATGCAATAAGGCATGGCTTCCCTGCTAGGAACAATAAGACTAAATTTAAGGAACTCAAATGTATATATATTGCTTGGTCTAAAATCTTTAGCTGAATATGGTTGCCATTTGGTCAACCTCTTAAGTGATGGTGAAACATGTTAACAAAAAAGATTTGGTGAAAGAGGAGACCTTAATAAAGAAATTTATAACTTACAAACATTTAGTATATTGGATTCAAACAAGGATAGAGCAAGTTCATCAGAAGCAAAATAATAAGACATATTGGCTATGCAAGATAGGGGTGAGGATAGAGCAAGTTCATCAGAAGCAAAATAATAAGACATATTGGCTATGCAAGATAGGGGTGAGTGGCATGGTGTCATCTAATAAGTTTTTTGAATTAATTCGCTGAACCTTACATAAGAAAATAGACTAAGTGATCTCTTCATGGATTTTTGATGGATGAAAAGTTTCAATCTATGAGTACTTTTAGCTATGAAAGCTTTATGATGATTTGAAAGTGGTACAAAAGATTATTAGGAGGCTTTCAAGTATATAATCATATTTGGGATGCTTTATAAATTCTTTTATTTCTTACTCTACATACATTATCTCACTGAGTTGGAAGTCTAATAATCCTTAGGGAGTGTCATAAAGAATAATGGAACTCACATTAAGGGGCAATTCCTTAGCATATTATGTTCATAAAGGTATGTTGTTGACTTACCATTAAGAAGGATGCAAAAGTTATGTACAAACATGTGTTAAGTATTAGTTTCATTCTTTTTGACATCATAGGCACGTCATCAATTACAATTTTGTCTCAAGCCCTGAGGAATGAATATTTTGGTCTTATTTCCTTTCGAAAAAATTTAATGTAAACTCCTATTAGTAGCAACTAAATACTTTACTAAGTAGGTTGAAGTCGAGGATTATTCTAATGTCAAATGAAAGACAATGGAACAATTTATAAAGACTAATATCATCAATCAATTTAGAGTACTCATGATTCGATTACATATAATGGGACATAATTCAAAAATAAGGATTTTCTAATTTTCACAGGCTTAAAGATTAAACAATATTTTACCTTTGTATCTTACTTTAGGAAAATGGATCATGACTTTTTGGATAAGTAAATGAAACAAGCATAAAGAAGTTAGATAGATGAGCTTCTGTTAATCTTATAGGCTCCCATGCAAAATAGGTGAAAGCAGATTTAGTCTGACTTTTGAAGAGAAAGCACTCAAAAAGTAAAGTTGACAATCACAAACTTTTAAAATCAACCATTTGAACCTTAAAAAAATGAAATTGAGTTATAAGAGAAGTTGGATTTAATATAAGAGAGAAGAGTAAAGCATGTCTCAAGTAAGAAACTTATCAACTAGTTAAATTATTTAGCAAAAAATGGACAAAGTAGTGAGTATGTCGGCTTTGAAAAATACTTATATGTTAGATAAGCTCAAAAGATAAGAAATTATCAAAAATAAGTTGGCACCTAATTTCAAAGGACTTTTCTAGGTCAGTAAGAAGTTAGACCTAACAAATACATAAAATTTCACTTAGATGGGACTGAAGTGCTATGCACATAAATTGAGCAACATCTCCCCGCTTATTTTCAATAAGATCTTAGATAATGCTTTTCTTTATGACAAATAATTAGAGTACTAAACTTATAAGCATTTCACACATATACATGTCTATTTTACAACTTTCAAAAATAAAACAAAAGTGAAGTTCACAAGAACTCTATTCATTATCCAAAGGATTGAAAATTTCAAATTTTGAGAAAAGATAAATAAAAAAGGAAGAAACAAGTATAAGTGATCGATCCTACATCATCTTTACAGTAAAACTTGATAGCATAATTAGGGTACAACAAACTTATCAACTTTCTTGTTTCTTGTATGTCTACTCAATATAATATAACAAGCTTCCTTCCTTAAATTTGTCATCATCCTCACTAAGAGGATCTAAATTTACAAACTCATTAGGCACTTTTTGATAAGTAAAAAAGGCATCTTCATTCTCTTCCACATCTTTATAAGTCTCTTTTGTCTTGAGATTTGTAAAGGAGGTGTTCATTAAACTTCAATTTACTTTCTTTCACACCTTAAAATCTTTCAAAACAACTTATGACACTTCTTTAAGGTTCTTCTTTTCGATTTTTTGTTATATCTATAACGATTGATAAGTTCAAATGTATGTTATTAGCAAGATAGGGTAACATTTTGGTCCTTCAAAGCAAGCATCTAATTTTGAATCTCCAAAAATATGCTTTTTAGAGTAATGCTATGACTTATTAGCCCCATATCAACTACATTCTTCTCCATCTCTCCAATCTTCTTTTGGTTTGCCCCTAAGCCATACAATTTCATGGATTCCTTGTCACTTATATCAACTAAGTCTCCAAGATTTCACCTTCATCAAGTTGTAGGATCGAGTGACTCTTATGATAAATATACTAAAGGATTTGGAAAACAACATGGAAAGAAAAAAAATCTCAATATGATAGGTTATCTCTTTAGAAAAAATGAAAAATGAAATCAACAATTACCTTGATGAGATCCTTATCCTTTTACATTATTTATTGGAGCACAAAAAAGGATGGTTATTAAGGAATTTTGAATATTTTTCATCACAATTTATGAGCAAATCACCTTAGAGGCAACATAATATAGTGAATCTCCTTTGGTAACATTCTACTTAGGATAAAAC
This sequence comes from Erythroxylum citrifolium, assembly GCA_026284465.1. Classification (NCBI taxonomy): domain Eukaryota; kingdom Viridiplantae; phylum Streptophyta; class Magnoliopsida; order Malpighiales; family Erythroxylaceae; genus Erythroxylum; species Erythroxylum citrifolium. The sequence continues at coordinate 30,820,307 of JANKOE010000205.1, read as the reverse complement.
GTTTCCTTAATATGAAGAGTACTTGGAGGCCTATAGGTATGAGAAAAAGTTCTAGGATTGAAAGTGGGAGGAGCTAAGTGGTAGGGGAGAAGGATTGTTAGTTAGGCCAATAACTTGTGATCTTTTGAGGCTCTTTAATAAGTAATAGACATTAAGGGAGCAAAAGGAGGCCCAACTATCATAGTAAGGAGATCTTTTTTTATTTTTCTTCTTAGGGTCGTAGCTTTATGCTCCTTAATAAAGCCTTTTGGCCAATTTCATCAAATGACATAGTTAAAGAATAAGGAAAAAAACATCAATATTTTTATAGGAAAAGAAACAAAAATAGGTTAATTTCTATAATAACAAAATTATATTTAATCAATAATACTTTTCTGCGAGGAAAACGTGCATTGAGCTTTTGAAGCTTCCTTATACTTCTTTCAAAATATTTGGAGGGATTATGATTCACATTAATTAAAAGGGGAAATACACTAAGGTACAAAGATATCCTACTTTCTACCTTCTTTGATAAATAGGAAAATAAAGTGATTTTTTTATAAAGGCTTTACTTTTGAAATATTACTTATGAATATGAAAGTTTTGAAGTAAGATTTAACAATATACCATCTGTTACACCTGATGACTACTCCAATTTGTAATAATTTTATAAACAGTTAATGATAAGGGTATCATTTTAGGCAACCTCAAATTGAAGCAACAGTGGCTACCTAAATTTTAATAGATCAATTACTTATGTCTAGTGGACTAGTCACAACGGTTAAGAGTAAAAGTGTTAAATAGACTTTCAAAATGTTGATTCAAGATATAAATATAGATTATGCTTTAAAGGTATATCGAGAATCTAATTTGGAAATACAAACCATTGGTTAACTTTATTCAATATAATATAGGAGTTTGACAAAAATATAGCCTCTAAACTAATCACATACTAACTTGTATAATTTTTTAGAAAATTATGTTTTAAGGTACGATCTCTAAAAAAGATATGTTAGAGTCTATTTCCATTTTCACTATGTCTATGACCATATACATAAGTATATCCCAGACTATAACAAACATAATTATATTTACTCGAATCCATAATTTTTGTTAAGTATTTAAAAGGCCTTTCTTTTCAATTTAGTTTAGTTGCTAAAATCTTTGCTTAATGAGAGTTGTGAGTCCTTCTTTTTCTTATTTTTTATTAAACTTTAAACTTACCAAATAGTTCTTTCTTTATGACATTCAATTACTTAGTGAATTTAGTTCTTGATTCTAATCAATGTGTCAATTCTCTTTATATATTTGATTTAGCTTTCTAAGTTTTGAGTCAATTTTGTTTATGTTTTTTTTAATATTTTATTCTAGGTAGGTTCACAATAGTTGGTACCAGAGTTTTCCCTAAGTCAACTATGGTCATCTTTTTGTCTTTATTTTACTATCATTTAAATTACAACAAAAATTTTATTAAAAAATTTAATAAATAATGTTCCTTATGATTCCTCTTTTCATTCTACTGCATCATATTCTTGTTTTTAAATTTTCAATCAAAAGCCAAATTTCATCGTCATCTTGTTTTTAGGTTTTGTAGCTCTTGCTATCTTATAAATCCTCCTTTTTCAATTCCTAGCTTCATAACTTTCACATCAAGATTGTTCTAAACCTTATTATTTATATTATTATTTTATTAAAGAAAAGAGAAGAAAGTGGTGCAAGAATATGTGGTTGCTTTAAAATATAGTTTGAAATTCTTGTTAATTTTCCCTATTTTATTCGGCTTCTTTACTTTTTACATAACCCATGATTTATTTTCTTTCCTCAACCATTAGTTAATTAGGTTTCTTGGACCTCATCAAGTTGAAGTCTTTGTTTGAGTGTATCTAGTTCTTTAAAGAATTTGTGAAGGAGGCAAAAAGTGGAAAAAAGAAAGAAAGAAAGTCTGAGATTATCATCAAGAAAATTTAAATAAAAAGTGAAACATGATTGGTTTGTCACTTTGAGAGTAAACATGTAAGGGAGTGCATGAGAACTTTTTTCTTCACTAACTTTTTTTTAACTTCCAAAAATATCTTCTAAAGATGTTTCAACACTAAAGTAGAAGAAAGGCAACTCAAATTTTTTGCAAGCCACGCAATAATAGTTTCAGAGAATGAATATGATGTATGCTAAGGCTAAGGACTCAAACTCTTAATGATAAAGCTATAATAGGCATAATCCAATAACTCCAATTATGGTTAATGAGAAGAATGATGAACTAAGTGTTAATGATATTGAACTTACATTTGAGGTTGAAGGGGATGGTTTTTGAATTCAGATAGGATTTAAGAATAATTGGGAATAAAAGAGGTAGCCAAGAGCATGATAAGGAATGGATGGGAATCTTGGCCATATTAAGATGACCATTCCTTTAAAGGTAATAATGATTCTAAAACCTATTTAAACTAGGAGATAAAGATACAGTTAATCTTTTATTATTATAATTACTCTAAAAAGAAGAAGGTAAAGCTAGTATTAGTAAAGTTTACTAATTATGCCATTAGTTGGTGAAATCAATTTTTCAATAATAGAAGAAAAAATCATGAGTAAACTATAAACCTTAGAATAAATTAAAAGCTCTTATGAGGAAGAGATTTATGCTAAGCCATTACTACAAACACTTATATCAAAGGTTAGAAATTCTTAGCTAAGGGGAAAAAAAATATGGAAGCTTATTATAAGAAGATGGATATGATTTAAGCTAATATAGAAGAGGAAAGAGAACTGACTACGATAAGATTCTTAAATGGGTTGAATTGAGACATAGCCAATATAGTGGAGTTACAACACTATATGGAGTTAAAAGAGATGATGCATATGACGATGACAGTGGAGAGGCAACTCAAATGTAAAGGAGTATTAAAGTATCCCACTAGTACTAATAATTCTTAGAGGCATAATTTAAAAAAGGACAAGAAGAGCTTTTGTAAAATGAAAGCAAAGCTACATAAGTTTAAAGAGGATGTTTATAATAAGGGTAAAGGTAAGATTAATTATCAACTCTTTCGAAATAGAGATATTAAATATTTTTTATTATTTATGGATAAGATATATTGTCTTGCAATGCCCAAATTAGAGGTTTTATAACCAAGACAGATGATGGAGAGGTAACGAGTAAGAGTGATTTAAAGGAGAAAGAGGCTAAACTATTGTTGGAGATCTCTAGTGGTTAACGTGATGAGTGTGCTATTAAGGATGAGATGTTAGTTGCCAAAAGAGCATTAAATCATTAAATTAAGGAGGATGAACTAAAGCAAAAAGAAAAAAAGAGAACATTTTTTTGTACTAGATGTCTCATTCACAACAAGGTATATAGTATAAATATTAATGAAGGGTGTACTAACATAATTAGTACCACTTTTGTGGAAAAGTTAGGTGGTCTACTGAGAAGCATCCAAAACCATACAAATTTAAGTGACTTAATAAATATAAGGAGATCAAAGTGGATAAACAGGTGTTAGTGTCATTATTTGTTATGAGGTATAAGGATGAAGCCTTTTATGGTATAGTACTTATGCAGGCTAGTCACATGCTATTGTGAATACCATGGCAATATAATCAGAGGGTGGTGCATAATTAAATCACGAATAGGTATGTTTTTGGGAAGGATGATAAACACATTAGTCTTTTCAATTTAAGATCATAAATAAGTCCACCAAGGCTAGTTGAAGTTGGGTAGAGAGAATAAAGAAAGAAATATTGGAAGAGAAAAGAAGAAAGTGAGGTAGAGAGCTTAAAAGAGAGAGTTGGTTATAAGTAAAAAGAGAGGGATAATGAGAACTCCAAATTAAAGAGAGCGATAATGAGAACTCCAAAAATGATAGAGAATTAGAAATAATAAAAAGAAATAAATAAATGACTTGTTATGTAAAAAGAGTGATATTTTTATACTAACCAACCTACGATTATAATTTTATAGAAAGAGGCTTATTTTAATGTCAAAGAGCTCGATACATCTCTTTTTAGTATCATAGGAGTATGAGGATATGCTAGCTAATGATGTCCCTAATAGATTACTATTTATTGAAGGAATTGAATATCAAATTAACTTTATACTGGTGGTTATTATTTCTATTAGACCTACTTCTAAAAGCAATCCAAAAGAGGCAAAGAAGTTGCAAAGACATGTAGAAGAGTTGATGGCTAAAGGCTACATAAAGAAAAGCATGAGTCCTTATATGATGTTAATACTTATAATGTCTAAGAAGGATGACACTTGAGCTATCAACTACATAATGGTAAAGTATCAACACCCTCATCCTAAATTAAATGATATACTTGATGAATTGCGTAGTTTTTTTTTACATATTTTCTAAAATTAAATTGAAAAGTGGATATCACCATATTAGGATGGGAGAAGGTGATAGATGGCAAATTGTCGTTAATCAGTGGTTGCTTATGTCATTTGATCTTACTAATGTACATAGCATCTTCATAAGATTAACATATCATGTATTATATGCATATATAGGTAGATTTGTACTTGTTTATTTTAACGATATTCTAATGTACAGCAAACATGTAGAGGACTATACTTATAACTTTAGATGTGTGCTAAAGGTGTGAAGGATTAAACAATTATATGCTAACCTTAAAATTGTACTTTTTACATAAAATTAATTATGTCTTCATTATATTGTTAGTGTAAAGATATCATGGTGGATGAGAAAAAGGTGAAAGCAATTGAGGAATAGATGAGACCTAAATTTATAACTAAGCTAAGGAATTTTATTGATTGAATAGTTTCTATTGGGTATTTTTTTAGAGATTTTAGTACAATTGTTGCATCACTTACTAAAATTGTTAAGAAATATTTAGGGTTACTTTAGGATAGTGATTATAAACAAGCCTTTAATGTTATTAAAGACAGATTATGTTCATCACCTTTGTTAGTATTACTTGAATTTTTTAAAAGTTTTGAGATTGAGTGTAATTCTTGAAGATTAGACATTGGAGTTGTTTTGATACAAGACATGATATCAATAGCCTACTTCAATAAGAAACTTAATAGGGTAGCCTTGAACTCTCCCACTTATGACAAGGAACTATTTGTATTGGTTAGGAAATTAGCGACATGGCAACATTACCTATAGACCAAAGAATTTCTGATACATACCGATTATGAATTGTTGAAATGCCTTAAGGGACAAGTTAACTTGAACAAACACTATACCAAGTAGACGAAATTCATTAAAACATTCTCATACGCCATTATGTATAAATAAAGTTAAGGAGTTTGTGATAGTTGACGCCTTATCTTGGAAGTTACTCTTCTCACTTTTTTTAATGAAAAATTATTAGGATTTGAATATGTGAAGGATTTATATGCTAATGACAATGAATTTGGTAATCTTTATTTAGCATGTGAAAAGGGTCATTTCAAAAATTTTATACGAATGGTGGTTTTTTGTTTTGTTAAATAACTTTATGTGTCTATGTATTCTATGCATTAGTTGTTTATGCATGATGCAAGAGATGGAGGTTTGGTAGATCACTTTGGTGTTAAAAAGACTTTGGATATATTTAGCAAGCACTTTTCTTAGCCTAAAATAAGACATGATGTAGACTAGTGTGTGGTAAGTGCATCACTTGTAAGAAGGTTAAATCTAAGGTCTTAACACGTTAGTTATACATGCCTTTACTTATACCTAGTGAACAGTGGGCGGATATTTCTAAGGACTTTGTGAAAGGATTATTTAGGTCGACGAAGTGCAAGAACTCTATATCTGTGGTAGTTGATAGAATCTCTAATATGACACACTTTATTCCTCATGAAAAAAATTGTTGATGTAACTAATGTTACTGAATTGTTCTTTAAGAAGTAGTATGACTACATAGAGTTCCTAGGACTATAAAGAGCTAGTGGGTAACTAAATTCTTGAGTTACTTTTAGAGAATTTTATAAGGGTCAATTAGGAACAAATTTTCCCGAATCTTTTTGCAAGCTAAGGCTATTAAATGAGAATCTTGATAATTATTCATGAGAAAAGAAATTAAGAACTCTTGAAATTGAAATGAAATGACAAAGATGATTTAGGTATAAGATGGAT
>JANKOE010000205.1:30793219-30812889 GCA_026284465.1 Erythroxylum citrifolium | reverse complement strand
TGGAATGTTAATCCTCCCTCTTTCTTGTTTAATTTCTTTCAAGTCTAATACAAATTTCTTTCAAAAAAAAATCAAATAAAATAAACAAGAGCAGTGTTTTAGGGTATATAATCCAAACAAAGCATAATAGAAAAATAGAGAATGAAAGACGAACTTCACACGTTCACGATCGCAGCAAAGACTAATCTGTAACACATAGCACAAACCTTATTATGTGTCCCAGATCATTTATGAAAGGGAAATAAATGAAGGAAATGAGAAATACCTGATTTTGGTTCCATTCCAACTTCCGAAGTAGTTTTCGTGTCTAAAACGAGCTCTGATCTTCCGGAACCATCACGAGAATCGCTCACTGACTCGTGGTTAACATTTTTCTATAGTTTTCTCAAAACATAAGCGCTCTTAATGGGTTAGAGAATCCGTATGTTTACGAATGATATGAGCAACGATAGGAGACCTTAACTTTAATATAGAGCTTCTATATCTGGCTTCCCCATCACAGGCCCGATATGGGTCTGATCCACACTAATCGGGATCCATTTTTCTCCTATACTTCAACTCATTGACTTAGATCATTTATTGGGTCACTTTATTACCTTTATCTGGATCAAATTACGTAACTTATCTTATAAGTTATTAAAATACCAAAAAATACAATTAATGGATGTCTAAATTATCTAACATTCTCCCCTTTGGACAATCATCAATTGCAGTTTTAACTCAAGTTTAAAAATAGTTTGAAAACTCGGTTAAGTCACGTTGTTGTATTGGTACCAAATTTAAAAGTTAAAAACATTTGATCCAAAGATAATGAAAGTCCAATATTTTTCCTGCAAGGCTTTCGATATTGAAAAATATCAAACACATGTGTGACACAGGTATAATATAATCATGAATATCTAATACCTTACTAACATGAATGAGAAAATCGGGTGTGGTAAACTAGGATGATACATGTATGATCTAATATGTATCATTTTCGTTTGTAGGTCTCAATTTCTCCAATTTTATGCTAAATTGCATATGTTAAACTGTAGCAGATAAATCATGTTTTCTTTCAGCAAATGCTAAACAACATTAGAGAAAACTTGTTTCTCTCACTGAATGCTAAACAACATTAAAGAAAATCTTTATGTTCTCTTATTAAATGCTAAACTGCATTATAGAAAACTTTATAGGATTGAGAACTTATATCCTCCTATGTCATGTTTAAACGTATAGATATCTAATTTAATTTATATGCGTCTAAATGACATAGGCTTAAGGTCAATCTATATATATGTCCAATAACCTATAAAATGCTTAAGATCGACACAAATCTTAAGACTTTCATATGTATTATGACTATACACAAGAACAATTATTGCTGAGGATAAAAAGATGATCATCTATATTAATAAATAATAATAATGTCATAATACATCAAAGTGTATAAATATACAAGGAGCAAATACAACGATCCCTAACTACTATTGTTTGAGGACCTCGACATGCCCATCTTGGATACATGTTTAACAAACACTAGTGGGCAAAGTCCTTTTGTCAATGGATCGACTAACATCTCCTCAGTCCAGATATGCTCCACTTCGACGTCACCTTTTTTAATCAACTCCTTTATAGTCAAGTATTTGACCTCCAAATGCTTAGATCTTATGATATTCTTATTGTACAACACTGCAACAAGATTATCACAATACAACCAAATGAGTCTATCTACCAAATCTACCACAGACAACTATAAAATCAAGTTTATGAGTCAAACCACTTGTGTAGCAACTCGATAGCATGCAAAAAAATTCTACATGTATGGTTGAGGGAGTTACTAGTGTCTGTACAAAACTTAAATGCAATTTTAATGAAATTATATATTCTTAATTAGTATAAATCTTTTCCAAATACTTCACATATTCAACCCAAAAGGTGAAAACAGGTCAAATGATGTGGAGCATTTGCCAACATAACAATGTACCCTGAAGTGGATTTGCGATCATTCGGACATATAGCAAAATCAGAGTCTATGTACCCTATGAGATTTAAATCGTTGACCTTCTTATATGTCAACGTATAATCCTTGGTACCCTTTAGGTATCTCAACACTCGCTTAACTGCATTCCAATGGTCTACACCTGTGTTAGTCAGATATCGACTCATTCGTCCAACAGTAAATGCAATGCCCTGTCGAGTACACACTTGGGTATACATCGGGCTACCAACCAAACTAGAATACGAAACATTCCTTATAGATTCTCTCTGAACTTGATTCTTTGGACACTGTGCCAAAGATAATCTCTTATCATAAGAGATAGGTGCTATAACAAGTTTACAGTAAGCCATATTAAACCTTTGTAACACTGTCTCAATGTATGCTTTTTGTGAGAGGGTAATGAGTGTTGAGATTTGTCCTAGTGAATCTGTATACCAAGGACAAAAGATGCTTCACCCAGGTCTTTCATGTCAAAATGCTTGGCCAAATGTTGCTTAACTTTATGCAACATGGTCAAGTCATTTGACGCGAGCAATATATCATCCACATACAATAGTGGGAAGATGACTTAGCTCCCCTTGACCCTGTGGTACAAACATCTTTCAACTTTGTTTTCCACAAAGCCGAAAGAGGTCGAAACATCATCAAACTTTAGATGCCATTGTCTGAAAGCCTATTTTAGACCGTATATTGATTTGGTCAACTTGGAAACTGTGTTAGTTGCATCTTGATCTTATCCTTCACGTTGCTCTATATAGACCTCCTCATAAAGGTCACCATTCAGGAAGTGGTTGTTCACGTCCATTTGATATAGCTCCATGTCATAATGAGCTACTATTGCCATAATCACTCTAAATGCATCCTTACAGGATGTAGGAGAGAAGGTAACAATGAAGTCAACTCCTTCTCTCTGAGTGAATCCCCTGGCAACCAATCGTGCCTTAAACAGCTCAACTCAACCCTGTGTGTCCTTTTTGGTCTTGTATAGCTACTTGCAACTGACAGGTTTATAATGTTGAGGCAAATCAACCAGCTCTCGTATCCTATTGTGCCTCATAGATTACATTTCATCCTTCATCGCTTCCCACTGAAAGTCTGCATGAGGTTTAGAAACGACTTCTGTAAAAGTAACTAGATCCATAACATGTCCTATATCATAATCTTATTCACCCAAATAGACCATGTAATCTAATGAGATAGCAGGTTGTATCTCTCTGGTGGATCTACGCAACTACATAGGTTCTTGTACCTTAGGAACCTCTGCCTGAATAGGTATAGATTCCTGTGCCTGCTCAAAAATGGTGCTCGAACCTTGATCCATTGAACCTGACTATATGAGCGACAGATACAAAATGATCATAGTATCTGTCTAGCCATCTTCTGGAGCGTGCGAGGGCTCACTCTCATCATGGACATCGTATTCTAGAAACTTCGTCGTCTGTGATTCCACTATTTCGGTTCCTCCTTCTCTGCAGTAAAGTTTGTAGCCTTTAGAGTGGTTGGAATTTTCTACTAGATAGCAATGAGTAGAACAATGTTGCAATTTTCTATCATAAGGATTATATAATCGTACCTTAGCAAGGCAGCTCCATACACAAATGTGTGGAAGGCTTAGTTTTCACCCTTTCCAGACTTCTAAAGGCATCTTAGTCATTGACTTACTTGTGATTCTATTTAAGATATATAATGTTGTCTTGATGGCTTCGCCCCAAAGGTATTTGGGTAGGTTAGTCCTGCTCTACATTGACCTCAACATTTTCTTTAGGGTGCGAATGTACCTTTCGACCACATCATTTTGCTCAGGATTACTCTGCATAGTAAACTGAGTCATTATTCTAACTGATTCCAAATAACTGGCAAATGAATCTTTTTCTTGTCCTACAACCCTATGTTTGCCATAGTATTCTCCTCTCCGGTCAGATCTGACAATTTTTATTAATGTTCCCAACTAGTTCTCAACCATATTCTTAAAGATCTTGAATTTATCAAGTACTTCATACTTTTCCTTAAGCAAGAACACATAACTATAGCACGAATAATCATCTATAAACGTTAGAAAATATCTAGCATTGCACAACGTGATTGTATAGGGTCCACTAACATCTGTATATATGAGGTTCAATAAACCAAAAGCATGAGTTGACCCTTTTTCTTTATCTTGGTCAACTTACTCATGCAATAATCAATACATGTTTCCAAATCACTAAAATCTAGAGTTAGGAGAATGTTATCCTTTATCAATCTCTCAACCCTCTCCATAGAAATTTGGTTAAGACGTTTATGCCACAAATGTACGATGTTTCCTTTATGAAGGCTTTCTTACAAGTAACAACTTTAGCAATATAAGAAGAAGCATACATTTCGTTAGGCATAAGACACATTCTATATAATCTATAGGATAAGAAAATAGTTCTGCTATGTCTTACATTGATAGAAATATTTACAACCGAAGTATCAAATATAAAATGATAACCCTCTTTATCTAAAACTGATACAAAGATAAGATTCCGTCTAAAAGATGGTATATAAAAGTGTTTCGTAAAACTAATGCAAACCTCATAACGAGGTTCAAACCTACATCCCCTACATACAAAAGGTCCACCTCTTCATTGTTGTTGAACATCAGTTTCTCCTCTCCTTAAGTCAGTCTTCTTGTGGATTTGAACCCCTACATTGTGGAAGCAACATGATTAGAAGCTCCACTATCTAGCCACCAAAAACTTGATGTGGCTATAACTAAGTTAGATTCATGAATCATATAGGCCGAGGAGTTACTTGATAGCTTATGTTTAACCTTATAAAGTTTGTACTTTAGCTAATTAGATTTCCTATACTTCTTCTTGCAAAAGAAGCACCTCATACTCCTTCTTCTTACAAAAGAAGCACCTCATACTCTTCATCAAATCTTACTTAAACCTAACCTTATACCCACCAATTCAAACTATAATTTTCATCAATTTAATGCATCAATAATCATAATAAACACACCATAATTCCCATTAAAAGCTTCTAACTACCATGTCATTTAACTTCATAATTAAAACATCATTAAAAGTTAATTTAAAACTTACCTACTTAGCTACCACTCTTCAATTCCTTTCAAGTATTTCTTTGCTATCTACCTCACTAACAACATCTTCTAACACTATGCAAGAGAGAGTTCTTCATGGTAAGTAAGTCACTTGGTTGCATGAAGAAACTTAAGGTTTGGAGGAAGGTGACTTAAGGAAGAAAGAAGAAAAACAATGGAGAGGTTAAACAATGATGTGGGTTTCGGTTATGATGAAGTTTTAAACAAGAACAAGTCATTCTTTCCTTCTTTACTAAGGCATCACCGAGAATAAGATAGGGAAGCATTAAATGGAGGCAATAGGTGGCATTAGATGGTTAGCCAAAAATGAGAAGAAAAGTCAAAGTAATTACCTAATCAACATTAATCAATTAATCCTAATCAAAATTAACCCAATCAACTCCAATGACCCTAATTTCAATCCCAAAATAATATACGCAATATTACAGTGCCATTGGGTAGCAATTTTTGCTACCGAAAAGCAACCGATTTGTCACTTGGCGATTTTTTCGGTCCGGGAATTTTCTCTAGAAAATTTCAGAAAAATTCCTGAAAATAGAAAACACTCAATGGCGCACTCAGAATAATTTTTCATACCCAATAACTACGTTAATCACAATAAAATTACATTAGGCACGAAAATCGAGAATGTCATGTATGCATGTACAGTAATTTCATGTGCACCAATGATACTGTGTAGCAATCCTATTATGCATGAGCAGTCCTATACAATCCCAATCTATCCCATCCTATGCCAATTTACCATTCTACCCTTCAGTTGAGGGTGAGATGTTACAATATTAACATGATTGTGGCTTGTTATCACAAGATTATGGGCAGAGAGGTATTAAACTTAATGAGAACTACATTGTGTGTTTTATATACAAAGTCTCTGCCATTTTAGCTTGATTCCATTAGGTATTACTACACTCAAAAATTGCAAATGGACCATAGAGGATATGATCACCATTCTTTCTAAGGAGGATGATGGCATGAAAAAAAGGAAGGACAATAAAAATAACAATGGTTATAAACCATAATCACAATGGCATAAAAGTTAGCTTCCTCCAAAGAATACCAATAACAAAGAACCTTATATTAAACATAATGTGAGCAACAAAGGAAATGGGCGAGGTGACCTTTGCTTCAATGCTCATGAGTATGAGAGCTTAAAAAAACGCAATTATTATAAGAATTTTGGGTACAAGAAGTCAGATTACAAGACGCTTAATGTTAGACTAAAAAAAGGTTATCTATAGACAAAGTTTTACTCAGAACCCAATAATATTGATGTGCCTTTTAATACTTGATGGTTAGATGTAGGTGTTATAATTCATATTACTAATTCCTTGCAGGAGATGATAAATAGAAATAATCCAACTAGTGTGGAGCATATCACACACACACACACACAAACACACACATATATATGAGATGACATAAGAACCAAATTTTGACTTTTTTAGGACATTCCACATGATCTTAAACTTTTCAAACATTGAAATTTATATTAACTGTAAAAAAGGAAAATTGACTATCAAGGTTAGAAGCACTAAATTTGATAGGCATATAGTCAATCTATATTGATATTCATGGGCCTTATAGTCCTCTAGTTATGAGTGACTATAAGTATTTTATCACCTTTTTTTATAACTTTTCCCATTATGGATTGTTTAGCTTATTCATGAGAAATATGATTTTTTTTAGAAATCTTTAAAGCCTTCAAAACAAAATTAAAACTTCAGCAAGGAAAAAAGGATCAAAATAACTTATTATGATAAAGGGGTGAGTATTGTAGGAGATATAAAAAGATAAGAGCTTTTGCAAGGTACCTACAAAAGTATGATGTTGATGCTTAATACACAATGCTCAGTACACCTTAACAAAATGAAGTTGTAGAAAGAAGAAATTACACATTTCTTGACATGTGTAATGTATGTTGTTGAATTCTTCCTTAATGAAGTTCCTAACGGATGATTCTTTGAGAAATGTAACTTATATGTTGAATCAAGTACTTAGTAAGTATGTTACCAAGACTCCTTATAAGTTATGTTCGCATAAGAAACTCACTCTACGCCAATTTCATATTTGAATTTATAAAGTAGACCTATAATCCACATTTGAAAAAGTTGATCATAGTTATTCCCTTATTGATTATTACACGGGATCAAGGGACTCTTAAGTTATATAGCTCATCATATACTACCATAGGTATATTGAGTTATCTATTTTGAGGATGACATTGGTATACGTTAAGGGTTTAAAAAATTATACTCCCTCCGATTCATAATAAGTGTCGTTTTAGATACATTTTAATTATTCAAAATAAGTATCATTCTTTACTTTGTATGCATGTTTATAATTTTACTTACAAAATTAACCTTTAATTTCTCTCTCGTCTTAATTACACGGATCACAAAATAGGGGTCACGAGGTAACTTCATGGGAGTATTAATAAGGGTATATCTATAATTTCATTAGCTTTCTTAATAAGCGTGTGTTTTTCTAAAACGACACTTATTATGAATTGGAGGGAGTATTGGTTAACTTGATCAAGTTAATATGGCACAAGACTTAGATATGAACACGACCTCCAGCATGGTCTTGTACTAGCCCTTAACATTTTCTTAAAAAATTAAGTTTTGAGACATAGCTTCCAACATGAAAATAACTTGTCTAATACGAGTGTGCCAAAGTTTAATTAAGTTTTTAAATAAAGTTTAATAACAACTTTATAAAGTTGTAAAAAGGTTCACAATCTCTAATACGAGTGTGCCAAAGTTTGTGTCCATCTTTATAAAGTTAAAGAAAGATCTACAATTTCAAACACAAGTGTATCCTAGATCGTATCTACGAATGTTAAAATTTTCATCACAAATATTATATAGAATACAGTTGTCTTCCAGACCATGTCCACTCAAAATTCCAATTTTTATTTAATATTTAAGGGTTGTTTCTTTTTAGTTTTAACTTAGTTTTTAATATCTTCGTTTATTGAAAATCGCAAGTGCTTGTTTTTCTTATTCTCTATTGAGTTTCGAACTTATTAAAAAAAATTCTTTGTGACATTTGAATACTTAATGAATATGATTCCTGATTTCTTTAATAGATCAATTTTCTTCTTATATCCCATTTATCTTTCTTGGATTTGAATTAAATTTATTTACGGATTATCTAAATTTTCATTCTTAACTGGATTCACTTTACAAATCTTGACATAATGAAACTATGTATGCAAATGGAGTTGGTTGGATGAGGCACAATTTCGGAAAATGTGGAAGGCAATTCTCAGGTTTGAAGCTCTTCGTTGAAATCCCTATTTCATTAAGTCTAAAAAAGATGACTCTGTCATCGCATTAAGGGATGCGATTGGTAGTTATGTATTCCAAATTTGCCTAAAGCAACGATTTTTTTTTCTGCCTCTAGCATGTTATTAAAACCCCTTGCAACATAAATTATAACCTTCCTTTGGGAGGAGTAATGGCATTCAAAGTGCTCTGGTAAATATTCCACGTCAATATTGTAGGTTAACAAAGAGGGTTCCTAAGCAATTTTACGCCTTCCGAAGAAAGGGGTGCTAAGCGTTTCAATCTCTTCCCTCCTCTTCACTTATAGATCCACGATCCTAATTGTTGTAACTGGAGAAATAGGGTTAGAACTATTTGAAGCTAAGTGAGGACCAATAGACAAGTGAAGTCGGGACCAAAATTACTCGTATGCAAGCAGAGTAGCAAGATGACTAGGAAGAACTTAAAGTGTTTTTTGTAAGAATCATGGAATGAAGATGGCAGGAGTTTGAATAACTTTTCTAGCAGACTTGAGGTTGAGATTGAAAAGAATCAATAGGCAAGATTCAGAAATCCTTTCAGGCTCCCATAACAGCTAGAGCTTGACGCAGTAATGAGTTGCTTGAGACCTACAAGGGAAAGGTAAACATGAATATCCTTTAAAGGTCTACTTGACAGATCTGTCTCGGGGGAACCGGTTCCTCAGTCAATGATGAGCAAATGTTTTATAAAACCGTTGTTCACGTCACTTGGTGAAAAAACTTTTAACCTAACATGCACGGGCTATGCGCAAATGGTCTATGTATCTAGTTGGCCACTTTATCTTCACTGTGTACCCTTCTAATCGTAACAGGCATGTCTTTGTATTGGTATCAACGATTTTCCTCCACTATTTCAATTGTTCGTAAATAAGTACACGCTCCTTCAATTATGAGACGGCCAGCACAATGAATTCGTTTTCATCCCAAATACAAGTTTCCCAACGTTCTGAGAAAAATACTCCCAACTCATTCTTGATGACTTATCTTGGAAAAATCTGAGCAACGGCAATGGAACTGGACTATCACTATAATTGTTACGCACAAAAGGAGTACAATATGTTCTGTGCAGAACCACATCAAGTACGAATCTCCACCATCAATCAACAAAACACGGATATTCTTCAACGAGTGTTTTACAGCTTCCACCAAATTAAGCCCTTCTTAACTGCATCATTTCAAAAAGCAGACGTTAGCCTTTCATTTTATCAACAGAAACACCATCTACAAACTGCAATCTGCTGCAAAAGCTAATGCTATAATTTGTCGAAGAGTTAGAGATTAAAAATGTATTGGTTTCATAATCCCAGTGCCTCGTCAAACGAGAAATCCAGTCTCCCTTTCAGTTCCAAAGACAACTTTGGAAGTTGTGTGACAATATCATTAAGAAGTTAAAAGTTCAGTATACTCTAAACTAGGATAATTTTAAGAAAATGTATAGTCAGCAAGGCATGAATACAATGCGCAAGGCTATTGTACCCGCTGTATACCTTTTACTTGATATATTCCATAGCCGGTACTTCAGCAGAAATACAAGGACGGGTATCTAATTAGACACTGAATTCAGGAGACCTGATGCCCAATTCAGTGTCGTCCTCATAATGCTTTACTTTCCTTTTAGGGGTGAACACTCGAAGAATGAACCTTGATAGACGACTTAGAGGGTCCTGTAGACCTTCCATCTCATAGTGCCCAAATCGCCAGTCTCTTTCAACGAAAGGCCGTTGTATAGGCTCATCAAGACCTCCTGTAGAGATAGGATGTGTAACAGTATATCAAATTATAGAATCTCAATTATACATTTGTATAAGATGAAGACACACAGGATTTTGGGAGGGGGACGGCTCAACAGGTTAGGGAATGATGAACAAGCTAGGTGAATCTGCAAATGTCATTGGAAGTGCTTAAATCAAAGTTTGTTCCCAAAAAAAAAGTCTTTACTTTTTATTCACTTAAACATTCATCTATTCAAGCTTATCCATGAATTTCATACGCATTTGTAGTCTCAGAATTGAACAGTGAGGTGATGGGTTGGGGGGTGCAGGTGGCTAAAGAAAACATTCCTACATTTCACTGGCAGCCAAAGGATGTGCTGATGAATATACCTGCATACATTAAACCATGTTTGTTAACTGCCCGATAAAATGGCCGTGTCTTCTTCTCTTTAGCAGCTCTTTGGAGATCATACCATGCACGAGACCTGTCTTCACATGTGATCTTACCTGTGGACACCACCTGAATATATAGCAAATAAAGTATCACCAAGGAGAAATGAGAAAAGGACTGATGGAGCAAAAGAGTAATCATCTAAACCTTTGTAAACAGATTATATGAAGGGCGTGGTATCCTTGTCAAACTATTCTCCCGATCAACTGCTACAAGTCCAAACTTAGGACCATACCCATCAGCCCACTCCCAATTGTCAGAAAGTGTCCAAAATAAGTAACCAAGGACAGGGACTCCCTGCAAATGAGTCACATAAATGTCAAGAACCTAAATATAACAGATTGAGCAAGCCTAATAAGCTCCTTTGAACTGAGATCAAATTTAGAGTGAAGACATTGATCATGGCTGCATAAATGGCAAGTAAATGCTCCAGTAGATATGGCTGGCGGATCAGATCTGTCCCATCAGAAACTCCATTCTCTGTTATGATGAAGGGCACCTTCAGATGTTTGTACCTCTCATGAAACTGAAGTAGCATACGAAACAAGCCATCAGGATATACACCACGGCCAGATTCACTATATTCATCAGTCTCTACTAGCTTCAGTCCAGTACCAGATACCACTTCCTGCCCAGAAGAAACATCATTAAGCTTATGCATGTCTCATACTGTTCTATGTTAAAGAAGTTACGAACCTGCCCATAGTAGTTTATGCCTATGAAATCCAACTTATTTGAAATGCTATCAACATATGGGAAAATGGTGAGGGAATTAGCCAGTGAAACAGCAGCAACATCAAAGACACCATAAGGCCGCATAAATGACACATGATGTGCTACCCCAACAATTGGTTTTATCGCAACGCTGCAGAAAATAACCAAGTAAGGAAAGGTGAATTAAGCAATCAAACATAATCAAAAGGTACAAAAACATTGTTTAAAGAATGCAGGCACTGCTATTATCTGAAGTTAAGAAAGGTACAAATTCAAAGAAACCAGCCAAACAAAGTGATGTAATAAACTTCAAAGTGAACTATTGTTATCGACAGGTGAAAAGAAAAATTTTTGGATTACTCCAAGTTTACCTATGTTCATGGATATAGTTATATGCCTTCACATGTGCAGCAGCCATCCAATGCATAGCTTGTTTGAAGACGCCAGTTGGCAGAGCAGAAGTGGCAACTTCCAGCATGTCTGGATGACCACCGGGCCAAGCTCCCGCACAGTATGTTAGCATACAAAAGACATGAGGTTCGTTGAATGTAACCCAATAATCTACAAGCTCTGATACAGTATCAACTACGAGCCTGCAATTACAACATCCAAATGTCACTAAGCATCTGAGTAATTGAGCTTCATTTTAGGCCATGATCACACAGTTGAACTGATAGAATATTCAGAAGTTGCAAAACTTTTTGAGGGATGAGTAAGGAATATGAGCTCTTGGATTTTGTAGTTAAAAGATGAGAAAGGAGTAGCCAAAGGCACATAGATAGACTTCATGAAGATGGATAAGGATGAAATCTTCTCAATTAGTATCAGAGAAGGTACACAGCTACATAGCTGCAGAAGACAAGTACTTGATAATATGCCGCTGGGAAAGAATACTAACTTGGTAAAATCCATGAAATATCCAACAGTTTTCTCGAACTTCCACCCACCATATTCACCAGCCCATGGTGGCAATGAGTGATGGAACAATGTCAGCATCACTTTCATTCCACAAGATCGAACCCTAGAGATAATCCACTTATATCGCTCCAATGCTGCAAAATTAACCTATAAACAATGTCATCAAACTGAATTATACACAAAATCACCACCAAAATTTTAGTAACCATGAAACTTATTCAGATGTCTCATTATTACCAATGGATAAGCATCATGACATAAGTTCAAGTCTGGTGTCTCTCCGAATTTAACTTACTGATTCAAATGTCAGCTCATAGCATTCTAGGAACCTATATACAAACAACGCAACCAAAATCAACATCATACATACAATTCCATTAAGCCCACTGACAGGCTCCTTAGGCATAACTCTCGTCCAATCTATTCCCATTCGAAAGATGCTAACACCAGTATCTTTTGCCAGTTTCAGCTCTGTATCAGGATCAGACCAGAATCTTAGCCTCTCCTCCCTATAATCAATTAGAAGAATTCATTTCAACAACAATGGAAAAGCGTGAAGGCATCTTCCTCTTTCCCCAACTCAGTAACTTTCAAGTAATATGATATATTTAAGTACAGTGTACATAAGCTTACGGGTGAGGAACATTGTGCCATGCAGCCACATTATGATGGCATTCTTCATTTGGCGCAGGCAGTTCTTCTTCTGCATACTTTTCAAACCCTCTAATCATGGCTTCCATAGCTACCTTCAGGGGCTTCTTTTTCTTCGCCATCTGAGCATCTCGTTTCACAGAAAACAAACTCAGCTGGGATCCACCATCAGCGCTAGCTGAACTAATGAGGGCATCGGCTGGTTGCAACCCCCTATCTGACTCTATCTTATCACAAGGTGTTTCTTCTGCAAACTGGAGCCAAGCATCATTCAGCCTGTCTTCAACGTGAGCTGGCGCTGTTGCCAATCCAAAGAAGAACCCATTATCTCCTTCTTCTGAAAGCACCGGAGACAAAACTCTATCACAAATTCCCCCAATATATGTAGACTGTTCAAAATGCTCCGAAGCGTATTAACTTTTTTTTTTTTTGATAAATCAGAAGGTATTTATAAAATGAAAAAGATATTAACCCTAAACAGATCACCAAGTGGTGAACAGCCCAAAGAGCAACAATCATAAAAAACCAAATAGCTCAAGTCAATAAACAGGGAAAGCAAAATCATTTTTAACTGAAAATTGTAATGGAAATGCAGACTTCAAGTTACTTTAGTTACACATGAAGTTAAACGAATTAATTGTTCCTCGTAAAAGCAACTATAAATGGAGCTGATGGTTTTGAAGCTTCTAAAAGCTTCACATGCAACTTAAAAAGCAACATTAGTTACCGCTAACGTTAAAGGAGGCGAGAATCTCAGAAGACTCGTCAATCGGAGACTTAAACCGCCTGAGATTCTTCCTTCGGTATTTCGAGTACGAGAAAGTGTTGGCCGCGACTGTCACTGCCGCCAAAACTCCGGCGAGCTTCACCGCCGATACCAATAGTGCGAACATCACCGTGTACTCTGTAAATTCAAACAAAAACAAAAGCGAAAAGACGCAAATACTAATACATAAACAAAGCTTCCTGACATCGAACTACGATGTCCGCGTGTTAAAAGATATGTGTTTTTCGAAGTTGACCACCGGATATGATAGCGAGTGGAGCACACGCCAATGAAACAATGGCTTGCAGTTTTACGATCACCATTCACCGCTACTTTGCTGCTTGACTTTGACTTTCAACGTCATGTTGGGCGCGTGTGCATGGGTGGTTTTGCAGTGAAGAGTCTTGTCAAAGATTGAAACAAAGGCGGGGAATGAAGTGTAGACATGGCAATGGGCTGGGAACGTGTTTGCAATGGGCGAGTTGGATCAGGGGTTCGCCAGGCCCTGCTGGGGCATGGCTAGAGACAGCGAGTTCAAGCCGGAGGAGTCTAATCGGGCAAAGCAATATTATGAATATTGAACCGATATCAAAATTGAATTTAATTTTGGTAAGGTAACTGTATTAGTAGTAATAAATATTAGGTATTATTTTAGGTAATTTTTTAATTTATGAAATAATTCTTAAATTTTTTTAAATTGTAAATAATCCTTTAATATATTGTACTATATACTTTATAATTTTACATCAACCTTATCTTCAAAATTATATTAAATTTTTTTAAATAACAATAATGTATTTGTTTTTATTAATATTAATTTTCACATATTTCACATATAAATAATAACCACAATCAATATGAAAAAGATCATTTAATCATCATACAAATATAAAACTAAGAACAATATAAAGTGCTTAAAACATTACAATTTTATCATATAATAAATAATAAATGCATCAAAACTATCAAATAAAAAATAATAAATATCCATTACTCTCTAACTATTAAAATTTACAATAAGAATTCATGCCGAAGAATCAACTAAAAGTGAAATATGAAACAAAAATATTTAAAATTATATTGCATATATAAAATTTAACATATACATTAAATATAAGTGAAATTAAATGAAAAAGAGAAGCAAAAACTTAGAATTGTATTAACCCTTATTCTCATTTGGTACTAATTACTCATCATTGAAAGGAGTTTCGTCATCACCATTATTAAAATGCATATATAAAATTTAACATATACATTAAATATAAGTGAAATTAAATGAAAAAGAGAAGCAAAAACTTATAATTATATTAACCCTTATTCTCATTTGGTACTAATTACTCTTTATTGAAAGGAGTCTCATCATCACCATTATTATAATTAATTGCACCAAATGAAATATTAATGCTTTCTCATTCAAGATTATCTTTCAAGTCACTCTCATTTATTAAACTCGATATGCCACAAGGATATTATCAATGCAAATTGGATCTACTAAACTACGTGTTCTATTAAAAGTTCCAGTAAACAATAAAATTAAATCATTAAAAAATATAAGAAATTATATCTAACTTAACAATGATAATAACATACATTTCTTAAAGCTTTAAATTGTATCGAACAAAAACTAAGTTATTCAATTTTCTGTACTCCAATCTATTCTTGTTCTTAGCATGGATAAATTCAAATGTGCTCCAATTTTTTTTACAACCTGTTACACTCACACATTGACTTGGAATTCAAATTGCAAACCTTTGCAATTCTAGAACACTACTTCCGAACTGATCCTACCAAAAAACCGTAAGTTGTAAGAAAAAAGTAGTATTATAAACAAACTAAAGTGATTATTAATTTTCAGCAAGCAACAAAAGTGAAAAAAAATTTATACATGGATTAAGTATTTCTCTTCAATAAATAGTAATTGACATCACAAAATCATCAAAAATCTCGTTATAAATCTCCATTTATGAACTTAGGAGAACTTGCATCATTTCATGGGCAACAATTGTTGTAATAGTTAATAACATTCTCATATTAACTTCAGTTTTTTTTGTAAAACTTGGTCTGAAATAGACACTAGGATTCAAAAATGTCTCAGCTACAAACAACAGAGAATAAAGTTATCTTTCCCATCTCTCATTGATGACTGCAAAATCAAGTATGTACAAAAAAGGCCTATTTTTCATATTGGCCTTGATTTCTTCCTTCGCTCTCTCCATGACATCATAAAAAATAATCCATTGTTGCCTTTTCATCACTACCAGCTAGGAGAAGTACCCTTACCAAAAGCTCACAAACTTAGATGAAAAATTGATATTGAGACCTAAATTTAGTATCTTCAAGTATAATTCTAAAAATCTCCAATCCAACATTAAACATAGCATGCTGAGATGTAACTCAATTATCACTTGTAAATATTTGTCTCAACTTTTTCTTCATCATAATAAAATAATGAAGTGATAAGAAATATGTTGCAAATCTCGTAACAGCAAGAAGACAAAAATTCATACCATTGGTTAAATCTTTTCTCATTAAATTCAAGACTTATGTACGATTGTAGATGAACTTGGTTACTTTTTTTACTTTCTGCGTAGTCCCGTCAATTGTAGGAAAATACCTTGCTTGCCTTATAGTTTTCACCATCAAGTCAATGCAATGTGTAGCTCAGGGATTTCAATAAAAAGGATTCCAAGGACCAATCCAACATGGACACAAGCTGGATCATTATATCTTTTTTAAGCAGATGAATTATTAAGAATACTTAAACTTCCTTCCATTTATCTGTAAAACTAAATGAAGACATATGTCAAAATTAACTTAATATATAACTTCATATCAAAATAAAAAACACATAACTTTATTATCAAATACTATCACAAAATATGTATTATTCAACTCTCAAGTCCAAACTAACACAGTTACACAGTACACATATACATCGTATATAATATATCTCATTTTGTATGATTACATCATATATAATTTAATTTCATCCAACACAATCCACTAATAAGTCAAAACACAACACTTCAAGTATTATACATCATATATAATTACATAATAAATATATACATCATATATAATATAACTTATTTGTATGAATACATCATATACAATTTAATTTCATCCAACACAATTCACCAATAGGTCAAAAATTAATAGTCCAAGTATTCAACATACACAGTTACACAATACACATAAGCATCTTATATAATATAACTCATTTTATATGATTAAAAATACTTGAATTATTGTTTTTTTGACTTATTGGTGAATTATGTTGGATGAAGTTTAATTGTATATTAATTCCTAACTTTAATTTAAAAATCTTTCATTCACCAATTTTAATAATAATTCTTAGTTTCTTACTCAAGTTAACTCCACATTGAAGAGCAAACATACACTATACTATTCAATTTAATCTAATATAATTCACCAATAAGTCAAAAACTAACAATTCAAATATTCAACATACGTAATTACATAATACACATATACATCATATATAATATAACTCATTTTATATTATTACATCATTCAACCATAAACTAGAGACATACATTTGCAACTATAACATATTCAATTTTAACCATAACTCATAACTACAAGTTTACAACCAATTTGTTATAATCACATGATTCAACTTTAAATTAATCTATTTTGTTTGCTTATACAATTCAATTTGTATAGGCTTATCAATATTTTGTTTTCTTAACTAATTTTAATCAGCACTGTTACTAAAATTCTAATTCTCAACTTTAATTTAACAATCTTTTATTCTTCAATTTAATCGACATTCTTAATTTTTTACTCAAATTAACTCCACAATCAACATACACAATACACTACATACTTCAATTTAATCTAACACAATTCAATATAAAAAATTACTGCACAACATAGTTAAAAGGCCGTAATTCAATATATTAATAATCAATTGACCAAGTAATCAACATAATTCCACAATTCCAAAATTTCATAATCAACTTCACAATTTCACAAATTCATAACTCCGCAATTCCACAAAATTTGTCGCAATTTTTTGCAACCTTCACTGAGCTAAATCCATATATTGGTGCAGGTCAGCTAATGAGTGGGTCAGTTCAGGTAAGGATAGGATTAAATTTGGATCTACAAAATTCTAAATCCTAATCTAATCTATAGATGGAGGTGCGGGGTAGTGACTATAAAACTAGAGGCGTGGGGAGTGGTGGCCGACAACTAGAGGAGTAGAGGACCAAAGGAGGAGGTTGTTGGGCAGGAGGCTACAATATACTCGACACTACGGGAGAGATGATCGCAGGGCAGCGGTGTTGTGGTGGCTGGCAATAGATGAGGAGACTATCATAGGTCTGGGTTGGGATTGGGAGTGGGACTTGGCAGCTGGGGTTGGTGGAGACAGAGACAAGAGACGAAAGAGAAAGTAAAATAGAGAGGAAGAGTGTTTGTATAAGTGGGGCGGGGATTAAAAAAAATTGTAGATAAGTCCTTCATTTATCAAAATTTATAGTATCAATTGGTATTTGGCCGGTATTTTAAATATCGACTGATGCTGGCTAGTATCGGGCAACACGATTTTGTACCATTTATTAATTTATACGGTACCTTTCGATCAATATCAATAGGTACGGTATGAAATCTATAATATTGGGTCAGAGGCGGCTCGAGTCCTGTCTGACTCGGCCTAGCCAATTTTTTAAAACTAAAGGTGCAAAATGACATCATTTTAGGAAAAACGACATCGTTTTGCTTAGAATGCCTAAGCTCAGCCTAAGATTCAATCAACCTCGGCCTGGCCCGTTGACTTTAGGTTGGGTAGGGCTGGGCTTAGGCCCAATTGGCACCCCTAATGGATTGGTTCTGGATTCACAAGAGCATGATAGCCTTGCCCAATCCAATTATACCACCTATTATGACTTCCCATTCTAAAAAATGGACTTAGACTTTAAGGTTTGTAATTAGCTTATTAAAACATAAAATGGTAAAAATATCCTTAAAATTTACAATTGGACCATAATGTTTTGCAATGTTCAAATTAAACCTTATCATTTTAAACTCGTTTAAATTAAACTCTACATAGATAAGAAAATATAACAAGAATATCATACCATTAGTTTTTTGCCATGACAGAAAATATAATATAATATAATATTTTAATTTTAATTTTATTATGGGTCTTATTTTTCCATATAAACATCACATAGTTATTTAGGACTCAATTTATTAAAACGTTTTGTTAAGTTTAACTTAATTTAAATAAAAATAATTAACCTAATTAGATTTATTATAAAATCAAACAATAATGTAAAACTTTAAACAGAAAATCCCCATATTTACCTATCTCTGCCAATATTTACCTATCTCTGCCTTTAAATTTATCAATCTTTTTAAGATACACATTGTTGTCCTTCACTGTTGCCTTTCACTAACGACTTCTTCGCTGTTGACTTCTTCACAACCAACTTCTTTAACTACTTAGTTATATGGTAATGGATGTTATTTGCTTCCATTCTCTGTCTTTTAACCTAGCTGCATATGGGAGGCAATCCTATATGAGGACTTTTTTTACCTACTTCCCATGTGGTCCCTTTTGGTTAAATTGTTTAGGATAATTTTAATGGGGATAAAATATTCATAAATAATTTGACTTAGGACTAGGAGTCATGGGTTATTCTACTCACATGAGAGTTATGGGTTATCTCATACTCAATAGTATTTAATGACCATTATTCAAGTTTCTTTTTTCAATTTCTTCGACTGAAAACTTCCATACTATGACATTATTTTTTAGAGTAGATTCATAACAAATTTAGACAGGTTTATGAGAATCAATTGGCTCAATAATATAAGTGCAAGTGTCCCTTATTTCGGTCCACCAACTAAGCCCTTAAATATTTTTATTTAATGAAAATTCTTATCATGAACAAACTAATCACATATAGACAGTGAACTAATCTAACTTTCATAATCTAACATCTAACATTTTTCCTATTGATCGCGGCTTATCGTTCGATTCTAAGATCGATCCTTGGAAACCGGTCAAAATAAATTTATACCAAGGATTGCAGCATAGCTGAAC
>JANKOE010000205.1:30662943-30674366 GCA_026284465.1 Erythroxylum citrifolium | reverse complement strand
AAACACAAGCAAAATACACTTAACTTCGAAAAATCATAGCTTTCGATCCCGATATCAAAAACAGTCATACTTCATGGCGACAGAAACTTTCAACAGAAACTACAATTCTTATGAAGATCATTTTCTAAAAAAACTGCTTAAATAAAAAAGTCAACTCTCTATCTCCAAAAGCCAAACTTTCATAATTCAACAAATTCTCACACTTCACTCTTTATTTCTTAATTTTCAACTTCTATTTCAATCAACTCATTTACTTTACTCTCATAACCTAACAAATCTACTCAAATATTTTCTCATTAATTTTCTTAAAGCACAAAAACATCTCTAACATAATTCATATACAAAAACACTAATTTAAATTCATTTTAATATTTCTAATTTTCACCGAAAGTTCGGGGTCCAACACTTTCTCCTTATCCATCTGCTATCTCCATGGAAATTCTTAACATGATCCTCAAATTAAACACAGCTGGTCATCTAGATTTCTCATTCCATTACAAATGTAAGGAGCTTTAACTTCTCATCTCAACCTTGCAAATGATTTAATGATGTTTTATGTAGTAGACCATAACTCCATCTTAATTTTGAACAAATCACTCATGGAGTTTTGCAGGATCACTAGTCTAAGTGTTAACTCATTAAAGGGTAAGGTGTACTTTTCATTTGATGTTACTAATTCTGACATATTAAAGAAAATCTTTGGGTTAATATTCATAGCTTGCCTTTCAAGTAACTTGGAGTACCTATCTCTTCTAAAAAACTAAAGTTTCATAATTACTTGATTCTGGTAGAGAATTCAAGAAAAAAAGAATCAATGCTTGGCAAGATAGAGCTCTATCTCAAGCTAGAAGGGTACAACTTATTACCTTAATGTTGAATAATCTCCATTACCATTAGAGCTCTCACATTTTCATGCCTAAGGAGATCAATAAGGAGATGGAAAATGTATGAGGAACTTCCTCTGGTCTGGGAAGGCTAAGAATTCTAAAAGAGCCCAAATCAAATAGGAAAAATCCTGTTGGAAGAAAACAAAAGGGAGGTCTAGGATTTGTCTCAATTCAGACGATCCAAACAAAATTAGTAGCCAAGAGAATATGGAGGCTTTTCAATGACAAAAAGGCACTTTGGAGAAAATGTATAAATGAATATTACTTGAAGGACTCTACTTTCTAAAAAATAGGAGAAAAAATCAACACTCTTGGCCTTTTATACAAATGTTGCTAAAATATCTCATTCATTAATGTAATGTGCTAGTGGCATTAGTAAGGCTCAATAGCATAACAAAAGATTTGAAATGCCCATGGTGTACTGTTAGAATGATATATCTAAATTTGAAGATATTTGGAGCAAAGGTCTGGCTTAGTGTACAATTTGGAATTGTACAACTCTTCCATACGCTTATCAAATATCATAATAGGGAACTTGTTTTTTTTTTTTTTTTGAAAAGAAGGGAACTTGTAATTTATATTTTTGGCATTTAGAGCCTTACAATCCACACAAAATCACTTAAAATTGTCAACTATGTAAACTAGTAGAATAGGAGAGGAATCAAGAGATTGGCTAGGTCTAATAATTCCAAGTTTTCGTATCTCTCTATATTTCTTTTCTATCTCGTCTTTTCGTGAATGTGGGTATTGGTAAGGGCACAACACTACTGGTCCAACTCCAAGTTCCATAATAATTGAAGATGGTGACCGCAGATAGGTGGTAGGCTTATGGTCCCTGAAATAAGACATCAAATTCCAAAATACCGTTGCTACAATTCCATGTTTGAGTGGATTTCTACTGTTATGATTTTAAGTGTTGGAATAACTTCATGAATAATTATATAATTTTGCCATTTTGTTAAAAAATATCATCTATGATCCAAAATCCCATCAGATGGCTGGAACCGATCGAGATACACCAAACCCTGCCCAAAATAAGAACAAGAAAATCCACTAGAATTTTCTTTCCATTCAAACAAACGTTATTTCTTGGCACTAACGTAAGCAATTGAGCCCACCTTAACCTACATTTTCTGGTTTGTTTCTATAGAAGTCCCATTTTATTTGTCCATTCGATGCTCAAATATTGTTGGAATCAATTAAGATATCAAGAGGTTGATTCCTGATATTTCCTCAAACTAATATTAGTTATCCCTCCATTGTAATTCCGTTGATCTCATGGAGAGAGAGTTCTTCAAGTTTTTTCTCCATTGATGACAGATGAATATTTCAACTTCTTATTCTAAGGTAAGTGACCAGCCCTAGTTGCGAGCTACTCAAAGCAGCGCTGATATTCTTCTTTTGTTGTTGTTTGTATTAACTTGCACAATTCTCCTATATAATTTTTTGCTTCAAAGTGTAGGACCAAAATGAAGATGACATTATCGTTGAATTCCTCCCACGTAATTGCAGGCTGATCTTGGTCTAGCTTTAGGAACAAAACCTGGGCTTTAGATGCAATTCCCACCTTCTCCTAATCTACTATTTTTTGCTGTTTTGTTTCCCATCACAAATTAGGAAATCTATCCATAGGAATCCTAGATTTGTCAACGGTTTGAACTACTATAAATCTAATTAAATGTAAAATATCTAATCTTGATAGAAATAAATGCATTCCAAAGCTTATACAGATATGGTAAAGGGCTTTACACTACTGACTTCGAGTCGTTGTCCTTCCAAATGAGTAGCGTTAGGATAACTCCTCATTCTAAGCAGTAACTAGCAAGTTGTTGTCATTCTGCTCCCTCTCTCTATTCTTATAATACATCTTCAGAAAGGCTTCGAGCTGTGATGGTAAGGTATTGGAAAAGTTGCTCACAATTGTGTGCTCTAAGACCAAATTATTAAGATCTCCTTTTTACAATTGTGAAAATGAATCTTTCAATGTCTCGTAGCCTTTCAACTATACATCAAATGTATCATTAAAGGCATTAGTTCCAATTAGATGTGATGTTATTAGATTTGAACATTTCAAATTCCTTCTTACTCCTATTACTTATCTTGAGAATCATTCTCCTATAAGTATACATTGAATCAAACAATTTGTTTAATGGGTCTGTAAGATTATATCCAACCTTTTGGATATCTCATAACCCTTTATTACTCAATTTAGTTCTAAACTAAATGGATAATATATGCTTCAGCTAAGCATCACATCCTTAAATCATTAGCTTTAATTATTTCAAAGACTTAGCGTTTCATATCTAATATGAAATCTTGCTAATTGATTTAATTGAAACTTTAGAAGGTAAGTCATTGTACCAGGTATTGCTATAAAGAAAATACTATTGCAAAATACAATATCTCATATTGTATTTTACTTCTTACATAAATCCATACACTTATAAATTTAGTTATGAAGGAATTCACTAAAGAAGATCTTTCCCTATAGATAACTGAAAATTTAAAACTTACCACAACGATCTCATTGAAGTGTTTTATTATTCTCAATGCTTTATTTTTACTTAGATTTAAACAACTTGAACTTTTCAAAATTTTAAATCATTATTTCATGTAATACGTATGAATATATCAAATAAAGTCATTAGTGATCTAACAAAATATAAGTCTTATCCTTTTTATGAATTATTATTCTATCCAATACATCACATGTATAAGATTTAATAATTTAATACCATCATCTTCCTTTCACCAAAGGTCGATTTGGTTGTTCTTCAACTTGACCAGTTTCACAAGTTTCATATGATTCATAATCAAGAGGATACACGTACCGTTATATGTAACTTTATGATTCTCGTTTTGATGATTTAACAAACATGACATAAAAGGATTATCTCAATTATCCAACTTTCTATTCTTGCCATTTATGTTAAGCATAAGTCTCCTTTGATCCAATACATATACAAACTACTTGCATAAACTTGGATCATCTACTTTGACTTAACAATCTATTTCTAACCATGCATTGAACATTACAATAATGTTAAGTCTAAATTCAGTATCAAATACTCATAAACATGAATTAGAAATATGTATGATCTCTATCATATCACATATAGGCAAGAAAATTTATGCAATCATTTTCTTTTATTCATACTGTTGCTACGCCTTTAATTATAGTCCATAATTATGCTTTTAGTAAAGAAAAATTAAGTGGAGTAATTTTAACAAGGCACTATACCTTTCAGCCCTACTTCATACAACCCCTTGCATTTTGCTATCATGGTATTGTCATACATCTTACATGTTGTAGTGAAAGTTCACGAGATATT
The DNA here is from genome assembly GCA_026284465.1 of Erythroxylum citrifolium. Classification (NCBI taxonomy): domain Eukaryota; kingdom Viridiplantae; phylum Streptophyta; class Magnoliopsida; order Malpighiales; family Erythroxylaceae; genus Erythroxylum; species Erythroxylum citrifolium. Next base: position 30,670,147 of record JANKOE010000205.1, on the reverse strand, counting down.
AGTCAACTCAAAATGTCAACGCATTTTGTCATCTATATGATTTTGACATATCTCTACAACTTTGTCGCCATATCCTCAATGAGGATTATAGCAAAATTGCATAATGAACATACATTGTTTTATCTAACTTTTGAGAACTTTTCTCATACATATCCTATGTCTAAGAACTTGGGTTCACTAACTTAGTATCAACTCTACTAAATAAGGTAAGTTTCACTAAGAACAAAATATAAATGAAAGAAAAGGGAGTAATCAATTATATGCCATGACTACCAAATAAGATTAGGACTTTAATCATGCATTTTCTTACTCCCACTAATTTATTCGAAATAATAGCCCACACTACCATTCGAAAAGATTACTCCAATTTCTCTAGTGGGTTAGGATCCTATTCAACTATAGTTGACCTTGAATTTGCTCAGCAAACCAACTAGACTTAAATTAGGTAGATAACAACTTTATCAATCACATCTCATGTGACTCTTAGATCCGTTAGGTGGCAACTCTTGCCAAAATATATCTTATATATTATTCCTAACCTTGCCTCTAAATTCATATATATTATTCCTAACCTTGCCTCTAAATTCATATGATCATGAGTTTGCTCATCCAAATTACACAAATTGAGTTAAGTAGAACACAATATCATAAGATTAAACATATTTGGGTTAAAGCGGCCTTGACCTTGCTTAACAAGCCTACAATAAATAGAACTCTGGTTTATTCTTATAACAATGGAAGGCAACAATCACGTTCTCAACGTGTACTTAATATTGTAACGAGGGATTTTAACTTCATTTGTCTCATCAAACACAAATTGCATGTAAAATATCACATATATAAAACATATAATTTATCATGCATCCAATATATATATCAACCATATAAATAAAGTATGTAACTTATGCACTCATAATCAAATTGTATGCATAAAACATCAAGCTTCGTTTGATTTTAGTTATTGATCTTCATAATCTAAAATAACATTTCCAACTCCTTGGAAAACTTAAATTAGATTAAAACCATTAATTCCTAAATAAATTAAATTAATATTCCAAATAGAAATTTAATTTGTTTTGAAAACAAGTTTCAAATCCAATTGAAGACTATTTCTAATTATCTAGACTAATTTGATAAAATTTAATTGAAAACAATTTTTAATAAATTATACTTCTTACTTATTATAATTTAGAAAAACTTCTTTTCAAAATTATATAAGTAACACATTCTAATCCGATTAGAAAACTATTTCTAATCTAATTAGAAATTAATTTTCCTTAATTAAAAAACTATTTTCTAAAATTAAAAGGAAACTACTTTCAAAATTAAATAAAACACTTTTAAATTTAATTAAGAAAGTTATTATATATTATTTATTTAGAGATTTATTTCTTGACTAATTAAAAAATCTTTCTTTAATAAGTTAGAAAACTATTTTTCAAAAAAATTAAAGAAAGTACTTTTTTCTTGGTTAATAAATAAAACACTTTTCAAAATTTAACCAAGAAAAATACTTTTCTAAAATCAAGAAACTTATTGTTTATAAATAAACAATTTCTAATAAAATGAATAATAATTCTCTAAACAAATAAAATTATAAATTTAATTTATCTCAATCAAATTGAAATAAATAAATTTAATTGAGAAACAACTTTCTTAATTATTTAAGCAAACACTGTTCTTAATTTTAAGAAGTCTAATTAATTAATTTCAATCTAATTAAGACTAATTAATCTTATTTTATAAATTACTTTTCTAATTGATTAATGTAATCTAATTGAAACTAATTAATTCTAATTTTATAAACTACTTTTCTAAAGTTAATTAGGAATCAATATAATTATTAATCTTAATCAAACTGAGAAAAATAATTACTTTAATTTTGAAATTGATTTGATGATTAATTTAATTTAATAATTCAACTCTTGAAAAATTAAACTAAGTCTTAAAAAATTCCTAATAGAAATTTACCCTTTGAAAACAATTTTCAACAATTGGAAAAACACTTTTCAATTTTATTAGGAGTATAAACTAATTTAATCTCCATTAAACAAATTTAATAGAAATTAAATTTTAAAACTATCAAAATAAAATAAAAATAAAAATGGAAGACACGACTCTATGGATGTGTTAATAGAAGATGGTGGGCTCGTGTCTTACACGAGCCCATCGTCTTCTCTAGAAACGTGGAGATGTTTCTCAACCATCTCCCACGTTTTCAAATCATCCCTCACGTCGTCGCCTGATCTGCTTCTCTGTCACGCCTCTACTTGAGGCTCCTCACCACCGACACGTCCTCGACATTGCCATCGACCAGTGATGTCCCACTTTAAGCCGCCACTAGTCCTCAACTTTACCAATGGCAATTCGCCATTGGTTTGAGCCACCACCAGTGACGGCTCACTGCTGGTGTGCAACTCACCAGTGGCGATTTTCCGCTGGTTCTCTTGGCTAAACCAGTGGTGTTACGCCATTGGCTCCAAGGTCGCTAGTGAGCGACTCCCGCTGGAGGCTTCTCCATTATCGCCATCCCATGACGATACTCCATTAATAATAACCCACAAGCCACAAAATAACCAGAAACCGTACACACACAATCATACATTCGCAACCCAGACAATCAAACCACCACGCATTCGATTTCTTTACAATCTGGTTTTAGGAAATTTGAAAAGCTTTCGTGTTTTTCATGACCAAAGAAACAAAACCATAAGCATAAGCATAAAACCCAGAACTTTTGCCGTTTAAAAACAGCCATATACAAATCCAGAAATCACAGCATATAGAACACAATCGGAGGAGCAGACCCAACCAGAAAATGCAATCTAGATTGCTTCCTGGTAGTGAGCAAGTTTCGCCTAAGGGGATGGGTGATTATCGCCCTAAAAACAGTTGCGATTTTGCCACTGTCGCCCTCGCCTCTTTCCAGTTTAGCCGACATCGACGTATAAAATCATCAACGGAGTTGCCATTAAGGCACTCTTTTATGGACCTTTTGGACTCAGCCTCCACTCGATCAACATTCATTCTTGAAAACCCTAACCTATCTCTGGTACTTTCGAAATTGATCACGTGAGGGAAAAGATAGAATAGAAACCCTAGCGCTTCAAAATTAGCAGGACTGAATGTGGGGTTTATAAGTCAATTTTGGATTTCAACTTATTACAGGAGCTTCGGCCTTCTAGGTTTTCCAGAAAACAAACTCCAAAACTCGTAAGAACTCTGTAACAATTCTAGGGTTCATTATCTTCTGGTTTTAATTTCTAGAACAAAAGCAAATAGTAGATTCCCTTCAAGTTAATTTCCCAAAATGCAAAGCCAAAGTAAAGGACTTTGAACAAATTTCCAAAATTCTAAATCAATTATAGGTTTCACGAAGAATCAGATAAGATTATATTCTTTTAATTCCAAATTTTTTATCAATAACAATCACACAATTTAATCAAGTCATAGAATTAAAACTTATCTCTGATACCACCATTGGAAAACCACAGCGGAATAATCACGAAACTTTTCGTGACTTTTTGATTTTCCAAAAACCAAGATCTATTTAATTGTATAAAATGATTAACATAAATCATAAGAAAACGAAAACTTAATTCGTACCTTATTCCAAAGCTTGATCTTTATCTTGTTGTATCCCTCGAACCGTTTCTGAAATTGATTCGTCTCAACCACCATAGCCGTATAAATGTCCGACCTTTAACGGTATCCATAGAATGAGTTGAGAGAACTCTGTAACTCTTATAGAGAGGGTTAAGCAAGCAGTGCTAGCTCCATAGATCTTAAGCCTATTTATAATAAGCTTAGGCTATTTTAGCAATTTAATTGAAATTAAATTCTAATTTTAATTAAACTTTAATTAGAATTAAAAATAATTCTAATTAAATACCAATTATGCCCATATAAGATTCAATATCTCATATTGATCCTTATTTATTAAATATATCATATTTAATCGTAAAGTTTCTCAAACTTTGCAATCAAGTCCAACTTGATTAAATTAATTTTTTTTCTCTTCAACCTATTGTATATGTGAGACCATTAGGTTTTCAAATATGTTGGCAATGATTATAAAATCTAATTTCAATTCATAACTAAAACCAGATAAATTAAAACTCCTTTTAATTTATGTTTAATTCTCTAATTCAATAATTTATAATCATAGATCAAGATTGGCGTCTAGCAACGCATCATGACCACCTAAATATTTAGAAAAGTCAAATTGGTTTTGACTAACCTTTCTGTGCATAATTTTTTTCGTATAATTCAATCCTTTTATCATACAATATTCTGATTAGATGTAGAGCTTGAAATTAATGTCTACTCTATTTTGAGTCTAATTATTTTAGTTCTCCTCAATTAGCTATTAATTCAATTAATGACATTTGTAAACTATTTACAAAACATCATTTCACCTTGGCCAAGGATTTCTTGAATCAATACTAATCGAGAACAACGAAATATTCTCCCTAACTACTTTAGGGTGATGAATCTTATCTTGATCACTCAGCTATCTCCATATAGTTCATGCTACATCCAATGATTACCGATTAAACGACCTATGATTAAATAGATCATAAGTAGTATCAAAACATAGTAATCCCCATACAAGATAACTTTGATGACCTCAAGTCAAAGGATTACTTATACAATCATCACAATGAGAATTCCATAAACATATAAGTAATGTTCTAAATGGATTTCTCATATCGGGTTTGTTCAGTGAACTTGTTCTCTAGCAAGCACCCACATGTTTGTTTAAGTATCTCTAAACTTTAGCCTATGAGATCGACTACTTCCTTCATAAGGAAAAACAAAAAGCGTGCTAGTTTTTTTACGTTCTATTAATGTCCAATCTTAATGGAACAATGATTAGGAACATTTAGGAATAATACATAAATGCAATATGAATTTCATAATTATAATCTCATTATAATTTCATTTGCAATTTACAATTATCCAATGTACTATGTTATATACATCTAAACATGTACAAGATAAAGACTGCCTTTAAATAATTTGTCACTAAACTACAACCAAAGCGATTGGTTGTAGGGTATAAATCAATAGTACAAGTGTTTCACCTCTAACGATATCCACAAAACAAGTTAAGAGAATTTTGTAACTATTTCTGAGGGAGTTAGGCAAGAAGTACTAGCTTTCTTAGAACCTGAGCTTATTTATAATAGGTTTTAGACATTCAATAATTTAATTGAAATTAATTCCAACTTTAATTAAAATTTAATTAGAATTACAATTGATTCTAATTAAATACTAATATGATGTGTTGATCTCTACTCTATACATCACAAGCAAATGCACCAATAAATTATAATATAATTCCAATGAATATCGAGTGTTAATTCCACAAGAACTATAAGTACTAGTAGTCATCTCTTTTCTATTATCTAACTGACAAATTAAGATGATGGTTTATTAACCAAAACATTGAAAACACTAAGATTAATCAATATCAAACAACTAGTACCTAGGTAATGAATCTCCCTAAGATTTCTTAAGTATTAACCTTTTATCATGCAATTTAATTATTGATCATTGAATAGTAAAAATTTCTATCTTATGTTAATATCTTTTTTAAGACTATTAACAGTTAATCCTTGGTTGATTAACTAAAACCTCTTTCTGCTTAAAATTCCTAAGATCATATTACTCGATTCGTGAATTTTATAGGTTTGACCCTAATCTAGATGATTTATGCTGACCTATTCTAGGTTTGCATGCAACCCCTTCCAATTATGGTTTATTTATTCATACAAAAAGATTTCTCAATCTCAATCATATTAAATTATACATTGAACTAATATTCCCAACATATTAATTCAATAATAAAAACACATAATTGAATTGTAGCGATTCAATTAATCAAATTGAATTAAATAAAAGACCAAATTACAATATCCATCCCAACTTAAGGTTTATGATACCTAGACATTAAACAAACTTAGTTCATAAACATAGAAAACAAAACATTAAAATTTTAGAAGAATAATTAGAAAATGAATCCATAAGATATATATCTCCTTTTCTCTAATGTAATCTTTTTTTTTAATTTGAAAGAAAATTTTCTTTCATAATAGTAAAACTATATACATCATTACAACGCGATCTCTAGTAGAAAAGGCAAAATTACATTACAATGGCCAAAACAAAAAGGTTTGGATGTTAGGAAACTAAGTTGGTGAGTTATAAGTTTCAACACAATTTCACTATATTGGACAAGTTTTAGACTGCATCCTTTGCAATGACAAGTGTTCAAATTTCATTGATGATATGTGTTGCTAGTTGATACTTATAAGTGAACTCCTTTCTATATAACGGTCTATTCCTTTCCAGCTATATATTGTATAATGTGAGTGTGAGAGTTGTTTTCAGCATCACACCATCCTTCTTTCTTGTCTTGGAAACACAGATGATCCAACTAAGCGTGTTAGACCATTTATATGAACTACATAACCATCCAATTTGTCTAGCAATTGGCTTCATATAGATTTGGAGTAAATGCATGTAAAAAAAAGTTGGTTCCTATCTTTGACTGCCATTTTGCGTAAGTCACATAATGGATCGTAACTCCCATACCAACTGTCCTTAGTACTTAATTGATTTTTGATGACTAAATGTGTGAACAAAGAGGCTTTGGGGCTAAGGCTTTGCTTTTAAAGTAGGTTGGACTAAGGGACCAATTGGGGTGTAGATTATAGGCTATTATAGCATGATTGGTTTGTAAAGATACCTTTAGGATGGGGTTTCCATACTATCATATATGTGCTATTGCTGTGAGGGATACTTGGGAAATATTGATGTAGCAAAGTGAAACCTCGAAAAGAACCAGCCCATTGCCCTTCAAAGATTAGTGAGGAAATGGTAACATTGAGAGGAACACGTCTTCTAAGGTACGCTAACTTTGCCCTATTTATTAATGGACTAAAATCAATCCAATTGTCAAATCATAGTGAAATCTTGTAACCATTGCCCAATCTGTGAAAGATGAAAGGGTAGAAAAGATCTCTGTTGAAAACCCAAGGACAATTTGTGTTCTCAGGGAGTTGCCAGAAGCTATGAGGGTGTAAGTCTATTTGGCGGATCCATTTAATCCTAGGAATTTCAATGATGCCACCAGGAAAGATCATTTTCCTTTACCTTTCATTGATCAGATGATTGAGAAATTAGCTGGACATGACTT
>JANKOE010000205.1:30544180-30573543 GCA_026284465.1 Erythroxylum citrifolium | reverse complement strand
GATTTCATGTCGTACATGTTTATCACTTGTCATTGATTCTCGATTCTTAATGCTATTAGTCAATTTAATCTATGATCATATCTAGGTTGTTGCCTAATAAGATTGCTAGAATACATGTTTCTGGTCAATACACTTAAGAGAATTTTTGTCCAATGAATGTTCATTAATTATTATAATTTTTATCAAGGATCCATAATAGCATAGTAACATCGGTGACCAAAACCAAGGTATTTTTCTTATTGACTTTTCAGACTTAATTATTATTTCAATTTGTGAGTTTCCTTTTTGATTTTTATTATTATTTTAGTAAGTAACAAAAACCCCACTTTATTATTTGTCCCGTTTGAACTAGCTAACCTTTACTTTTAAAAATTTCTCGTGGAAACGATATCCGCTTACCGCTACTACATTAATTTGTTTTATCGGAAGTGATTTCTCTTATATTTGGTTGTAGACGACAGCATCACCAAATTTGCCTTCGACGTCTTCATGAGAGTTTTTGCTCTTGAAGGCTTCTTTCTAACCATAGAAAGAACTCCTCAATCAGAAATTCCTACAGAAAGTTATGGCTGTTTCCCCAAAACAGGTTCAGTATGATTGAGTTCATAAACATGGTTGCTTCTTTTGACCATAACTTCTTCTCTAGACATCCAAATGACTTGATTCTTGAACCATTGGATTTGTAAGACTTTTCTCTATATCTCTACTAAAAAAATTGAAGCTATCTGAAATAAAGTGAAAAAGATTAAGTGAAAAGCATGGGACGAGTATAGTGAGTGTGCTCTTAAGTATTTTGAAATGGTGTTCTTCCACTGAATATACTTCAGTGTTTTGATGATATCTTGATCTGTAGGAATCCAAATGTAATGATTTCTAATTTGTGGTAAACTAGAGACATGAAGCTACAAATGGTATGAAATTGGAATCTAATTCAGTCTGTAAGATGTTTAAAATTTCAGATGGATGTTGTGCATAGTATACTGTTTTGGACAAGGGCAATCCAAAAATGTTTGAAGTATATCTTTTGAATCACTGAATCAAATTGAATGATTTTGGAGGCATTAGAAACTTAAGACAATGGAGGATATTTTTCTGGCTGAAAGTGTTATGTACGAATGGTCAAGGATATTTTTGGCAAGACACTTAATTTTAAAAGAACATAAGCCTATAAGGAAGGATAAAATGGACTTTTTGGACTCATTAAGGGCATAATTGGAAGTAGAAGTGTTGTCTTACTTATAAATGAAAAAGAAAAAAGTGAATGGGAGGATAAGCAGTAGTGATTTATGAAAATGAGTAAGAAAGAGATAAAAGAGAGAAAACATGAAAAAGAAAGAGGGAGAGAAAGAAGAGAAAACAAGCTAGGGTTTTAATTTCCCTAGCCTTCAAGAGAGATTTTGAAGCTATTCAAGAAGAGAAAAAGTAAGAGGAAGAAAAGAGCTTCTATTTGAACTAAAGATCTCTTCATTTAGTGAAGAATCAATGTATGATCTTTTGAATCTTTTGGATTTTGGGAAGGATGCTAGTTTACGGAGTTTAGAAAATGCTTGGGTTTAAATGTTCTAGAATCAATTTTAGTGATTTTGCATTGTGGGATCTTTAAGTGGATTCCTATTGAATGAGATTTGGTTTATTTTAGGAAACCAAGAGAATTCTACCCAAGAACCAGGGGAAAGATAATTTTGACTTGGAGTTTTGGCAAGCAACCTAGGTGGGTAATATATTTATGGTTATTGTGTAAATGGGCGATGTGCCTAAGCGTGTGTATATGTTTGAATTGCTAAGCTATGAAGGGGAATTTGATATTATGAGATCATGTGAGGTTAGAAAAGAGATGACCAGAAAATGAGTTGATACAGAGTAACCAAGTATTCTTGAGGTGTGAGCTTATGAAAAGGGAAAAGATTGAAAGGAGAAATTGGAATGATCATGTACAAATGAAGTGTAATTCTAAGTTCAATGAGACATATATGAATTATGAAATGGGAAGGAACATAAAATGTGTTCTAGAACATATACCTGGGATTGTCATTGAACATGCATTGAACATAGCCCATATAACTATTTGGGCATAAATGAGTTTTGTAACGGGTGTGAATTATGTATTGCATAAATTGTGATGTGCAGGTTAAACATCTGCATATAGGCGTATCTAGAATTTGGAAGCAACTGCTATTTTGGTGCATACTGTGAGTAGACATAGATGGTCTTACTTTATTGTTTGTTTGTTTATGTTAAGAATTGAGTGATCATGAATAATTATGAATGTGATTTGATTGTTGAATTCTAGACAATGAAGGTCCAATGATCGTGATATATGAATGAGATATTAAAGTACTAATTGTAAGTGAATGTGATTGTCAAATATGTCAGGAATGTGTATTTGTATTTGCATATGAATGAAAATGTGAATTATGCACTTCAATGTGGAATGCCAGACTAAGGTCTGATGATCTGAGAAAGTGATTGAATGGGATATGCAATTGTGAGTGATGCATTCCATTGCATGAATGTATGAAATATAATGGCAGCTGTGAACAGAGTAGCCAACAATTAGAGCTTAAAGCTCAACGAGTGAAAATGAGCCTCAGACTCAACGTTTAATGAGCCCTATATGGGATAGTTATCAATGAGCCCTATATGGGACAGTTTAGGCACTCGATCACAACAAAGTTAAAAATGGAAAGTGAGTATCATAGGCATTGCATATGCATGATATGAATGATTAAGTGTATTGACTGTGAAATAATGTGAAATGTGAAATAGAGTGAGATGTGTGAACTATGCGTTATGTGACTGGGTGAGCCATCGATGATGGTCACTCATTGAGTTCGCAAAAATCACCCAAAATTTGTAAATATTTTTCAACATCAGAAGAATACCCCGTTAGGCCAACGGGAGTATACCTACAGCATTCAAGTGAAGGATAGAGGTCTGGATCAGTTCACATTTGCATTGCATTTCTTTATTTTGTATTGAATTGTAAATTCCGCATCTTTTTGTATAAATTTGTATTTCAAATTGATTCAAATGTATTGTATTTATGAAAGGGCCCAATGGTTATTGAAAATTCTGTTGATGGTTTTGTGTTAAGTAACAATGTTTATGAATGAATATGGGCCCAATTTGAGTATTGATTTCCGCAAAATGTGTCGTTGATTTCAAAAAAATTTATACCGACTTTTGAATGATTGAGTGCTCTATCCTGCCACCCTCACGGGGCATAGACTCGGATACCACCATCGATGTCGGGTTCGGATCTTGCGGGAGTGGGTTGCTACAGCTTATGTGTTTATGATTTGTTGACGAGTTTGAGGAATACATGATTTATGTTGTTTATGAATTGTTTGACAAGTTGAGAATTTGGTAAATATGTGTTTTATGGATGCAATGAATATTTTCAATAGTTGTGCTTATTTCTCGGCTATAAACTTGTTACCCACGAGCTTTTAAGCTCACCCTCATTTTTCTCCCATCTCCAGGTGATGAGCAAGAGATCGAGTGATCGAGAGTCTAGTCATCACTCCAAATTTGAATCTTTTTGTATTTTACGTTATGGCAAACACAAAGCTTTAGCCGCATTTCAAGTTTTATTCGCTCATGTGTATTTTGTACTTTTGGATTAGGAGAACAATGATTTATTGTGGTCTGAAATGTCCATTAAAGCTTTGTAAAACTTTTTTCTTTTGATGTTAATGAAATATATTTGTGTTTTGCTCATGACATCTCCAAGCGTTTGCATTTTATTCTCCAGAGACTAAGATTTGAAGAAGTTTCTTGTGTATTTGTTCATAACTATCTTTTATAGAGTTATAGATGTGGTTTTGGAAGTGAATGTGTAAGTTTTGGTATTTGATAGTTGGGTTTGGGTGTCTAGGTTCGAAGGTTTGACCGCGGCGAACCTTTCCCGAAGGGTATTTTGAGTTATTTTTGGTAACTTCGATGCGGCGTATTTGTCCCAAAGGGTACTTGGGTGTGATCTAGGGTCTTCGATGTGGCACATTTGTCCTGAAGGGTCCATTCGCTTGACCTTGAGACTTAGCCGCAGAGAACTTAACCCGAAGGGTCCTTCGAATTATTGCCATGGTTTAGCCGCGATGAATATATACTTTGCCACAGTGAACTTGCCATTGTTGGCGGCGAAATTTCTCTTTACAAATTGAATGTTTTCAACTCCCTCTTACATGACCTTCCCCGACCGCCTCAAGTGGTCGCCTCAGGGTAGGTAATGGGACTCAGACCCAACAGTGACATTCATCAACAACCGATGTAGAGAACTGAATGTTTGTGAAATTAATGCATTATTATTATTTCTTAATAATAATCCCGTACAAATGTAAATATTGCTTCCTAATAGGACCAAATACAACAAACCACTCAACGACAGTCTCAGAAGGAACAAATTGTTGGTGAAACTCAGACGTATCTTGATGCTGTGGGTGGTAGGAACCGTCGTGGAAGGATATTCGGGCTAGGTTTATTTGCGAACACATATTATTTACAATCCTCCATGTTCAGTACAGCAGCGTCTACTAGACCAACGCAAACCAATGAAGTCAATAAGCTTCGGACCACAGTGCAAACATTGATAAAGCAAATAGCTCAGCTGAGACAAGAGATGGAAGAGTTAAAGGGGAGGGGTAGCATCTTAGAGCACTAGACCACTCGCGATTACCAAGACATTAGGATTGTTGTAGTCATTTGCTTTCAATTACAAAGACTTATTATGTACACTGTAATGTTTTTATTATCAATTAAGATAATTTTAACTTTATATCATCAATCAACTTTCTGTTTAAACAAATTAAATTTATAAACAAATAAATTTATTATGCACAGATAATTCATAGCATTTATCATAAGATTATGAAATAAAATTTAATATCGGTATTTTAAAAAAAAAATCGTACTTTTAATTACCGACGGAATATATAAGACCGTCGCAAAAAGCACTATATTTACCGATAGAATACCTTATACTGTCGATAAATTGTTTGATATTTACCGACTGCTCTTATTCTTCCGTCGGTAATATTGAAACCTTTGTAATTATCTTAACTACAGTTTACCGACGGAAAAATCATCAGTCGGTACAATTTACCGACGGTTACGTTTGTCCGTCGATATATTTTACCGACGAAATGACACATAAAAAGTCCGTCAGTAAACTTACCTACGGCCATATTAACGACGCTTTTGTTCTTCGTTTTATTCTTCCGTTTACTGTCAGTTTTTTCTATCACTAAACTACAGATTTATGGTAATGGTTGTCAATAAGATAAACAGTGACTGATACATGTTAAACTTTCTTTTTTTCACGACCAACAATTTGGCCCGTGATTCTAACAGCTACGTATGACAGATTCGTTCATGTTTTAATCAGAAAATGACTTGCTACCTCCAGATGGCGAACTTCCATTCAGTAATCTCTCATGTCAGTGATATTTTGCAGACAATCGTATGTGCTGACGTATTTATAAGGGTCAAAAGCTTGCCATTGGCTAATTATGTGCTAAGAAGTCCTATTGAGATTGGAAAGTTTTTGTGGTTAATAATCAAGGACGCTCTTAAAGTGTACTTTAAGACGCAACATCATCGCCAGTAGTTTAGACTTTAGTGTGTTCAATTAGGATTTCAATATTTAAAAAGTCAATAATCTAATTCTTATTTGTTGACGAAAATTATTATACCCTAGTATAATACATTACCAAACATTGTGAGATTTATTTAAAAATAAGAAACATAAATTAAAAACAACAACAACAACAAAACAGAAGTAGAACCAAACGGTTCCTAAATTATTTTTTTTTCCGAAGCATTTGAAAATTCTATGAGTTTTAGGTGGCGTAAACGGGCATTATTAAGGCACGTGGGTCGATTAAATCACCATCTCCACCAACTATCCATCAATTAAAGTTGAAACTTTGTGTCTTTGGAATTTAAGGCCATAAATTTTAGAGGAAATTGGAGAGTTTTTTATTTATTTATTGCATTGGAAATTGACTCAATAAGGAGAAGACACCCAACCCAATCATTTTATATTTTTAGAAAAAGGAATTTAGTTCTCGGATTATGACGCATCACAAGATCCACTTGGGATTGGTGTGGTGGCCCTTGTTTTACACCATAACCACGCATTTAGAAAATATATATACTTATCTAAATCATAAATGTTTTCCATGAAATATATCAAATTAAGAAATTAAAAAGAGGACTTCTTGTTATGTGCATGGTTACGAGACTTTTCATTGGTGGGTCATGCTCAAGCACCAGTTATTAAAAAAGCAGAGATTAATTAGGTGGGAAATTGTTGAAAGTAATAAGAGAGAAATGAAAAATCAAAGCATCTGCCGACCGAATAAAAGATTGGTGGTAGTTAATTAAGGATAGTGCAGATTCTTGATCGACCATTCTTTTCTGGGTATATGGTCCCGGCTCCAGCCATCCATTTACTGGTTTTATTTCTAAAAAGTCTCAATCAATACATCCATCTATTAAATTCTAGACAGAACAACTTGTCCCTTCATTGGCTTTTCGAACTATATTTATTAGGGTTGCACTTTTGGGGATTTATTATTTCCATTTCCAAGCCTATTAAATGTTTCTTTTGCCTTTTGGTTTTTCAAGTTAGGATTTGTGTTTGGTTGTGAACACCACGCTCATGGTTACTTATATTATATAGGATAAATATTAACCCAAGAAACAAAAACTAAAAGAAAAGAACCTTTAAGCATTTTAGTACACGATTGTAATAGGCTACATTTGAATGAATTAACTGAGTGTTAGACATGAAAAGAAACGATATCCATGTCTACGACGATAAAAATGAAAATGTAGAATTTCAATCTTATACCTCCTATCAATGATGTTGAGAGATTTAAATGGGTATGGGCTCTTCTAAGCTTTTAGCAAATGTAATTAGATGATGTATGCACACACACAAAAAATTTGCTAAGCTTAGGGACCCAGTACCCTTTCACAAATATTATATTCCTTGTTGTCTTCTATCAAAACAATAGAAGGAGATGACGCGTAAAAGGTCATGAGGTTTTAAAATAAACAAAGATGACCCATCATAATCTAAAAGGAATGAAACCTCTACTCAATTAAAGAAACCAAATGCACGAATAATGACGATAAGTCCTCTAAATGTGAGTATTCTTTTTCATGTATCACGAAGCATCTTATTTCTTATTCCACTTTAACTGAATGAACCTTTATGTTTATTCCAGGTTCATAATAGTTGTTATTCTAAAAAAATGTGTACACTAGAGTGAGAAAACAATAAAAATTAGTAAATGTTTCGTGAAAGTACATACAATAAATCACATAATGGAACCGAGTCTCATTCTAGCAACATGATCTTGAAAACTCTTTGGTGGCATACTTTTTGTTAAAGGATCAAAAATCAATAATGCAGGGCTAATGTGTTCAATTACTACTTTGCTCTCTTTGGCACGTTCCCTAATGGCCAAATACTTTATGTCGATATGCTTATTTCGACAACCACTCTTGTTGTTTTTGGCCAAGAAAACTGCAGCTGAATTGTCACAGTATATTTTTAATAGATTAGAAATGGAATCCACAATTCTAAGCCCAAATATGAAACTCTTCAACCATACACCATGCGAGGTAGCCTCAAAATAAAAAACAAACTCAACCTCTATGGTAGAAGTAGTAGTCAAAGTTTGCTTTAAACTCCTTTAGGATACCGCTCCACTAGCAAATATAAACACATATTCAGATGTTGACTTTCGTGAATCAACACAACCAGTGAAGTCTGAATCTGAGTAGCCAACTACTTCGAGATTATCAGTTAGTCTATGCATAAGCATGTAATCTTTAGTTTGTCCCAGGAAGGTACCTCATCACCTTTTTGGAAACTCTTCAGTGATCTATACCTGGGTTACTCTGATATCTTCCCAACATTTCAACAACAAATGTGATGTCAGGTCTTGTACAAACCTGAGCATACATTAGGCTCCCTACTATAAAAACATATGGAATATTTTTCATTTGTTCCCTTTTAAGCTATTTTTTAGGCACTGGTTCAAATTGAACTTATCACCCTTCACAATAGGTGCTATACTTGGTGAACAATCTTTCATCCGAAATCTCTCTAAGATTTTATTAATATAGATTTCTTGGGATAAACCTAAACTGTATTGAGATTTGTCCCTATGGATCTTACTGCCATTGACATAAGATGTCTCACCTATATTCTTCATATCAAAAATCTTAGAAAGAAATTGTTTCACCTCATATAGCAAACCCTTGTCATTGGTGGCAAGTATAATATCATCGATATATAGAACAAGGAAACAAATTTTACTCCCACTAACTTTCTAATATAAGCATTGATCCATGATATTGTTTACAAAATCATATAAATAGATGATATCATGAAATTTCAAATACCATTGACGGGAGGCTTGTTTCAATCCATGTATGGATTTCTTAAGCTTACACACCAAACACTCGCCATTATTAGAGGAGAATCCTTCTGACTGTTTCATATAAACCTTTTCCTCTAGGTCTCCATTTAGGAAAGTTGTTTTCACATCCATTTGATATAGTTTTATATCAAAATGGGCAATCAATGCCATAATCACTTGTAAGGAATCCTTTTTAGATACAGGAGAAAAGGTCTCCGTGTAATCGATTCCTTCTTATTAATTAAATCCTTTGACAACAAGTCTAGCTTTATATCTTTCAATGTTGCCTAATGAGTCCCTTTATATCTTGAAGACCCATTTACATCCAATGGCCCTTGTACCATTAGGCAAGTCGACAAGGTCCCAGACTTTGTTAGATATCATAGAATTCATCTCATCTACCATAGTATTATACCACAATTGAGATTCATTGCAACTCATGGCTTGTGAAAACATTTTAGGGTCATTTTTAGCTCTAGTATTATAGTCAGCTTCTTGTAAATACACAACGTAATCACTAGGTATTGCTAATTTCTTCTCTCTAGTTGATCCTCTTAATGTTGTATTAGTGCCCTCTTATAGAAGAGCTTATACAACTAGTTGCTCAACAACCTCTGGTGATTGCTGAACAATCAGATCTACTAGATTGTCATCAGCAACTTGTGGAATTTCAATGATTGGTTATTTAACACCTGTTTGACTTTGAGGGATGCTATGAATGACAATCAATCTATTATTTGAAGTAGGAGTTTGTATTTCACAATGATCCTTCTCAGGAACTAAGTCCCGAGATTGATCACTCCCACTGATCAAGTCATTCTCAAGAAACTTTGCATTTCTTGATTCTACAAACCTAGTACTATGAGATGGATAATAAAATATGTACCCTTTTGACCTTTCAACATATCCAATGAAATAACCATTTATAGTCCTCGGATCCATTTTCTTTTTTTTGTGGATTATAAATGCTTACTTTAAACAGGCATCCTTAAATGCTTATATGCCTCAAAATCGATTTCCAACCTTTCTATAACTCAAATGGTATTTTTGAAACAACCTTGGTTTGAACTTGATTTAATATAAACATTGTCGTTTTAAGAGCTTCAATCCATAAAGATTTAGGAAGTTACAGTTGCTAAGCATACTCTGCACCATGTCTAATAATGTTTGATTTCTTCTTACAGCTACACCATTTTGGTCCGGAGACCCAAGCATGGTGTATTGAGCTATTATCTTATGCTCCTGAAGAAACTTCGCAAATGGACCAGGTGTTTATCCATCCTCAGTGTATCTACCATAAAATTCTCTACCTCTATCTAATCTTACAATCTTTATTTGCTTACCGCATTATCTCTCTACTTCCATTTTAAATGCCTTAAAGTCGTCTAATGCTTCATACTTGTTATGAAGCAAGTGGAGGCACATATATCACGAGTAATCGTCTATAAACGAGATTAAATATTTCTAACCATATGAGCCCATTCCTAGACTACAAATGTTTGTATATATGATCTCCAATATGTCTGAATTCCTCTTGGCACCTTTCTTTTCCATGTTGGTCTGCTTTCCCTTTATACAATCCATATAAACATGAAAGTTAGTAAAATCCACAGTATTAAGTACTCCATCATTCACTAATTTTTTAATTCTATCAACGAAAATGTGTCCTAATTTTTGGTGCCACAACATTGAGGATTGTTCATTCATAACACATCTTTTAATACCAACATTATTATGGATATGCATTGTATTGTGAAAAACATTTTCTTGCAAATTAATTCAGAAAAGATCATCAATCATTGTGCAATTCCTAACAAGATTAGATCCATGATGTAAACCAAATGATTTATTTGAAAAGTTAAAGGAATAATATCTCAAAGATACAAGTCCTGATACTGAAACCAAATTTCTAGAGAAACTTGGAATGTAAATTGTTCTTTCCAAATTCAAAACAAAACCAAAATTCAAATATATTTTGCATGTCCCAACGACTTCCAGATGTGAACGCATCTTGTTGCCTGAATAGATACATTATTCACTAGCCACTACCTTCCTATGGTTTAGAAAACCCTGCAAGGTATTGGAAATATGGATTGTAGAACTAGAATCAGTCCACTAAGTATTATGACAAACATCATCTATATTAGATTCATAAAAAAACAAGTGAGATTGAAGTACCTTTCTTTATACGCCAAGTCTTAAATTTAGCACAATCCTTCTTTATGTGCCCTCTCTTTTTGCAGAAGTGACACTTGAGATTAAAATCCTTTTTGATCTCAGTATGGACTAGTATTTTACCCTCTCCTGTCTTTTTTTTGGCTTGCCCTCTATTCCTTCCTTCTGTGGCCATATGTGCACTTTCACCCAACTCTATTATCAACCTCCCTTCCTCTTGAACACATATGGTTAGCAGTTTATTGATAGACCATTTATTCTTATGTGTGTTGTAAAAGATTTTAAAGGGTCCATATTAAGGTGGAAGGGAATTAAGTATGTAATGCACCAAGAAAGACTTGAACATCTCAACCTCAAGGGGCTTTAGCTGAGCCGCAATGTCCCTTATTCACATGATGTGCTCATGCACACCTCTAACACTTATGAGCTTCATTAATGATAACTTGGTCATTAAGATGCTGGCTAGGGCCTTATCTGAAGACTCAAATTGTTCATCAATAGCCTTTAATAGATCCCTAATATGATCACACTCTCCAATAGAACCACGAATACTAGCATAAATTTTGGTATTTATGTACATCATATTTAGGCGATTAGATTACTTCCATCGTTCATAAAGAGCAATTTAAGCCTAACTGCTAATTTCAATTGGTAAAGATGGTTTATATTTTCGGGTAGCATAATCAATATCCATCTACCCTAATTGGAGGAGAATCCTCTCTTTCCATATTTTATAGTTGTAACCATTCAATTCAGGAATATCACATTAAATATTAGAAAAAAATTCACAGGTTGAATAACTATACAAAATTCAAATAAACTTGCTTATGTCACTAAATTTGTTGAAGCAAAGAAACATGTATAATGTTTTGCCAATGTTAAAACATGCAACCATATTTCAAATGTGAATCATATAACAATTAAAACTGCCTGTCAGCTAAGCTTTAATTAAAAGATTCATATATAACCTTTATGATGAAATTATCAAATTATATTCCTTTTCTTAATACCTGTGGGTAAATTAAGAAAAAGATAATTTACTATTCCCTCCTAATTAACCATACAAATATAATAAATTTTCATGTGGGATAAAATTTATTATATTTGAATATGATTAATTACAATTTGTGTCATTTTACTAGATATGATCTATAACATTTAATATATAATTTTTCTTAATCAAAGATGTTATGGCTAATCTTCAACTAATTAAAATTATATTGATCACATGACACTTCATTTTATGCAAAATATGAAGGATTAAGGTTCCACATAATCCTTTAAAATTTATTAATCATGCATCAATATCATATATTTGTATAAATACACACACACACACACACGCACACACACATGAATTTAAAATCAAACAATGATTTAAATCATGCAATTTAATAAAATTGGGTTAATATGACAAAACTGAAATATTTGTAGGTCCAAAATGTCAATACAATATAAAATGAAACACTTTCAATCCAAATTATATACAATTAATCTTTACAAGTATGAAACTAAAACTTATCATGATGCCCCACGTTATAAATGTTAGTTCGAGAAATGTGATGCTTATGCTTTACATATAAAGCTTACATTATTAAAAACAAGTTCTAGAGAATTTATACAAAGACTTTCCAACAATGGGCCCCATGATACCAAGGTTGTTGTGTTTCCTCTCACATATATCAAGGAACAATGAAAAACATGACAAAGTCAAAATGTGTTGTTCAAGACTCAAGATTACTCCGACATTTATTCAAAACTTTCCAAAGATTAGGCCCCATGTAGTAAAAGGTTTTGAATTGTCAAAGTTTGCATGGGTCAACTTGACTCATATCTAACCCATTTTACAAATTTGATTATATCTTGACTTCTACAACTCCGTTTTTTATGATTTAGAAGCCATCATAAACATAATTGAATTTCTTTTAGATATCCAAGATCAATTTCACAATATATTAACTCTGACAACATCAATATATTCAATAGAAACATCACCCATTCATGTATAAAATCACATAAATGCAATTACATCAAGAAAAAGGTAAATAAGTGCTCTGATATCAACTGTTAGAATTAAAAAGAAACTATATACATGTCTATTATGATAAAAACAAAAATGTGGAATTTTGATCTCTTACCTCTTGCCATTGATGTTGGGAGATTCAAATGGGTGTGGACTCTTTTAGGCTTTTAAAGAATGCAATCAGATGGTGTATGAAAAAAATGCTAAGCTTAGGGTCCTAATACCCTTTCACAGATTTTATATTCCTTGTTGTCTTCCATCAAAACAACACAAGGAGATGGTTAGTAGTGGAAGGTCATGAGGTTTCAAGATGAACAGAGATGGCCCATCTTAAGGAAACTATTGGATAACCAAGGGATAACACTAAAATGATAAAGGATATTGTAGTTTGGTCATTGGAGCTAAAGTGAAAGCAAATTTTTTTATTATCTCATATGCATAATTGAATAAAAGGGGTGTATTAAGCATTTTTAAACTATTTTTAATCTAATCTGAAGATACCTTGATTGTTGGAGTTTCTTACTTTATTGTTGATTTACCATCATATGATTACATAATAATTGTAACTAGAATCATCCAATTATTGTAGCTGTCCCAATAAACTTGACTCACATCTTTTGCTGTATTGTTGTTCACATCTTAAAATTTCATTGTTTTAAGATGACTGAGTCAACGTACTTAGTGCATAAGACTCCTCGTTTTACGATGGTCGAAGGAAGATCATCGATATATGCAATCTTTTCTTTGTAATTTTTACAAATAGGTTGTTTCCATTATTCGAATTTGTGATCTTATGGTCACAAAAGAGCAACTAGTTTTATCAGTTGCTCCAAAGCTCTCCCACTATTTTAAGATAATTGAAATGAAGAGAATTTTTTGATCTTGTATTGGCTATGTAACCACTTCACCTTGTATCCCTTATATTGTTGTTTTCTTATATATTGCTTTCAAATATAATAGGTTAATTGTAAAAAATATATAAATTTAATTTAATTTTTTTAATACTAGTTCGAAGTTAAAATATTTTAATTTTCAAATTTTAACAAAAAATAACCTGATATTAAATTCTTTGTTAATATAGATGACGTGACAAGCGTATTAGTATTTTTGTAACATAATTGTAACATAATTGTCAGGTAATGTGCTTGCACTATGTATGAATTTTATTATTTAATAAATAAATGATATAAAAATTTTAAAATAATTATACACTTCTTTGTATGTTTTACTTTAAGATTATTTTAAGGTGTTTGATATTTTTAATTTATTAAATAATAAAATTTATCTATGACACAATGCCATATATAATAAACATGTACAAAAATATTAATTTAACATGACTATTCATGTTATTCATATTAATGAGAAACTCAATATTAGTTTTTAAAAAAAAATTAAAAGTTGAAATATTTTAGCGCCACTTTTAAACGTTCGAGCTAGTATTACAAAATTAAACAAATTTTAAGATTTTTATAATTAACCTAAATATAAAATAATCTAAATTCATTTGATTAGTGTGAAGGGCCAACTCCCAATTCATTAAATGGGGAGGGAGCTCCTACGACTACACTCCAACAATATTTTTCCCGTTCAATGTTTACGTATAAAGGACTCAATAAATGCAAGTAACTTGAATAATGAAGCTATTTGATTTTCTTAGATTGACTAAGAACATTTTTTTTTTGTGACAGGGAAAAAGCAGAAAATAAGCCTAATGCCTCAAGATCGCCACAGATAAAGCATCATTATGTAGTAAGCATCGAATGCCCGTGATAGGCCTCTCCCACAAATGTCAACACCATGATGATAAAGAGCCAAGTTTCGCTAAAACAATCAGCACATTGATTCCCTTCTCTCAAGGTATGAACGAGCAAACAGTCCCAATCTTTCCGCAGATACAGTTGAATATCCTCAACAATGGTCAAATAAGGGTGAGATTTAGGACAGTCCAGATTAACGAGCTAGACAGCCTCCAACAAATCCGACTCAAGCAAAACCTTTCTGAATCCATGCTCCCATGATAAAGACACCCCATGGTAGATAGCTTGAAGCTCTGCCAGCATATTTGTAGCACAACCAAGAAAACCTGAAAAGCCAAAGATCCAGTGATCAAACTCATTCCGCGCTAGACCACCAAAACCTGCATTGACGGGGTTTCCATAGGAACTCCCATCGACATTAACTTTAATATAACCCATAGGGGGAAACTTCCAGGAGACCCAACGCTTCCGCTTGTCCACCAATTCCTCTTCTAGCAGAAAAGCGTTACGGCAAGCATCAAAGAGTTTCAGAAACCATTGGTGGATACCTACTAAAGACAAAGATTCTTGTTGAAAAACCGCCATGTTTCTAGTACACCATATGAGCCATGCTCCCATAAAAAATTTAACAACATCATCACTAGTGCGTGAGGGGTCAATCACGAACTTGGAAATCCAATCCGCAACATTTAGATTGCAGAAGGGAACCTCCAGAGCGCCGTAGATACTAAGTCACACCTGCCTAGCTAAAGTGCAGTCTCATAACGCATGGAGAATACTCTCCCATTCCTTCCCACAGGGGGGACAAAAGGGAGATGAAGCTAAGCCACGGTCATAATGCAAAGCGTTTGTTGGAAGAATCTGCCAGATAATTTGCCATAAGAAGAACCGAAATTTTTGAGGTAGACGCAGATGCTAGATGCGAGGCCATATTACATCAGGGTCAGGAGGGAAAGGAACGCGAGTAAGAAATTCATAGCCAGACCTCATTGAGTAAGTTCCTGAGGAGCTCTCACCCTAGATCAATGTGTCTCGAACTTGAGTAGCTTGAGGGAGAGGAACAACGTAGATGCTGTTACGTAGATCCTCCTCCAGTTTCGTGTGAAGTAGGGACAAATCCCATTGACCATTGACATCAATCAAGTCATTCACCAGGAGGCAGCGGTCTCTAGAGTCAATATAATGCACTCGCCTGCAAAGAGGGTAATCCCCAACCCATTTATTGTCCTATGCAGAGATATTTTCACCATTACCAACTCTCCAAATAAAACCATCTTTTAGGAAAAGGAGAGCTCGTAGAATTGCTCTCCAACTAGAGGACGCAGAAGTGGGACTAGTGCAGCTGAGGATATGATCATCCCTTAAGTACTTACACCGAAGTACAGTCGACCAAAGATGATCATCTGGCCTAGAGAGAGACCAGATCAATTTTCCCAACATGGCGATATTATTATCACGTGCCATTCGAAGGCCCAAACCACCCCTAACTTTCGGACTACACACTGCTTCCCAATTCAACAGATGGATGCCTCTCCCAGAACTAGATTTCCACATCAATTGACGACAAGTTTGATCAATATAGTCGCATACGCTCGTAGGAAACCAACAAAATGGATTGTATACAACGGTATGGTGGAGAGTGTGGACTGGATTAACGTAAGTCTTCCAGCTTTGTTCAATAGCTGCGCTTTCCAACCTTGTAAACGAGCCTTTATTTTGTCAACGATTGCGTGATACGCACTCCGCCTGTTAGACCCACTAAGAGGGACTCCCAGATACGTCCCCAAGTCCCCTGTAAAGTGAAGGTTAAAACGACGCCGCAAGAGATTTTTATGTCGTTGAGGGGCATGGGGAGAGAGGAGAGTCCTCGACTTTTTCTCATTTATTTGTATGCCCAAGCATTCACAAAATTGACGCATGGTGTCTCTCACAACTTGGCATCCCCTAGTAGACGCATGTGTGAATAAAAGCACATCATCAGCAAACAAGAGGTGGGAGATCGGGGGGCTATTACCAGATACCTTAATAGGCTTCCACTCCTTTGACTCAACTCGGTAAGATATAAGCAGCGAAAGCTTCTCCATACAGAGAATGAATAAGTAAGGCGAGAGCGGATCTCCCTGTCGCAAACCACGCTTAGGGAAAAGTGCTGGCAAACAAGCTTCATTCCACAGAATAAATAGCCGTGAATTGGTCACACATGACATAATAAGGGAGATGATGGGAGTGGGAAAACCAAAATCTACCAGCGTCTGATTAAGAAACTTCCAGTCTACTCTGTCATAAGCTTTAGCTAAGTCAATCTTTAAGGCTAGATAGCCATCCTTCTTTTTAGACTTCCGGATAGTATGGACTACCTCCTTAGCTAGAATAATATGTTCCGCCGCAGTTCAGCCTAGAATGAAAGCGCCTTGCATAGGAAGGATAACCTTATCCAAGAAAGGCCGAATACGTTGAACCGAATACGTTGAACAAGTACCTTCGTAAGAATCTTGTAACTGACATTGCATAAGCTAATGGGACGGAATTGGGACATCAAGGTAGGCTGAGCCTCCTTTGGAATCAGAACCACCAAGGTTTCAGTCAGATTCGCTGGGCAAGTACCAGCTGAGAAAGCATTCCGCACCATGTCAAACACACGATCCCCAACGATGTGCCAGTACTTTTTATAAAAAACCGGTTGAAAGCCATCAGGTCCCGGTGCTTATAAGGCTTCATAGATTGAACTGCGGCAAAGACTTCGGCCTTTGAAATAGGCCGTAATAAAGCACTAGCAGCCTCCTCCGAAATCATAGGGTGGTTTGGAATATGGGGAAAAGACAGAACAATTTCCTTTGTAGAACAGAAAAGCTTTTCAAAAAAGATCTGTACCTTATCTTGAAGGACAAATTCACCTATAATCCAATTCCCCTCAGAGTCCCGAAGGTGCTCAATCTGATTTCTTTTACGACGTGAAATAGTCATGGCATGAAAAAATTTTGTGTTTCTATCGCCCAGCTGCAACCATTGAACACGAGATTTTTGAAACCAAAAAAGCTCCTCCTACCGGACAATATCGTTATATTCCAAAACGAGATTGTCCTCCAGTGAGATGAGATATGGATTTTGTTTATATGCCAAGCACTGTTGAATACCTTCGAGTCGAGCAAGAACTCACTTCTTTCTCTGGAAGATGTTCCCAAAAAATATCTCTGTTGAATTGAAGAGCGGCATCTTTCATATTATTCAGTGCCTCATTTAAAGAAGAGTGTCCTAATTGCCATGTGCCGTGAACTACTTGAGGAAAGTCTTTATGGAGAGTCCAGGCATCTTGAAATCGAAAGGGTCAAGAAGGGGCAGGAGGGATAAATCCATAAAGCTTCAGTAGAATTGGATTATGATCCGAATGAGTACGAGGTAAATGGTACACCGAGGCTTCTGAAAATAACGTTCTCCAATCATTATTACATAGAACCCTATCTAGCCGTACAAATGTGGAGAACACACCATTCGTGCATTT
The DNA here is from genome assembly GCA_026284465.1 of Erythroxylum citrifolium. Classification (NCBI taxonomy): domain Eukaryota; kingdom Viridiplantae; phylum Streptophyta; class Magnoliopsida; order Malpighiales; family Erythroxylaceae; genus Erythroxylum; species Erythroxylum citrifolium. Next base: position 30,555,651 of record JANKOE010000205.1, on the reverse strand, counting down.
TCTATACGTAAACATAGTGCCCTTGAAGCCAAGATCCAGAAGGCTACACTCATCAAGATTTTTCCTGAAAAGCGCAACTCGACTCAAAGAAAACGGACCACCTCTTTTCTCTGCTAGGGACGCATAATCATTAAAATCTCCAATGAGAACCCAAGGTAGAGAAGTTATATCGCTGATACGCTTCAGTTCCCTCCAAAGGCAGACACAGACTTGGCCTTTAACGTCACTCACAATGAAATGGATAAATTGTTTATAGGTCACCAGAACCTCAAGCTGGAGAATAGAGGGATGCTGAAAACACCAAATACTGCCCGAGAAGCCAGTAGCTTCCATGCGAAATACCTTCTCAAAGCCAAGAGAGCAAGATACCCTATCTGCCCGCCTACCAGAAATATGAGTTCCCATTATAATAAGGATATCGACCTTATTGTTTCGAATGAGGTCTTTCACACAAGGAATGAAATCAACATGAGCCGCTCCTCGGCAATTCCACGAGAGAATATTAAGACTATTAATCATTAATAAGGGTAAAGAAAAATAGCGTTGCATCCTCAAGCAAGGCTACTCGGAACCATATCCACTTCCACACCAACAATTGGGGGGTTAAGCTCATGAGAGTCTTTTTGCATGGTATCAAAAACCATGGTTGTTGTATCCTGCAGGAGTGTTGGTCTCGGATCAGGAGGTTCATGACTATGAACCACTTGTATCGGCTCACTGGTTGAACCTGTATGCAGGAGAGCAGTGGAGTTTAGAGGGGGATGGGAACATTGGAATGCCTGAAGAAATTGTGAAGCAACATGTTGGATCATAGACATCTCTGCGTTTGTTGTAGTTTGGGGAGGGGCAATAACAGGCTGTCTAGATGCACCGGAACTTCGCTCACGCCTACTTGTATGATTAACAGTCTCCTCATATGCATTAATTGGCTCTGTATGGTTGTTCTTAATCACCGTACTAGTAAAACCCTTGGGCCTCTTATTCACCTCAAGCTTTTCGGCTTGTCTCCCTGAGCCTTTCCCAGTGCTCCCACTTCCAACTACGAAGTCGAATCCACCCTGTTGTGCCTTCGTATGGTTTAATCTTGTTGAAGTCGGCAACTCCTCATTCATATACTCCTCATCATGCAAAATCATATATCGATTTGTGGTTGGGCGCTGACTACGTGGACCAGGATCATTTTGCCTATGACGAGGGAAATGCTTGGGTTGCTTTTCCACTATCATCCATGACCTCAAATCGAGGTTATCACCAGGGGTACTACCTTCGCCATTAGTGATGTCACAAGTGTGAAGATTTTCCATCACCTGCATCTCCCCGACGACGTCAGCTTGTTGGTTCACATCAGTCTCATGCTTGTCCTTGCTAGATGTAGCGGATGTACAATAATGATCTTTATGCCCATATTTCCCACATTTAAAACAAATGGTGTGTAGTCCCTCATATTCGACATAGTATGTTTTATCGTCAACTTCCAATTGCCCAATCAATGGTTTATCCAAATCAATCTCAACACAAACCCTCGCGAAACGACCACGGTTAACTAGAGTAGTATTCTTATCCACCTTGACTGGACGGCCAATGCCAGTGGCAAGAACCATTAACAAATCCTCATCATAGTACTGGACAGAGATATCAGGAAAACGAGCCCATACCAAGGTAGAATCAATAATTTCATGCATCGCCGAGAATCCCGGAGTCCAAGGACGCACGATGAGATAGTGATCAAAGATGAGCCAGGGTCCACCCTCCATGGCTCGATCATAATCAGCACCATGATCAAACTTAACAAGGAAGTAATCATGTCCAATATCCAAGACATCAAAGCCCCCCATTGGTTTCCACAGCTGTTCAATTTTGGTAAATAAAACCCTAAAGGATATAGGTCGGCCTAACAACTTCACAACAACGACCTGCCTTCACGGCGCCTCTAGCGATTCCATATAAGTTGGATCCACGTGAAAGACGGGAAACTGTTTGTTGCCACCCTTATACTCACGATGCACTATCCCTTGTGCAATTAAATCAACAGATGTTTTCTCCTTCGCGTCATAAGCCAATTCCTTCGTTTTCTCACGGTTCAAAACTTTATCTTTCCAAGACATGCCTTTAGAGCCAGCAGCATTGTTGGATAAATTAGTAGCATTGGCAAGGATAGTTGGATGACACTGGCCTGGCGGCGGATCTGGTGGTTTTGTTCGTTTGTGTGGGCGAGGGTCAGACAAACTCCTTTGCTCCATTGAAAACAACGCAGAGAGTGATTTCATGACATGACTTCTGACTAAGAACAATTTAAATTGAGGATTACTAAAATAAGTTTAAAGTGAAGTAAATGGGAGGAGATCGTGAAACGAGGGAAATATCATCGTTCAACACCCACTATAGTTTCATAGAAAATACCTATTTTTAGGCAATAGATTACGTGCTCTATTAATCTTAATTTAATTGACATTATTTCCCTTTTAGGAAGAGCTAATTTTTGTACAATTATTGCTCATGTATTAATCTTTGCTACTACTAGTATCCCAAGCTATCTTAATTGCTCTTGAGTTGCTCCTAGATTTTTTATGCATGTCTTGATCTGTCATAAACATTACACTCAGTATTTTTTCAACTAAGCATTACCATAGATAATACCATGAAGCGTCTTCAAGAATATTAAGATATATACAACAAAAGGCACAAAATGTTTAGGCATCCATGTTCAATTATGAAAAACTAGAATATTTCTATAAAAATTGGAGAAAAAAATTTAAAGTTTGGATTTAAATGATTTTTTTCGATTTAAAAGATATATATTTGTTAAACCTTTTCTCTTCAAATTTTTAAAACTTCTATTTTATTTTACAAACTGTTAAAATACTAGTCTACTTTTCAATGAAAATTACATTCTTATTAAACATATGTCTTTCATGATGTATATATGGTAATACTTTTTGCAACTTTATTACATTTTCTTTTTTAAGAAAAATAAAGCACCTTACAATTTCTCTAAGTTTTCCATAGAAAAAGAAAAATTGAATTAAACAAATAAGGAAAAAGATTATGTCACTAAACATGCCCCTTCTTAAAACTTTTAACAATGGAACATTTTGGTTAGACCTCACCCCTTATCATTTGGCTGAGAAAGAGTAATTGAACAAAGATGCATTCAAGGCAAAATAGGTAATTGCTTTGTTGCTATTCACTACAAGAATAATATACCATTCGCGACGTTTTTTAATAAAACGTCACGAAATATTCAGACTTTTCGTGACGTTTAAAAAACGTCACGAAAAGTTTCAATTTTTTCCGACGTTTTTGAAAACGTCACAAATTCATAAGACTTTTCGCGACGTTTTCTTAATACAACGTCACAAAATAGAAACCGCCAAGCTACTTAAAATTAACATTTCATCTCGCGCCTTCGTTTCCCCCGGTTGGTTTATACTCTGACGTTTCTTCTACTCTAATTTCTTCTCTGGTTTCTTCTATCTACCTTCTCTTTGCAATAAGCGAAAAGCAACGCAAGTTTACGCTCTTCTTCCACTCTCAGCTCTCGCTGTCAAACCTGAGGTACCGCTTTTTTCTCTCCACCTTTTTGCTATTGAGCCTTTGTTGAGTAAATTTGTTTATATTGTCCCAACAATAGTCTCATCAATATGTGTGGCGAACAATGAGATAGCCCTGTTCTCTAAATTAAAATCTTTCCACAAGTAGAGACATTCTCAAAATCCATACGTATACACCCAGATTCAGTGTCATCCCAATAACACTCTCATCTTCTTATTCTAAATTTTGCAATTTCGGAGCTATGGCTACCGTGTTCATGGCCACCTCCAAACTCCTCATCAGAAAATCAACTCCCACTCCCTCACTCTCCACCATTACCAACAAACCCAATAATAAGCTCCAAGTCACACGCCCAAATTCACCAAAACCCACCTCATCGCTCTCTCATCCAACACTTTCAAATCCCTCTCCCTCCTCGCCGCAGCCTCCTTCACCTTCGCCCCGCCGTTACTCGCCGAAGATATAGAGAAAGCCGCTCTCTTCGGCTTCAACCAAATTCTTTTTTTTTTTGAAGAGAACTTCATCCTAACTCTCCCAATCATAATGGTGGAGTTCCTAATCCTCATGGTCGCTCTAGACAAGTTCTAGTTCACGCCACTGGGGAAATTCATGGACGAGAGAGACGCGGCAATAAGGGAGAAGCTGAGCGGCGTGAAGGACACATCGGAGGAGGTGAAGCAGCTGGAGGAGCAGGCAGCGGCGGTGATGAGGGCGGCAAGGGCGGAGTTATCGGCGGCTCTGAACAAAGACGAAGAAGGAGACTCAGGCTGAGGTTGAGCAAAAGCTGGCGGAAGGAAGGAAGAAAGTTGAGGCTGAGGAGAGGCTTTGGCTAATTTAGAGAAGCAAAAAGAGGAGACGATTAAATCTCTAGATTTCTATTCGAATGCATTTCGATATTGCCTAACAGGTATTGGAATTTCAAAGCAGCAATTATTTGCAATTTGAAATATTGCCCTTCTAACTAGTATTTATGCTGCTTTGGTTTTGCAATAAATTGGTGCAGAGGACAAACAGAAAAGTATGGACATAGAGAGCATCTGCCAATTACTGGATCTTGTTTTAGGTTCCCATTTTTGTGCCCAGGTGGATTTTTTTATCAAGTACCTAAAGGTGAGTGGTTAAATTCTTTTGTACATGCCTTTCTGAAGTTGCTATAGATTCAGAATGAATATATGGTCATAAACTTGGATCAGTGGATGGGCTTTTACCGATTTTGCAATGAGGTACTACCTACATTTAGCTCAACTGCTCTGAATTTCTTGGTCACATCATAGTAGAACCTCCTGTGCTGTCCGTTCATTTTCTTATTTTATGATGATGTTATTATCATAAGCAGGTTTTAAATGCACATGCATACATGAATGGAGATGAATCTTAATGCGAGTTAGGTTCCTTTTAGAAGTAAGAGGTGATAAATGTTATATGAGCAGAAGAGAAAACTCATTGCAATTTTTAAGTGCACAAACATACCCACTCATCACTCCATTTCACTATATATCCTACTTGCAAATTGTAATGAGCTACTACCATCCTGTATGTGCTGTGGCTTGTTATGCTGGATTCTAAATTGAATCTTCATTTGTTTTTAACAGATTAGTTTTCCAGAGCTCAGTAATTATAATGCAGAACATGCATGGCCGTTGATCCTGGATAATTTTGTAGAGTGGCTGCTAGCAAAAAGTTCCTAGGCCTTTCGATTGATTCTCTGCTGTAAACCATTGTTATTATGCACCGAGGTATTTGTCCTCGTTTTTACAGCTTTTAATCTGTTTCACAATTTGTGATTGACCTGCTAGCAGGAACATTAAATCTTGTACACATTAAATTTCTGCAACAAGTTTTATTTTCTTCTTGTTTTAGTTTGTCTATGTTTAAGCTCAAACCGACCTTGTAAGATCAACAAACTATTAACCACAATTGGAGAATTCAACCCTGTGATGATTAATCTCTTTACCACCCCATAAGAAAAGGTTGGAAGATGCATCACTCAAAGAAAAGTTAGAATTTAAAAAGAGTAAACATCAAAATCACAAAGATTTATTATTATTGACTTCAGTGCTAATTTCAATCTTATGGGGAAATGTTGATAGGGTCCTTAGCAACTAAGTAATCAGAAGTAAATGTGATGACTGGCTGCCTCTGTTAGTAGATTAATGCCTCAGGCACGTCAGATATGTACCCTACTCATGAAGACATAAAATGGTGGACACTGGTGATGTATACACTCCAACGGCAGAATCCAAGAGATTTAAAGGAATAAGAAATCCACGTTGTACTCTTCACATAACCTCGTCTCATACAACTGTATTCAAGATTTAAAGCCCAAGGCTTAGTTTCTTGCAAGTTCTTTTTTAAGCAACTTTGAACTAAGCTTATGTTATGGGTTTCTAAAGAGTAAAGACTATTCATTTGTTGACTTCCTTGAGCATAGAGGTGTACCAAATTTACTTCGCATTTAATTTCTGATCTTCTCTTTCACCTACAAGAAGTCTCTCCTAGTTTTTTTAAAAAGCTCGGGAACATGACAACATGTGCTTTCTTAGACCATGTCTTGGTCCTTTTTCTGTTTTAATCAAATTTTCACGTTCTGAGACTGTTCCAAAGTCTGTTATTGTCTCGAAAAGCATAACACAAGCATGGCCTAAGTGTCTGACTGAAAAAAAAAAAGGGGGAAAGGAGATGGCCTAATGACTTGAATATATTTTGACCAATTGGTATCCTATGCTTAATTGGATCTCTCCCGAGGAACACAATGGAAAATAAACAAAAGATTGCAGTGAGCTTCACTTGAAAACCACCACAAGAAAAAGGCAAAATTAAAAAAACAAAAGCAAAAGAAAACGAGATTAAAAAAAAAAACAAAAGAAGAGGGAATTTACATGTTATGCGCTGCATGCCTGCAATGCATATAATTTCCTTTGTTAGATCAATTAATTCACCAGGAAAAGAATCCAAAATCCCAGATTTTTTTTTTTCAAATCACATCTTGAAATTGTGGATCCTCAAGGGGATGAAGAATGGAGGACTAATGGCGAAGAGGGTGGAATTGCACGTCTAGTTCTACTTCTACCGCGAACTTGCTTGCCAGCAGGAGACGATGGAGAAAATGAAGAATTAGACGTTGTTGTATATGTTTTCGAATCGTTACTCAACTTTTTCTTCTCCTCTTCACTGCCTTTATCTTCAATCACACGACCTCGAACTTTTGTTGAATTTAAGGTTGCCGGAAGAACACAATGGCACAGAAAGCCTACAGAAAGACCACAGATCGTCTCAGTTTTCAGGAACTGGTGAACAATTCATATAAAGTTCCAAGCTTACTTTTCATTACTGAAAAACCCATCCATATTAGTGTTCACTTAAGGAAATGAAACCCTCATCCAAGAGCAAATTTCACGACTAAGCAGATGGAGATTCTTAAAGCAAGGAAAAATGAGAACAGAAAATTCTCTTACCGAGTCTGGCGAGCCGATTAACCCAACTTGGGATGGGATTCCCAGTTAATCTAAGACAAACATCGTTGCAGAAATGGTTGCAGTTCTTGGTTATCAGATTATAAGCATTCCCTCTGTACTCCACCGCCAATGTCTCCATTACTGCTCTTACCTCTGTAGGACTCATATCTGTTTTTCCAATCAAAATCGACTCTCTGAATGTGAATCCATCGCCATGTTTAGGTTCGCCTTCGAAAATTCCAGTTGATGAGTACTCATGAGCGCCAAATGCATACTCAACCCCATGAACTGCATTGCAAGCGATTTCTCTTTTAAAAAGATCGAAGCTCGTTGACGCTATCTATCCAAAAACATACGGCAAGAAAAACCCAGAAGCTTGACAGTGATAAAGCATCATTTACAGCCCAAAAAGTTTCAGAAATTCATGCCAATAATAAGACCAACACCTGAGGTTTTGAGACATTGGATTGAGATAAAGTAGAAAATTCTGCGTTCACAGGACTCGGAAACCTAATTGTGTGAAATTTTAGCAAAGTTTCATGTTTTCCAGGGAGGGAATTCTGGGAACTGGTAGTCAAATACATTTTGCTCTTCGCACATTCTCATCAACCAAACAACCTTGAAATGCTGTTAAGCTTATTCAAAGACGGAAGCACAAGAAAACTACCAGTAAAGCGATCTACAACGGATCTAGACAGCAACTTATCACACAAAAAACCAAATAACATTCTGAAAGCTACATTTAAAGACGAGTAATAATTTCACAAGAAGAGAAGTTCATAGGAAACATACACTAACCTTGAACTCCAGAGTGGTAGACTCCAAGTCCAAGCCAGTAGGCATAGCCATTGATGGGTGTTAGATCATAAACGTTAAGGTAGACAGGGACGGATCCAACATCGTTACAAGTCGAAGTTCTTGCACAAAACATGGCTCTTTCCCCTTTCCCTCCTTAGCTACCATATACAATGTGACAACTTGTCCTAAACCATATGATAAGTAATAATACTTGTGCCGTTTTCAAGCTTTGTTTTGATTGGAAAGAAGATTGGAACTCACACACTCCAAGTAAAATAAGAGATTCTAACGGGTGCTTGGTTACTTGGGAAAGTAAAACAGGAATACCGAATAGGTAAGAAATTAAAAAAAGATGTTTAGATTAGTATTATGATTAAATTAGCAGTATTTTTATATCTTTTTTAGAAAAATATTTTATATTTTTAAAGATTTTGTCTTAAAATTATGGGTTCTGTTCTGTTTGTATTTCTAAAGATTTAAAGAAATCAGGTAAAGAGAATGAGAATCTTTACTTAAAAAGGGCAGCTAGTGCCGCACTGTACTTGTGGCAATAATTTAGAGTATAGTTGGTTGATATGGATGCCTACTTTACCAAAAATTTCCATGGTGATTTGGATGCTAGTTGTTATGATAGGTGTATAGGAGGCGTTATTTGTATAGGTCGGTTGTGCTTGTGTGATCCGATTTAAGAATTCTGAGAACGGTATTCATCGGAGAAAGTAATGTTATTTAATTAACATACTTAGTGGGCGGCATCATGTTATATTATGATTTGGGTTATCTTAAGAGGAAAAGGAATGTTATAATAATAATAAAAATAATAAATTAACTATTTTACATTAATTATCTTTCACTAGGATAAAGGCTGAAAATTTTATTTGGTTCTGTCTGATTTTGATGAAGCTGAGTGTTGCTGCTTGTGTCCATGATTCTGACTGACTTTAGCAAGAGAATACCTACAAAACAGTACAAAGCACGCCGGGGGTTAATTGTCGGCAGACCCCTCCGATGCTCAAGTTAGTCTTTTGGTAGAGGTTTTGGCAGCTATGAATAGAGAAAATCAGGGTTCTAATATCGTACCTATTTCATGGTGGGATAATACCTTAAATAAAAAATTTATGCTAGGTTTAGGTTATCATTAATGAATGGGCCGACCGGCCCACATGTCATTCCGGGTCTGGGCCTGGGCCTGGGCCTAACAAGACCGACCCAACCATAAGCCCCCTACTCCTCGAGTATGATCAAGGAGAAGGGTCGAAGGAGTACTCTAGGATTGTGCGGCTTGTCTTCATGACGACCCGCGAAAAGGCCGATCAATCGGTAGTCAGCGCCTAATGCGCAATAGCTCCCGCTAAGACCAAACGATCGATCGGGCGTCGACGTCTAGTCACAGCACTAGGCTTAATCATTACATGACGATACGCATCCTCTAGGAGACTTTCGAAATTTGAAATTAGGGGCCTTTTTAACTGTCGCGCCGCTGCCATGCGTTGTCATACGCAGTCATGCGTGCCCTTTCAACTGTTGCGCCGCTTTGGGTCTTTAATAACCCTAATTTACCATAGCTCAGATTTTGTCACATGTTCAACTTCGGCGCCTTTTTAACTGTCGCGCAGCTGTCATGTGCGTCTTTTCGATGTGCAATTGTCATGTGGGTCCTTTCGGCTATTGCATTGTTCCGGGTCTCTAACAACCCTAATTCTCCACAGCTCAAATTGCGCCACGTGTCCAACATCGACTCATATTTCGCCATGCGTCCATCGATGGTTGGAGCGTCCGTTCAGTTGGTTATTGCTATAAATATTTGGGGTCGACAAACTTCCTTCGTTTCCATTTATGCGCATCTGATTTTCCATTTTCCAGCTCCTGCTCTCCGACTTCTCTTTAACCTTCTTCTCTTCGCCTGCAATCGTCGGATTTTCGTTTGAGCTAGGTACGTCCTCTCTCTACTCCACATCCTACAAATTTCTTTTCTGTAATCATGTTATCAACCAGCCCTAGAGATGAAGTTAGATCTAGGAACGAAAATGCCGAATGTGCCTTGCAAATAGAAGCGATGGAAGTGCCGGAGGTAAGGCCGGGTGAGGGAGTTGTGGCGAGTGACCGGAAAGATGGGTCGGTCGTTAAAGCACCGCAGTGCTACCTATCGACGATGACCGAGAAGGAGTTGAACCGATCGGTCATCAAAAATAGTATCCCTGCATCCTGGGGACCCAGACTGGCCTCCGAGAACGAGTAGATTCATAGCAATTTAGGAGGGTATTTTGTTGTTTCTGACAGCTTTTTCTCGGTCGGCTGTATGAAGCTTCCGTATGCCCCAATCATCGATGAGGTATGCTGCGCATACCAATTAAGGCTGAGCCAAATTCCTCCGAACGGTTGGAGATTTATTAATGGTCTGGCCCTGCTATGTCATCATTTCGGGTGTCCCCTATCGGTCGGTGTCATGCGTTATTTTTTGAGAATGAACCAAAGTTCAAGTGCCGGGGCCGGGGTCCCTCATCTTTAGTATAGAGATGCACGCTATCGCCCGGCCGGAACAGCTTCAAAAGTCCAAGCTTGGAGGACGAAGTATTTCTTTGTGAGGCCTCCGGGATCTTCCTTTGAATCCAGGCAGTGGAGATATCCTCTGGCCGAGGGATGGAATGACGTTTCAACTGTGTCCCTTACTAGGGAGGAGTGGAGGGTGATTGATCGAATAAAGGCGCTCGGTCGGTATGATTTTGACCGCCTTATGTGGGGGTATCGGGGAGGGGCATCGGTCAATGCGTTTTCGATTAACCCCCCACCTCAGATTAGCGGGCTAGAAGGAGAAACTGTCCCTCCTGGTTGACTCCTTGTAGTTTAATTTCTTGCTATCTTCATAAGTATTGGTTTCAATTTCTGACCTCTTTCTAATCTTGCGCAGCCATGCTAAAGCTCAAGGATTTCATCGGGTCCTCCAGCACCTTTAAGGGTCAGCACAAAGTTGCCAGACAGAACCTAAAGACAAAGGAGCGCAGCAAGAAAGGGGAAGGCAGCGCGAATACTGCTCAGCCAAATGTTCCTGAGCTGTCTGTAGTGCTCGCCCAGCCGACTGTTCCTGAGCAGTCTGCAGCGCTCTCTCTACTGCCTATTTTTGGGCAGCCTATAGTGCTGCTAACCCAGCTGGTAGGTGAGGATCAAGCGGTTGTGGAGGAAGAGGAAGAGGAGGTGAAAAGACCCCTCAAGAGAAAGAAAAGCACTCGGCATCCTGAACGACCGTCCTCTCCATCGGACAAGAGTAAAGGGAAAGAGCTAGTGCCCCGGTTGGACAAAGGTAAGAGGAAAGAGCAAGGGCCTAGCTCTGGGAGATGGGTGTCCACGATCAATCTGGACAAAACTGCGTCGCTCAAGAACATCGATGTGGCTCTGTATGTCGCTTAGAAGGTCGCTCCTCCTGAAGATGAGAAGTTCATAGACTCGTTGAATAATCAGGAGTTGTCGGCCAGTCTTGTACGTGGCTGTGCTAGGGATCTAGTGTTCGCCTCTGCGATGCATCAACTCATTGATCAGGTCGATGAGATTAACCAATCGCTGGACCGAGAGGTTAAAGATTTTCTTGAACAGGTGATTGAGCCCAAGTTTATCATATAAATTGGCTACACTTTCATGGCTTTTAATGTACTTTTTGACTCTTAATTCGTG
>JANKOE010000205.1:30521203-30531665 GCA_026284465.1 Erythroxylum citrifolium | reverse complement strand
CTTAATTTTAGGCTTCTTGTATTTAACGCCTTTTATTCCGAATTATCTATGGACCAAGTAGTGACTCGGATTTAGAAAAAAAGGGAACACCATGAACATTGGGTTCGACTTGCTTAAGTGAAGTATTTCCTAAATCAATCCACTGTTACAATTTTATTTTAGTTTCCAATCCAATTGAAATATGATACCTTAATCGATTTTTGTCATTTGATTAAATTTAGTTGTTTTAATTCATACCTTGCAATTTTCATATTTTCTTGATTTACTTGTTTTATTTTATTTTCAAATCAATCAATTCTTGATTGTCTGAGTAATTTTTCATCGTTTAATTTATTTGTCTTACGTGTTGGAAATTTTTCCCTTGGGTACGATATCCGGTTCTTACCGATTTATATTACTTGTCGACAGGGTGCACTTGCCTCTAATTGGTCTAGATAGAATTTAATTTATATTGTTCTGTTTAGACCCCAACAAAAGGTTGTAAAAATTTTCTTAAAATTTCAAAACCTTCTTAATTTCCTCAATCTTGTATTTATATTAAAAGTTTTATATAATATGTTGTCTAATAGGGATAGAAAACTAAATCGACATACTTTTTTCACAAATATTTTCTTGTTTGCATGTTATCACCACAGTTAGTCCATTTTATACCTTTTAAGCATCTATTCTTCTTCTTCTTCTTCTTCTTCTTCTTCTTCTTCTTCTTCTTCTTATTCTTATTATTATTATTATTATTCTCAAATATAGTTAGTTACATCCTCAAAATTTTGAGATATTATACCATCACAATCAATCTAACCTATCAACAAAAGCTAACTTTAAGATTTTAGTCATTAAGTTCAATAATTTGAAAATATAAGTGAAGATTATTAGTCAAAATTATAAAATTACTGTATAACAAGGAGGAATGCTGGAAAGCATAAATGTACTGCATAGATAGAAGCAATATGTAACACCAACGAACTATAGAAGTGTAAAAGACATACGGCTGCAACATTACAAGGGTTAATAACTGAACAAATATAAGTGTGTTGCGTGTGGGTCAAGGACTTTGAGTCTATCACCTTGGGTGTCTTGAAATTAAAGTTGAAGTCTATCACCGTGAGTGTCTTGGAATTAAAGTTAAAGTCTATCACTTGATGTGCGTGAATAATATACAACAGGTGTGAGTAAATTGAAGTGAAGTGCGTGTGTCACAGAAGCGTGGGTTGTGCGGCAACTTGAAGAAGTGTGTTAAGTGTCTATGAACAGATAAACTGCTTGTGACACATGTTATCCATATAGCTGAATAACGTGTCTTTTGTGAGAGCTACGGTGAAGTTGATTTGTGAGCAAGGGTTGGCATTGAAAAATGTTTTTTTTATTATTGATTATATTGAAGTGAATCTTGAGTGTTCAAAAAATTGTAGCTAAGAGTGTGAGTTGATGAAGCAGTGAATGTCATCTACGTGAAGTGAGTAGTAGTTATTAATTGAAGAAACACCATGACTTGTTTTTCTCTGAAGAAAGAGTGAGCTATGGTGAAGAGTTTCAGCTGGGTTATTTCGAGAAGATAAATACCATAGGGAAGGCTTTCTTTTCTATCTCAAGTGTATCTAGTTTTCGTTCTTTATTTTTTAATCACTTAAGTTATTTGTTCATAGTTCTTTCGTTAAAAGATTGATTAAGAAAATCTCCTGTAAATGTTTGTACGAGATGGTCGTACTATTGGGTGTGAAATTCTTTCACGGGAAGTGAAGTTGAGAGATAGTGTCAAGGATTAAGTGGTGTAGGCTCAGTAAAACCATGGGTAAATCTATTGTACTTCGGTGAAAGTTATTAAGCTAGGTGAGGGCCCTGTAGACGTAGGCAAAATATGTCGAACTGCGTTACCAAATTTTTGGTGTTGATTTATTTTTGGTTCTCTTAATTTTTTTGATTTTTTGTTTGCTAGAAACGAATCAGAGAGTTTTCAAAACTACTACCCCCTTTGGTTTTTTCAATTGGTATCAGGGAGAGTTACTGATTCAGAACTTGGTAGCAAGTTGGTGTAGATCCTAGTTTCGCAAATATGGCCATAAGAGAAGGAGCGTCGATTATCAGGCTACCACTGTTGGACGGTTCTAACTATCCTGCATGGAAATCACAAATGAAAGTTTTCATCCAAGCTTAGGGCAAAAAAGATTGGCATTCAGTAGTACAGATTGGCATCCAGTAGTACTTGGGTGGATGCATCCAATGATTACTGATGATAAAGGAGAGGGAGTTCAAAAAGATCCAATTGAATGGACAAGAGTCGAAAAAGAAAGAGCACTTGAAAACTCACAAGCATTGCACGCAATTTTCAGTGATGTTGATGAAGGACGCTTCTCAATTATATCAGCCCGTGAATCGACTAAAGAAGTATGGGATACATTGCAAACTATTCATGAAAGGTCCAAATCTGTGATGGCATCAAAGCTACAGATGTTAGCTGTGAGGTTTAAAGAACTGAGGATGGATGAAAATGAGACTATCGAAGACTTTCATGAAAGATTGCGAGATATAGTGAATCAGCAGACACATCAATTAGGGAATAAATATTCCAATCTGAAACTAGTCAAGAAGACGTTGAGATCTCCACCTCCAAGATTTATTCCGAAAATTGCAGCAATCGAGGAGGCTCATGACATCAATGACTTGTCATTGGAGAAGGTGATTGGAATTCTTACAATTTTGAAATGAATTTGTTAAGGGACAATCGAGAGAAGAAGAAAGGATTAGCATTGTAAGCCGAGATTGGTAAAGTCGTGAATGACTTAGAAGATGAATCCGACAAGAATGAGGATATAGAGCTATTAACATGAGAGTTCAGTAAGTGGCTGAAGAGAGTGTAAAAGGACAGGCCCGAGTTTATGTGAATTATGTGATAATATGTATGAATTATGTGAATTATGTGATATGCATGATTCTTTGGGTTTGTGGTGGTCCCTTAAGAGTCAAGTGCACTTGTCTGTTCATAGGCTTCTCCCGCCTGCCCGCTAGTGGCATTGGAGCTCCTCACGGACTCCCATAAGTTCACGGCTACACATGACCGCTTCGCGGGAATGTGTAGTACGTTCCGTTTGGATCCACCCAAACCATCTTCTATGAGTTTATGTGACATTGCTTTGTATTTGTTGATTTTGTAAATGTTTTTGATTAATTGAAAAATGATGGGGATTACTTTATGGCAAAAATGATTTTGGTAAAATTTGCTTTGAAAATAATTGTTAAAGAATTTTTGCATTCTTGTTCTTAGTTATTAAACATTTACCCACTGAGCCGTCGAGCTCACACCCCTTTTTCCCCTCCACAGGCGACGAGCGAGAAAGTGAGCAACCGCATCGGGATTGAGGCATTACTCCTATGTATTTTTAACTTTTGAAGTCATCTTTTGGAAAACAAGGCTTTAGATAGCATTTTGGAGAAATGACCTTTCTTTTTATTTGACTTTTGATACTTTTGATGTATTAGGGATAAAAATGCCCTCTAAAGCTTTGTAATAGCTTATGTTTTCATGTAAATGCAAGAGATTCAGGTTTTAATGTATCTTGCGTATGTTTCATAAAAATGTATTGTTGTATGGTTGGAAAAATGGCTAGAATAGGAGAATTGTGTTTGCTATCTTTTTGAGTAAATTTCTGGGTTTATATGTATTGGTTTGTGATTTGGGAGATTGAAGAATGTGGAGGTTGAAGTTTTGTGTAGGTGCTGGAAATTTGGTTTTGTGTGTTTGAAGATTTTGGCTACTGAAAATTTAGGGGAGATGCTATCAAAATTTGCATTTTGGGCAGAAACTTTGACTGAGTTTTTGACCCTCTTAGAGTTTGAATTGGGTTGGATGGTCTTCTTGAAGATTGTAGTTCATGTTTAGAGCTTTCCATTGGTACATAATATATCACTTTTGGACTTAGGATTAAGAAGTTATAAGGTTTGAAAAAATGTTGTTACTGTTGGAAAGAGTTTTGTCCAGGCAGTATTTTTGGAAGGGTTTTTCACTTCCTTAGAGACTGCATTGATTTTTGCATCCTTCATGAAAGATGTAGATTGCGTTTTATTCTTTCCATTGATGTATAATATGCCATTTTTGGGGTTAGGAGTAAGAAGTTATGAGGTCGGGAAAAATTCAGTTACTGTTTGTATGGCCATTTTATAGGCAGTAGCTTTGAGAGAGTTTTTACCTTCTTTAGAGGCTAAATTGATTTTTGCATCCTTCATGAAATTTGTAAATCGTCTTTTTATCTTTCCATTGATGTAAAATGTGACATTTTTCGGCCATTGTGTTGAAAGTTATGATTTTTCGAATTTCTGTCTTTGTGTAAGATAATTTTAATTTGGGCAGTTACTTTGAAGTAACTTTTGACTCCCTTAAAGGCCAAATTATTTTTTAAATCCTTCATGGAAGTTGTAGAGCTTCCTTTTATCTTTTTATTGATACCAAATTTGAAAATTTTGGATTAGTTATTAAATTTAGAAGTTAGTTGGTTAAAGGAAAAAAATAGATTTACGAACTCACATGCTGTTAGCAAGTTTTTGATTTTATTTGTTTTATTTTTTGATTTTTCCTTTTTCAAATTCAACCTCCTCTCACTCTTTTGCTTGTAATTTTTTCGTTTGACCTCCGATTTACTTGATTTTTGAAGCATTGGTTTTCAAAAATTTTTTTTCTACCTTTTTATGTAAACTATAGAGCCTTCGAGATTAAGTTGAAATTTAAGGATTTAATCAAAGTGAAGCAATTGGATGAAAATTTTGGTCATGCTTCCATATTTTGGTGAATTCTTGAGCTAGAGAAATCCGATTGAGGTGATTTTTGGCTTTAATTAATATAGAGAATTGAAATTTCTTTTCAGCTTGGGAATCGGATTTAATTTTGGGCCCTAAGAAAATCAATTTTTTTGAGGGAGATTAGGGTGTATTTTTCAAGATCCGTTCAGGAGTAAGTGAAATAAGTTCTTTTTTGTTTTGACCTAGTGGGGAATTCCTCCCTCGTGGGATGAGTGTCTAGATGTCACGTAGGATGTCGGACCCGTGACTCACCAGAGTGGGGTTCCAACATATAGAAATTAACTAAGTGTAGTCCCCAACCTTGAAATTTGCCAATTAGCTCTTCTTTTAGTGCCCTTCCTTCTCTTCCCTTATAGCTTTTATTGATTCACCAACTAAAGCAACAAAAATACATATCTCAATCCCATATCAACCTTATAATTCTAGCTCTTCATAAGCAAATCAAGAAAGATGAAGATGAGAAGAAAAACCACAAACTTTTACCTTGACTTTCATTTAGGATTAGCTTGATTCCTTATACAAAATGATGTGATTAAGGAGATGAAATGGAGAGGAGAAGAGAAGAGAAAATTCTGGAGTTAAAACCCTACATGCACATCCCTCTCCCCTCTCTTGTACTCCTCTTTTCATGAAGTTTCTAGTCTTAGACATATGTTTCAATCCCATTGGACAATATGTTGATTTTTGGAAAAATTGCACAATTGGTCCTTCTTCCTTTAGTTCCCACATTAGCATATAAAATCATCAATTGATTTCATTCTAGTCCATCTTTCACATATAATTATTCATGTCCATGCCTAAATGAAGAAATTACCAATTTACCCCTATCTTTTAAATTAATTACCATTATATCCCTTACTATGCTTAATACATTTAATTCTTTATGTTCACTTTTAATACACCCTAGATATATTATAATTCTTTTAGGGTATATGTTAGGGCCTTACAATACTTACTCTTAAATTTAACAAGGTGGGAAGGAAGTTAACTTAAATTTGTTAACTAGTTCATTAAATTGAGTTGACAATTGAGCTTTAATGAAGATATTAGCTATCTAACCTCTGAAAGATGTGAAGACAAGAGAAATGATTCCTTATTGAAGATGATGATAAATAAGGTAATAATCGTTATCAATATGTTTAGTTCTCTTATGAAATACTTATTATGAATAATTCGAATAAAGCTATGGTTATTACAATAAATGGTAGTACGTGATAAATGTTCAATTCTTATATATTGTAATAATTAGCGTAGTAATAATATTTTAAAAGTAGTGTCAACAAGGACTTGGTATTTAGTTTATGAATGGAACGAGTTACAAGTATTTATTTCTTACTTCTCTATGAGATAAGAAAATCACAAAGAAAGAAACAAAATCTAGTTATAGAGCATCGATCAATAGGATCTCTAGCCTAATCAGCATTAAAGTATGTACAAAGCTTTAAGGAAGAGGATAATGAGAGTTAGATATTACGAAATAAGGTACCTTTAACATAGCATAAAAATGAAGCATTATTATATAATGAGTTGTTTGGGAGTTATCATAAACTAAATCACAATGTGAACAACATAGGCTATATCAGGATGAGTAACTGTAAGATATGCCAAACTCCCCACTATTTCTCGATACAAGGAAGGGTCATCCAAAGGTTGATCATATGTTAAAGTCAGATGAACTTTAATTTCAATAGGTGTAAAAACAATTTTATTGTCATTTACCTAACACAAGATAAGAGGTTTGTAGCAAACTGCATTTGAGAGATAGTAACTTGAATCATTGTAGAAGACTTCTAGTCCAAGGAAATAGGCTAATGATAGATGGATAATTGAATATATTTTTACCCCATATTCGATTTGTCTTTGTTTGATATTTATTATTTTTGATATATATTTGGTACCTACTTTGTTTTAAGTGTATATATATACTATAATTGCCTTTATGGGCTTAAAGGACAAGAATTCAGACAAAAAATGGCGTGAAGTGAAGATTCGATGCACAGAAAGGATGCGTGGTCGTGCATCTGCTCATGCACTTACCCAAAGTTGTGTACTTTCACAATATGTAAAGTTTTTGGTTATACACGGTCTGATGTATGACCGTCGAAGAGACCGTGCATCGACCAAACTAGAATTTCATATAAAAGACAAAGTTCAGAGGTAACTGAGGAGTGCGAGCTGACTGGAAACGTTCTAAGCTTTCTAGAAGTGATTTGGAGTTAGAAGAGTTAGAGATATGACTATTTTATCAATAGATCCACTAGAATACAAGATTAGGCATCTACATTGTCAGCATTCTCAATAGATAAAAATCAGGGAGATTTAAAATTATGATTTCGTTATTTTCGATTAAGTTTTTTGTATATATATATCCGATTTCGTATTCGCCAATGTGTAACTAATTGTTTCATTAGTATCTAGGTTAGATGAACCTTATTTGGATACCTTAACATGTGTTGATTATTTTGTTAATGCAATTAATTGAATGATTGATTGTTACAATCTGATTATCTGTTTTATTTATGTTTTAGTAATTCAAAATATTAGACCATAATTAGATTTCAGACTTAGTGAATGAGAAATCCTAGGTTTGAATAGATCCACGGTAATTGTAAAAAGTTGACTGCAACCCTAGAGATTGGATGATATAAATCTTCTAGATTAGGGTCAAACTTAATAGAGGGATTCATAAAATGGTAATGCAATCCTATAAAATTTACCCTGAGTAATTCAATTATAAACCTTAAAATTAGTTGTTAGTAGACTCAAGGTCAGCTACTAGCATACCTTAGGAGCCTCCATAGTCTAACTAATCAACAACACAATTGTATGGAAAAAGATCAATCAGTTTAGGATTTAGGGGGGGATTCGAAACCTAGATACCAACCATTCAACATCAGTAATTACTAATCATTTGACAATAATTAACTTAGTGAGTTCACTGTTATCTACTTTAATTGTGTTGTTTATCTATTTTATTTGCTTAATTTGAGCTCGTTTAATTCAACCCTCAATCAATTCTTAGGCTAGACAATAGAATAACAGTAATTACTAGTACTCACTATCCTTATGGGATCGAATTGTATTTACCAGTACTAGCTACAGCTATACCGTGCACTTGCAGTATTATAATATTTACTACTCATAAAAAAGTCAATCAGCTAGATGACCAAGATCCTTCTTCTCGAAGTTTTAGCTAAGGTACTATTTCAATTATGTAACACCATTTGGGTCAATTCTTCTGTAATGCCCGTTTCATCTACATGAAATAAAAATAGCATATAACTTCTATTTAGGTGTTGAAAACATAAGACATTATAATATAGACTAGAAATAAACCTAAACTATTGAACAATATAGATTGAAGGGTTTGTTTAAAAGCATACATCATTTTTTTAACTAACAAAGTATTTAGAAGATGATCATAATCTGGAGCTGACCACATATACACTTTTTGCAGAAATGTCACTATTGAGAATGAAATTTTTACATCCATTTGAAGCAATTTCCATTTCTTAATGTAGCAATAACCATGAGGCTACGAATTGAAGTGAGATGTGCAGTGGTGCTAAAAGTCTTTTCATAATCAATATCGTACCCCCTGATTGAATCCTTTAGCAACAAGTCGAGTTTTATAATGTTCTATAGTTCCATCCACCTTTATCCTGATCTTATAGTGCCATTTACAACCTACTAAAATCTTGTTTAGGGGAAGTGGGTCTAGATCCTATCACTATAACGAATTAATAGTAGATTATTTATAGTTATTCAATTCATTAAAGTGATGGTTGAAGTAATAAAATGTTGTTTAAGGTGATAGAGACTTACAACATAAGGTTCTAATTAAGATAAAAATTTAGTGGCTTTGACAGGTCATGACGATTGGGAGGGCTCACTTGGATCCTCTGACATAATTAGATTCTTAGGTGGGACATGTGGTCTTTGTTCTTCAAGACTTATACTAGAGGAGACTCAAATGGAATGGGTGAATCAACAAAGTCAAATAACAAATAAATGGAGAGGCCAATGAAGAAAGAAGTGGAGGATGAGACTTGGAAGGAAGACAAGGTTGGGAACTTTTTATGTTATAGGAAGTTGACTTGTCTATAGATTCAAAGACATCTAGAGATAGATCTCAATATTTATATCCCTTACGTTTAGTATCATATCATTAAAAACACATAAATAGGATCAAGATTCCAATTTAAAATGTTCCTATAGTTAAAGAAACATAAAATAGGCAGAACCAAAAACTCAAAGGAGGCTATAGTCAAGAGTACAATTAAAAAGATGCTTATAGAAAGATTGATTGCCTACGATAGTGAAAGGAATACAATCGATAGTATAAACAATAGCAAAAGTTATTTCTCTATAAAAATGCTTAAGAAAGAAGGAAGAAATGTGTAGAAATTTGATAGTGTCAAGAATGTGTTTTTGTTTCCTTTCAGCTCCCCCAATTTTGTTGCGATGTATCTGGATAAGAGCAATAAAGCATTGTACCATGTTGGGATAAAATAGTAAAAAGTAAATTATTCATATATTCCATGGAACTATTGGTTCAAATTTGTTTTTAAAAAATGAATAAATTTCATTAACCATAGCGAAGTTATTCCAACATCACTACATTTCTATGATACAGCAAGATCTTACATCATTCAACTAATCTAGCAAAAATGACAGGATCATATCATTTTTACAGATTAATTCAGATGACAGGTTATGATGAGCATTTTTGGCTATACTGCATCCCTAATCCAATTAATAATGTCCTCTGCTAGCTGATTCTTCTTGTTTCTTCACCTTAGTAAATTATCTTGTTTCTTTCTTTCTACAAGAAATAAATTGTTGTAGTGAATGCTACCTTAAAGATTGCTCTATTGTGCCTTTGAAATTTAGCCATTCTGGTGATTTAAGTTAGTATTTCATGCCAATCATAACTTTGGGAGTATTATACCAAAAAAATGTATAATTCTACTTTAAATTGATTTGGAATACCTGCATTGAAAAAAATAAATGGTCTCTATCTTCTTCATCTTCTTTGTACAACACACTTATTGGATCATAAGTACTAAGCCACCTATTCTTATTTTTGAGTTTGTTCTTAATAGCCAGCTATGTAATTAAACCACTTTTGGGGTTGAGAGAGTGTTTCCATAACAAATCAAACCAGGGGATATTCTCCCTATGAGGTATAAAGATCTGGCTACAAGATTTGTTGGTAAACACTCTTTTAGAGTCTGCTAACTAGCTGATTGATCGCGGCTTTGTCGTTCGATCCGAAAATCGACCTTGGACACCGGTCAAAATATTAAATTTCCAAGATTGCAGCAAGCTGAACCTCGGGTCGTCTCTCTTGTTGGAATCGAAGAAAAGTGATTTTTAAAGCTAGCCTAGGTTAAAATTATGCAATTCAAAGTTGATAAAAATTAGGGGTATTGTTTGTTGCTTAAAATTGGAAAGAGTAATTAAAATTTAAATAAAAGTATAAAAGAATCTTTTTGGATTTTTAGGAATTAAGAAATTGCAAAAAAAACTAAGATTGTAATCAAGTTTATGAAATCCTCTTGAAAATGGGCGCAGGCTATCACGGCTCAAAATTTATTTTCAGGGATGAATTCCACTAAGTTTCGAAAAATCAACCTTAAGGGACCCCTTAAGTCCAAGGAATTAATCAAAC
>JANKOE010000205.1:30367856-30383044 GCA_026284465.1 Erythroxylum citrifolium | reverse complement strand
ACACACTATTTGGGTTTATATTAAAAAAAAATATATATATATATATATATATTAATAAAAAATATATATATATATATATATATATATATATATATATATTATGCATTACAAAATCAAGATATTGGAATTGAAATTTGCTTTGATTATCGATTGTTAACCATTCCTTTCACTACCTAACGATGAAGCGGATCAATACCTCTCAACATTTTTAACGGATTCAACTACTCAATTTATGCACCCGAACAAGAACTTCTCATAGAATACACCAATTGCTTCTAACTTATTTGCCGAAAAAGAGTATTAGGAATCAAAGACATCACAAAATCAACCATATCCATATACAATGCATGACGCAAAAATCTTGGATTATTCCTTAGTCAGATCATGGATCCTACGAACCCTAATTAGGAAGATAGTACAGCTTCAAACAACAAAACGACTTGCTTACGTGACATACAAACTCGTGAAGCATCATCCACGTAAATTATGTGGTCAAGCGGCATGCACCTCATTAAGGTTAGCCCGGATTTAATAATGACCTAGTCTATTTGAGGTTCGGTTCTTAATTGACTTGCGTGCATTTGCACATATACATGTACATATATGGTTTCAGATCAACCGCGAACCTTTATTTCTTTCTTCCCATTGATCCATCACCACTCAATTATCTTGGCGACGCCTTCTCATTCATTGAATTATACCCCGCACATCTCATAGAAAGAAATTCAAATTAGCTTAGAAGGTAGGACTAAAGCTCATAAGATGTGTTCTGATATGTCCATTACAACATAGTTAGCATGTTCATGATTTTCGATTTTATTTTCTTATAATGTTATTGGTGAATATAAATTAATTCTTTTATTTGTTGTTGGCAGTTGCATAAATTCTAGAAGTCCCCCAAACCTCTCAATCCCTTCGGCCAACTCTTTTGCTTGTCTCCGAATTGTCAGTTCAAAAAATGAAAGGATTGTAAACAATAGTTCAAAGAATATACACTTGTGAATGCATGTTTAGTGTATATGAGATTTTAGACACAGATAAAGTGCCTAATCAAATTTTTATAGAGAAGGATAAGCATGAACAGAAACAACATATGTTCTTGCTTATAGTGGAAGGCCAACAGAGCGTTTACTTTATTTGTTACGGGTTGGAAACATCCTCTATGTGTTTTACAAGACCTAAAATTGAAAAGGATCACCATTAACTTTTGCTAGCCACCTGAAGAGTGGGTTGTGACAGCTTTTCTTTCCCCCGCTATTGAGAGCTTTTTAAGTTGTTCCCCTGATATCTCGCTTTCATTGCAAAAGCTTCACGCAAGAGATTAGTCAGTGTAGGAAGTGCTATTGCTAAATAAGAATAAAAAGTTAAAAATTTACTAGATAGCTTATGCATGTGTCAATGCAATACATTTCATTTGGATATACATTAATGTGTGTGTATTAGTTTCCTGTTTAAGGAGTCCCTTCATTTAATTAGGCATGTAACTTACCATGTGATCGTCCACAAGAACATGTGGTTCTTAACACTCTGTAATTGAGGAAAAGAAGAGAAAACGTAGTAATTAGGTGATGAAAAGATAGCTAATCTGGGAGCAAAATCTGGTGTTAGATTATATTGATTAATCTTGACTTTCTTCTATCCACTTGCATTGCAAAGTAAACCTTTGCGACAAAGAACGTCTACGCAAACAAAACCCACTTTAACATGCAACATGGGATTAATCCCAGGACACCTCATTGCCACATAAGACACCTCAATCAAGAAAGGAGAGGATAAATACATAATGATGGACTTGGAATAGCGACGTTCAAGTACATATTCATTGTAGGAGGCCAAGAGAATGACTACTCCAACATCATCAACAGAGCTTTGATGATTACAACCTGGCCTCTCAAGGAAAACGGAATTTTTTCTTTTTCTTTTTTCATCAAAAGATCTAGCAATTTAATGTAATATGATAATTTATAAATAAGAAGTTTATTGTGTACCATAAAAACTTTCTTCGACTTTTTTTGGAAGCACGTAAGTATCGATATTGCATTCTTAAATTTGTTTACTTATTTTCTTTAACAGTAAGAAAAAGGAAATGCTAAATGAGCTCAGAGTCGTATCATGGATCTAGAAGAAACAAGCAGAGTTGACCATTGAAGTTACAGGTATGCAATTGGAAATGCCTACATGGGATAAGTCGAAAGCCCCACATGTTGACCCATCCACACGACTTTTTCAACTCATGGCGTGGCCCCACAACTGCCAATATTTTCACCTTGGATATTTACGTTTTTATTATAATTAAACACAAAATTGTTTAATTTATTCTTATGAAAACACATACTCATTTTATTGAACAAGCATGCACTGTTTATATTAATCTTATTGTTTTATCATTTTTAATATCAGCGATTAGATTTTTTATATATAATAATTGAAATATTAAAATTTCAAACGCATGAAGAAATGTGTCTTCTATCCTCTTATACTGATTTTCTCCTTTGGGCGGTTTCAAGGGTTGCGGCTATTCAGTGCATCAGTCCAGGAAGGCCAACCAGAGGTAATCCAGGGACTCCTTTTTGTATAATAATAAATCAAAGAAGGTTAAGCCACGTGGCAGCCTCTTACCACTTCGTTGAGTTGGGGACCATGTCGCTAGTTTCTCTCGCAGGCACGCGGCCTATAAAGATTCCTTGCCGCCGTACATTTCTCTCCACTTTCTGTTAATAATAATAGCCAACATAACAAGAGCAACAAATCTATCTCAAACTCAAACCCAATGCCACTTTTCTTGTTTCTTTGGTTAAGTGGGAATACGGGTTGAAATAGGCCATCCGATCCCTTTTGATCAACCCTAGGTTAGCTTGTAGTTACTCCAAGCCTTGTAGCTTAATTTGTGAGAAGAAGAGAATGAATTAAAAGTAAAAACTTTATAGAATTTACTTAAAATAGGGATTATCAATTATTATTAATATAAATTAAGATATAATTCCATATAAAAATGAAGTATTAAGTGAAATTCCTTGTAAATGTGCCTTGCATGCGTTTAACAAAAGGAAGTGAGGAGTATGGAGTCAATTTATGATTTTTGTATAATTAATTCATTGGTGCAATAAGGATTATGTCTGGTTTAGTGGGTTCTAGGCATGCACTTTGCCCGTACGACCAAAATCAAAGACAAGAGTTGGATCGAAATTGGAATTTGTACCGCGAGGGGCCTACTGCCCCCTTGATCATCACTAAATATGTATTAATTATACTTGCTTGTTAATGGACCACTTAAATAAATCCTACCTTTTACATGAATGCGGTTGTGCCACGTCTCGAAGTTATTGTTAAGTCCACCTTTATCTTGTTTAACTCTTTTTTTTTCCCCTTGTAATCTAGAAACTTATGGGACTTCTGGTTTTGGTTCAGCCCCCATGGACAAAGCCTTCAAAAGCTTTCTATGATTAATCGAATAATGTAACGCTTGTGTTTATTTCTAAAATAAGGACATAGCAAGTAAAGGTGGTGGAACCAATTATGCTCATATGCTTATTAACGTATTATAAAACAATCTACAAAAGCCATATGCTTCTAAAGTACAATCAATTGTAATTATTATATATAAAACAAGCTATAGAGTTTTATACCAAAGAATGAGATTAAGAGAACATCGACTTACAAATTCACCCCCATAAAAAATTAGCTAAAAACGGAACAAAGAAGAGTAATCTATAACAAAAGAACCTCATCGAATTAAGTAAATACTCCACAAGTAATTAACTAAACCTTCGTTACCACTGCATTCAATTATGTATTTCAGCATGATTGTTATTCTGTATAAAAGTTTTATATAATCTTTTCCCCTCTACTTAACTGTTCTTCGCTACAATCAAATTCCAATCTGACTCCATTATTTTCCTATAATTTTCTTCACATGTTGTTGTTGTTACAGAACTGCTGCTGTAAGAGCCATATGTCCTCAACGTTCCACAAATTGTCGGATGTGTCACCGCTGTGCAACCAGGGATTGTTCTGCTCCATAGATTGAAAATCTAATCCTTGATTGAAATAGCCTGATGGGCTAGTGATGGACTCGGACAAACCAATTTGGCCAGCTTGGAAGTAATTATCTGGATTAGGGTTGTGATTAACCGGGATGTAATATTCGTTAGTCAAGTCGGAAACAGGAGAAACTTGAGTCCCGAACGAGTCTGATGCGCTTGAATTCTCAGGCGTATAACTAGTGGTCACGTGTGCAACTCCATAGTCATTGCCAGTCATTCCAGCTTGAGCCATGACCAAATGTTCGCCGCCCATGTCGATATTGTTGATGAGGTGGTGATTGGCCGTGAAGCTGCTGTTGGGCACCGTGCTGACGTTGGTGCCAGTCACTGCGTTGGTGGCGGCATTTGCAGCCTGAATTCTTTCAATCAATCTTGGCATCCATAGGTATCTCATGGTGTCCTTGAACTGTTTGCTATTCACGTCACACTTGAGCTGTTTTGCATGCTTTTGGACACGGGTTCTCCAGTAGTTTTTGATTTCATTGTCTGTTCTTCCCGGTAAGTGCTGAGCAATTTTGGACCACCTGCAATAGAATTTACCGTGATCAGCATATAGGCATAATTTGATGCTAGCTAGCTAGTTTTAGGATTGACTAACAATAACCAAAAGACGTAAAGATATTGTAAAGCTAGCTGTTGGTTCCTAGGGGAATAATAATACGTACAAGTTAAGATCTACTAAGTACCTGTTGCCCCATCTGGAATGAAGTTCAAGAATCATGAGTTGTTCTTGGAGGGTTATGTTCCCACGTCGGACATCTGGTCGTAGATAGTTAAGCCATCTTAATCTGCAGCTCTTTCCAGTTCGTTTCAGACCTGTAGGTTTCATTCAATAGACCAAGTATTGGTAAAGTTAATTAACTAGACGTCCAGAAAAGGAAAACATTCCCGCTGATAACTTTTGCAGTCCAGAAAAGCTTTTGCAAGTAAATACTTAATGATTGAGTTTGTGAGCTTTTAAGTTTTCTTTGAAACAAACAAATAATACCATGTTACTGCAAGTACCACAAATCCTTACATATCTGCAGTTCAATGAACTAGATAAGACTTCCAAAACGTCCCCTTCAGAACAGCTCGACAGGAACAAAGGTAGAAGAAAAGTATGATACGAAATTGAAACTGTGCAGTTCTGTCTACGAGGTATCTCAAGCTCAGGTGTCATATTCATTCGTACAGAAAAGAGGGCCAAACAGACAAATTGAGGTTAGGAGAAGACATGTCAATCCAAGTTGTTTGGCTCTTAGCGATATACTAGGATATGCAAGAAATTGAAGAGAAGAAAAAGAAGGAGAAGATTTGTTAACTTCGCACCTGCACTACGGGCAAGAGAGTTCCAGCGACCCTCACCATGAGTGGCAATGTAATTGATGAGTTTTAAGTCCTCTTCAACAGTCCATGGACCCCTCCTAAGGTCACCAACAACCATGATCTCATCTTCATAATCACAAGTTTGTGTGGTGGATGCTGAGGAAGAGCTGTTCTTGCTTTTCCCGCCCTTAACATCCATCATGGGATTGATCAGTTTTTTGCCTTTAATGGAGAGACTGATTGATTGTAAGAGAAAAGGGTCTGCGATACAGAGACTTTTCGGTCTAGAAGAGAAAAAGAGGTAGATTAACACATGAAGATAGAGAAGGTGGGTTTTTATAGATACATAGATGGGCTTGGAAATGGAGACGAGGAAAAAAATAATAAAAGGTGGCATGAGAGAGAGAGAGGGAGGGGTAGCTAGCCGCAATAGGAGCTTAATTAGTTGGGGTATTTTCGTTTAAGTATTAGTTTAATCCAATACTAACAGTTGAGTTTAGCAGTCACCCAAACAGAATAAAAGGAAAATAGAAAAGAAAGAAGGGATCAGATCAGAGAGCCGAGAGGCGTTGGGCGTACGGACTTTTGACATATTGACTTTCATTTTCTGTGTGTGACTAGTTGCCGGGTACAGGGCAAGATTTTCGTTTCTCTTCTGCTTTTTTAAATCTCTGGATAGTCAATTCCATGGAAATGCATGGTTTTGTTCTTGCAAGTTGTTAAATTTTGGGTTTTCTTCCACCGAGAATTTGTTTTCTCCAAACGCCTCTTTATCTCATTATGGTGGTTCAGATGCATATAGCATTTTTTATTGTATGAAAAAATGTTTTAAATTACAGACGATCATTAAAATTATAATAATATTATTATATATGGTTGGAGTGCATTATATAGTAATAATATCCTGTTATATAACCCAAGGGGTGTGGTTGAGTGGCAGGGACTCATCCATTCTTAACCAAAGGTCAAGGGTTCGATCATTGACTTTGGGTATGGAACAACCTTAAATCCTTGGGCCAGCTGTCTCATCCTGTAAGGTGCCTACAAATCAGCGAGGGGATTAGTCACTGGTTCCACCGGTGGATACCCTGGTCTAAGACCAAAAACAAATATATCCTGTTATATATTTTAGTTAATTTCAATAAGTGGGTCGTTCTTTGTATTTAAATTATTTAAGTGTTTAAATTTTATTGGTCACTTAAAGAACTAAATTCTTAGGCCAATAATTACATTAAAGGAACGAAAATTAAAGAAAAATAATTAAAATGTATTGTTTGAGTTTTAACGGCTATTTATAATTCATTTTTATTCTATTTAAAAACTGTATGAAAGAAGAATTAAGAGATAAAACAAGATTCACTTTTATCATATAGGTTTATCTTAACTAGATTTTCAAAAGAACTTATCATGGATTAAGGTATGCTGTCAACATATTATTACATATTTAAAAGTTTACATGATAAGGTATAGTATATCTAAACTTTACTCTCACAGCTTTGATTTAAAGAATTAATAATTTTTCAGTTGAAAGATCGATTAAAGAATATTTATGGTAACTTATTATCTTGATTATGGATATACTGGCTAGACCTCTAGACTACCGGTTGAGAGTTGCATTGGGGTCCATTTTCTTATATTTTACATAATTTTAAAAGGAATTATCTATGATTAAATATACATTATAAAACAAAAATACGATGATTTCATAATTAATACAGACTATCTTTTGATTTGTTAGTGATTCTGCAAATTCAATCATATAAGAAATTACTAAAGGCACAAATATCAATGAAACACGCTTGATTTTTAGTTATTTTATTAACTGTATTCCAATTAGACATTATCTAGTAATAATAATAAAAGCAAAAGCATGAAAATGAGAAGACTAATTATTGCATCCATATCTCAAGGAAACTATTTGTAGCCAAGAAACTTGCAATATTGACATGTGCAAGGGCCTAAAGAAAATATGTCCAAAATAATATTGGTGTAATATTACTAACATATTAATATATATTTTTTAAGCCATAAAATATATTCTTTTGCAAGTTGAATAAATAAATTTTGTTTTCTTATTATGCAAGTATTTTAGATCAACAACCAAGTAATGCAGAATATATTGAATGATTTCAAATATATTCTTTATAAAGTATACTTACCCAAGATGATGCAATGTTTAAGAAACAAGGAGTTCACTTGATTAATCTTGGGGTCATCAAGGATCCAAGAAAAAGTCTAGAAAGGACACAAGAAAGAGAAAGGGTGTACCATATATGTAAGGTTAATGTTTCATTAGCATCAATCTATAAGAAGGAATTGATTAATGAAAGATGTCATTTCTATAAGAAAAATGAACACATTCATAAAAATTGCATTAAACGCAAGCTGAGGTTTCGAAGGAAAGGTAAGCTAATTAATGCTTTAATATGTTTCCAATCAAATTGAGAAGTTCCTTATAATACATTTTGGATTGATTATAGATGTGCCACTTGTGGTACTAATACCATATAGAGATTTTTTATAATTTAAACCATAAATTCAAAAAAAAGGTTTGTCTCTATGAAAAACTGAGTCAAAGCCTAAGTTGAAGCTATATGTACCTATTGTTTGATTTTAGATACTGAACATCATTTATATATTTTTCAAACTCTTTATGTTCCTACCATTTCTTAAAATTTAGTTTATTTATTAAAACTTGATACTGTCAGATATTCTTTAAATTTGGTGATGGATGTTTTAGTTTATTCAAACTTAATTGCCCTTTTAATTCTGATTTCTTTGTGATGGTTTTATATAAATTAAAGCTTAATATTCTTTTTATGAAACTTTATTGAACTTGCATCATATTGTTGGTACTAAACAAGGTTTTATAAATGAAACTTTGGTTTACTTATGGCAGAAACATTTGGGTCACATATCTACAGAAAGAATAGTCATATTAGTAAATAGTGAAAACCTTCTAAATTTAGATTCTAGTGATCTTAATTATCATTTGTATGGATTGTATTAAATAAAAATATACAAAACACATAGTTAAGAAAGAAGCAACAAGATGCACATAACTTCTTGAAATTATAGACACCGACATATGTCTGCCTTTTTGATGTTCTATCATTTAGTAGAGAGAAATTCTTATCAACTTATGGATTATTTTTCATGTTATGGATAAATCTATTTTTTTTGCATGAAAATTCTTAGAGTTAAATTCATTGGACCCCTTATGGGTTGATATAAGATCAATGTATCTCTTATTTTATAGGAACTATCAATAACCCTCTATAGTTTTAGTTTTATGAAAAATGTCTCCCTACTATCAATTTCCATTCAAAACCCTAACTATAAACTCCAAAATAGCATTGTTTTCATTATGTGACACTACAAAACATCATTTTGGTGTTCATAGCTAGGTTCTTTAATGGAAGTTAATGAGAAAGTGGATGTGTTATAAAACCAAAACTACAAGGAGGTTATTGATAGTTTTCTAAAGTTAAGGGAACATTGATAATATGTTAGACCATATTGGATCTAGTAAATTTAACCCAAATACTTAATTCGTAGATTAATTAAAGGTATTTCTCAACAAGGTATAATGGTAATTAAATAAAAGGTGAAAATTATTAGATCCGATAAGGGTAGTGAAAATTATGGAAGAGATAATGAAATTAGACAATGTGCTAGTCCATTTGATAAATTTCTTTTAAAATGTTGCTTATATGCTCAATACATAATGTTAGGTGTGCCATAACAAAAAGATGTAGCTAGGAGGCTTAACTTATGCCCTAATAGATATGGTTAAGAGTACAATGAGTCATTATTATTTACCTTTATAATTGTAGATGTATGCTTTGAAAATTTTCCTTATATTTATCAAATAGGGTTCCTAAGAATGCAGTTTCTAAGATACCTTTAGAATTATAGACAAAAAGAGAACCTAGTTTAAGGCACCTATAAGTTTAGGATTATTTGACAGAAGTAAGAATTTATAATTCATATAAAAAGAAATTGGATTCAAGAACAACTAGTGGATTATTTTTTCATTATTCAGAAAAATATAAAGGGTATAAATTTTATTTTCCTAACAATAGTACAATAATTTTTTAAATTAAAAATATTAAATTTATAAAAAAATGGCAAAACTAGTAAGAGTTCAAAGTCATATAAAGTGAAAATTCAAAAGGTTAGGGTATAAATTCCCTTGCCTATAACTTCTTCTTAAGTGTTTATTTCTAAAGTTCCTGAAAATTTTTATAACTTATTAAAAAAACAAATATATCAGCAAACTCTAAATAATAAAGTGACCGTTAATAAAATTATTATATATTAACAACATAAAGTAGCACTACAAAAATATTAAAGATAATGGAGGTCAACTATTTCTGATGATTATGTGTTTTATTTACAAAAGGTAAATGGTGATTTAAGAATTGATAAAGATCTAATTTTGTTTTCACAAGACAGTGAGAGTGAAAATTCTTATAAATGGTTAGACATCATGAAAGAAGAATTGAAATCCATAGTTGGCAATGAAGTATGGGATCCTATTGAATTACTAGAAGATTATAAGAGAATTAGGTATAAATGAACTAATGAAATTTGATATCAATATGGAAGAAAAAAGGACTGTTCAAATACAACAATTTGATTCACAAATACAAATCATACAATAAGAAAGCTATGTGTCGTCACATTCCAAAAAAGAAAGGGTTGAGAGTGATAATATCCTAAGGTTTGATCACTACTAGTAAGTGAGATAAGATCCTCAGTTTTAGATAACCTAAAAAAAGAGTCATCCTAAAAAGTTTTGAATAAATTCTTTCTAATGTTTTTAAATTAAAAATAATAATGATATATCAACCATAACCATAAGAGAGCTTTTTATATGTATAAATACTCTAAAAATAGAATTTAAAAGTAAATATTAACTTAAAAAGAAAGACTCGAACTAATTAAAACACATGCTTGACGTTTGTCCTAAGACACACTGGTGTTGATTTTATTATAGAACTCCCAATACATGAAATAAGATGAGTATGGCATTAGTTACAAACTAATCTTAAACATTGACTTACTTCTATTCTTCAATCTGTAACCTAGCAAAAGACTAATGCCAGTTTAGTTTTATGTTCAACACTACTTATAGTCTATAATCTTCTTCCAAAAGTTTGTTCCTTTATTTAGATGAACATCATAGGGTTGACTTCTATTCCTTAAGGTAACAAAGCTTCACTCCTCATATAAAGTCCTACTTTTAGACGATTAAAAGCTTCTATAGCCTTCTTAGGCCCACTCCTCATTAATGGTTCTCCAATATCCTTTAACTTCTTTTGACACTTTACTTAGACTTTTGTAATATCACTCTCATGTAAAAGCTGGTGTAGCTTGATTTGATATTTAATTTTCATTATTTTTCCTCTTCTAAAATTATTTATCCTTATATATAGTTTCTTAGAACTCACGTTGGTGATAATGAAGCAAGGTGATTGGTTCGTCATTCTTGGTCAAAGAGTATTTATTTTATTCCCATCATACATAACTCTCTTATCAAAATTTCAAAGACGTCATAAAAGTCTGCATCCCACTTAAATAAGAATCATATCATACAATATTTTATCCTTGAACCTCTCAATTAAGAAAGAAATCAACACTTATTTTGTTACCCTAACCTTGCTTCTCATTCAACCATTATAGATTATAGGTTTTAGGGTGTTTTGTAATTTCTAGTGCCAAATTCACCATTAGCTCCACACTAGCTACATTTGTACAACTTCCTCCATTTGTGATCATATTACATACTTAATCTTGAATGGAATACCTAGTATGGAAAAGATTATCCCTCTACTCATTCATATCATCTTCTCATATATGCATGTTCGAAACTCTCTAGCAACCACCATCCTTTCATCCACATGTCTCACAATACACTCATGGTCACCAGTATCCGCCAAATTAGGCATATCATATTCCACCTCCTCTTCACTTATGGATACATACTCGCCATCCTCCTTTATTAACATTACTCACCTGTTTGGATATTATAAAGTTATGTAGCTCTCTCTAAGAACTTGATAACTTGGTTCCTAGTTGATAACAAGGAATCAACCTTAACTTTCTCCCCATTTGGTTCGTGTAAATTTACTATAGTTGCCTTATATTTAGGCTTTAGAGCCATGTCCTCTTACTTCATGAATTTCGTCATTGTAAAGAACTTGCATTAGAAACCTCAAGATGATTAATAAGCCTTCTTTTAAGTTATCATTCTACTTTCATGGCTATATCCACCATATCCTTTAACTTTATGTAATGGTGTAGATTTATGACATTGATAATTTAAGGGTTTATACCATAAATAAATTAATTCATTATCCCTTCTCGATCTTCCTGTATGTTCTCCTTAACCAAGATAACATCCATCTCTTTATAGTACTCTTCCATACTCTTGTAACCTTAAGTTAACATTTATAGCCTTAAATATAGATCCTATAGTAGGAACTTCGCACAAAACGTTCCCTCATCTCCACCTTCATCTTTTTCATGTTCTAATAGATGGTTCTTAATTCCTCCTCCTGGTAAGAATTTTTTGATCCCACTAATTTACATTGTACTCATTAAACATTGCATAAATCAGTTTAACCTTTTCTCTTTTAAGAAGTTATAATAATCAAAAACTAGTTTCATAGACTTATCCTATTCCAAGTAGGCATTTAGATTTATCTTCCTTACAAAAGGCAATATAGTTATTTTGATGCTACCTAAGTTGTTACCTATCCTCTCTTTAGACCCTCTTTTATAGCACATAATAAATCTACCCCTTCCTTGTCCCCTTATTCTTCATCTTCTTCCTCCTCTGCCATCCTTTAGGATAAGCTCTCCCAAATAATTGGCACCACCCTCCATCTCATCATTCACCTCAGATTCATTCATCTTAGTAATTATAGGTGGATTATATTCTAGGCTAGCTATAATAGCTTCATTTTTCTCTGACTTATCCTTAATTTCACTAGATTATCGAATAAGTTACTCAAATTGTTCTTAGATAAAGTTCACTCAAGATTCCTGATCTACTCTCACTCTTTCTTTCTTATTTTATTTTCTTTAGATGATTTTCTACTTTGGATTTGAACCATGTTTTACTTACACAAAAAGTTATTAATAGCAAAAGTACTTCATAATGTTTTAAGGTTTAACTCAACTTATAACGTAAACTCTTGATTAAAATTTCTTTACAAACTAGGTAATCTACATCAAGAAAGCTAGTTCAAATCTTTCCTTTGTCAAATACTCCCAAAGAAGCAAATTTGGGCAACAGGCAAGCAAAGAAACAAAACTAAAGGTCAATTAATGAAATCTTAAAAATAGGAAATTAAGTTCAAGGAAAACCAATTAGAACCAATAGGAAAGAAAAAGAATATGATAAATTTGAATTGATAATAAGATAAGCATTTTAACTGATAAGAAGAATGTATTTAGCATGTTGAATACCTTGACCTTGTTAGAGAGGAATCGAAATCTTGATTTATAATGGGTATTAAAAATAGCCGCCACCTTTGTGGAACTTTAAGTGACACCTTTTTGGGGATTTTATTTACAAACTATAAAATATTAATAATAATAGTTTAACTTTAATTTACTTTTATCGTTTTTTATTAATGTGAAACACTTAGAACCAAAGAATAAAACACCTAAGAATAATTTTTCTCAATGCATATTAAGAATGACAAAAATAAAAAAGTTTATACAGAAAGAAGACATATGAATTATTGGAAATATAAACAATTGATATAAAGAAGAAACTTAATTAGAAAACTATACTTTGATATCAAATTATGATAGTACCTTTACTAACATGGCTAATGAAATTCAATATAATAAGATTAAGGACCGTTTTAATGTAATAGGTTAATCCATTAAAACAAAAATGAAAATACAATAAGAACGATATGAATCGTTATATTCCAAAAAAGAAGAGTTTATAAGTGATAAGCTGCTAAAGTTTGATTGCCATTAGCAAGCTAGATTAGATCCTAATTTGTTAGGAACCTAAAACAAAAGTTAATTTAAAAAGGTTGAAAGATATTCTCTCCAAGGATTTTTATTCAACAATAATAATGATCAATCAATTACAATCACAAGAAAGCCTCTTATAAGCATAAAAGTTATAAAAGGAAATAAGAACTTCAAATAATAAAAATGATGATTTGGCACCTGCGGCCTATGAATGGCTACCACTTGTGGGCTACCTAGTCTGGTTATTTCAGATATTACACATAAGTGATGTGAAAAGAAAATTTGTGTATTAATATTTAAGGATAAACATAATTTTAATTTAAAATTTTAATAATTATTCTACATTGAGATATTTCTTTAATATTTATAACAAAAATAATGTGTAATATTAATGAATTTTAAGTTCGACATACAATTAAAATAATATTTATATTCAAATGTTATATAGAATATTCATGATAAATATTATAATTGGATAAATGATATGGTCAAAATCCTTACCCTATAAATTTCATAGGTAAGTGCACATATTGAAATATAGTATAATAATAGTGAATGATAGGATTGAATTACCTTATATTTTCTCATGTATTTCCACGTGATTTTAATCCTATTTTATGATAAAATGTTTGATTTGTGTTCATTTTGGACTGACTATTAGGTTGAATATATTGATATATTTTTGAGTTCAAAAAGATAAAAAATTCTAAAACAAATTAGAGCAGCTAATTAGATTGTCTTTTCAATCTACAGGACAATCACAAAACGCAGCTAAATGGACATAGGCGCAACAAGCTGCAAAAGAAAGACACATATCAATTAGCTAAGGGCATTCACGCATGAGAGCAACAGATTAAATGGAGGACAAAAATTAAATGGACAAGAAACAGGTGGGCTTCACGCAAGTCACGTACGTTGAGGACGCAGGTTTAGAAAAAATTAAATGAGCTGGAGACACAATAAAAAGGTAGCAATTAAACACAAGGGGGGGAGCTTGAGGAGGAGAAATCGATTTATTCACAATAAAGAGAGGGGCTCACGTCAATTAATAGAAGGGCACAAAAAAACCTAGGGGAAAAACCATAGTGCGGCGGCAGCTTGAAAGGAGGCATCATCCAACAACAAATCAAGCAAGGTTTAATCATAAAGCAAGAGATGAAAATCATGGAAAGAATGAGGGGCCCACATCATAAAGGAAGACACAAAAACCTAGAGACAAAGGTGTGGACGGTAACGCAACACATAAAAAAGAAAAGGAAGCTTTGAGTTTTGGGGAGAAGAAAAATCAGAAGTCAAAGATGTCAAGCAATCAGGGAGATTTTAAGTTGAAAAGTCAAGGAGAGCCAAGTGGGCCAGCCCACAAATTAGCAACAAAGAATATTCGAAAGGAGGAGGGCCCACTTCATTAACCTAGGGATTTGAGACATATAAAAGCAAAAGAAGTTGACGACAATCAGGGGGCTTGAAGTTAGAGATTTATTTATCATCAAAAGTGGAAGATTGCGGCAAATTTGGAGTGGAAAATCAGAGGAGGGGAGGTCGG
The DNA here is from genome assembly GCA_026284465.1 of Erythroxylum citrifolium. Taxonomy (NCBI): domain Eukaryota; kingdom Viridiplantae; phylum Streptophyta; class Magnoliopsida; order Malpighiales; family Erythroxylaceae; genus Erythroxylum; species Erythroxylum citrifolium. The sequence continues at coordinate 30,368,146 of JANKOE010000205.1, read as the reverse complement.
CTTGAGCAGAGAGCTTGGAAGAGAATTTATTTTATTTGATTACAATCAACAACAGTGGACGACGACAACAGCAGCACTTTAGGGAAGATTTAATTCCGTCTTTAATTTGTTAATTTCAGCTTTATTAGATAGTAACTAGTATTAGGTGTGGCTAAGTTTTTAATCTAGTCAGGGTACTTTACGTTTGATGCATGTAGTTCGTGAGACTCCTATGGTTTAATTGTTTTCGTGAATTTCTTATGTTTATTTAATCTCTGTGCTTGATCGATTTATTATTGTTGAGTTTGTTG
>JANKOE010000205.1:30213344-30229789 GCA_026284465.1 Erythroxylum citrifolium | reverse complement strand
TTCTCTTCCTCCTTGAACTTCTTCAAGAACAACAAAATCCAAGTCAACATAACTTCAATACCAAACCCACATAACATCTTACTTGAAATTGATGATGGAATCACTATACCCATTCCAAAACTAAGCTTTCTACCTCAAAATCCAACCAAAAGCTCAAACTAAACATTATGGCTTACCTCAAATCTTCAACTACACAATGAGTTTCTTGGTTCAAAGTGAAGCTCAAGCCATTTTCCACCTTTTTATCTCTTGAACTTCCTTCAAATAACTTCTGAATCTCTTGGAATCACAAAACCCTAACTTTTTCTCTTTTCTTCTTCTTCTTTCCTCTCTCACGACTCACTCTCTCTCTTTCTCTCCTCAAATTTTCGGCAACTCCTTCTATCCTACCACTAATTCACTTAACTTCTCCTTTTATACTCTTCTCACATAACTTAAGTCCATTAGGCCCAAAGCCCATCTCAATCCTTCTTCTTCTTACACTTCCCTACTCATTTAACTCAAGCCCAACTAACTTATCCAACACAACTAACTCATTTATTTCATTCACTTACTACCATTAATATCATATTCAATACATGCTATCTACTCATTTATGTTACTTTTAATTCATGCTACTTACCTCATTTAATGTCAACATACTTAATTAGTCTATTCATGCTTAATTGAACATTAAAAAAAATTCTGGGGGTAACAAGTTAAAACTATTTTGACATTCTTAAATATTTAAATGGTTATGATATTTTACTAAACATCAATCTTAATTTATGAATATAAATTATTTAATTAGATAATTAAAGATAGATTAAAAGGTTTAATTTACCTAATCATAAATATGATTTAGGGTTATAATTTATATCAATTGTCAGCATATTTGGGTATCTAATGGGTTATACATAAATAATGAGTTGAAGAGAGGAAAGATGTTTAAATCAAATTGGTCTTGATTGTAAAGTTTAAAAAACTTTATAATTAAATATAAAATATTTAATAAATAAGGAATAATATGGGATATTGGATTTTACTTATGCATAGTCGATGTTTAGTTATAATTAATTGTAATCTAATTAAAGTTAAATTTCAATTAAATTCCTAAAATGTTCAAAACTTATTATAAATAGGCTAATATTCTAAGATGTTAACACTTTTTACCTAACTCTCTCTATAATAGTTGTAGACTTCTATCAATTCGTTCTGTAGATATCGTTAGAGAGCAAATACTTGTGTGGTTAAAGTAGTTAAAATGAGCAAATTTTAGAAATAATTCGAAAGAAATGATAAGAAAATGAACATGTTTCAAAATAAAGTAAAAAATAAGATTAATAATTTTATTATATTTTATATGTTAATTATGTTATATATTTAAAGTGATCTTATTTTTAAAAAAATTAAATAAAAAGATTTTTTATTATTCAGCTGCGCCCTTTTACACTTTTTATGAGAGAACCAACTGCAAAAGCTAACTTAAAGGGTAGGAGAGCCCATAAGCCTATAAATCCTATATCAACCTCTTTTATTACCGATGTGAGACAATTAGACCGTAACATTCCATCACGTTTTGCAGCCCAGGCACTGGCGGGCTAACTGTGCGCTAGACCTTTTCTAGCCTCAGACGAACACTGCAATATCGATGCCACCACTCTTGGGCATGGCACGAGAACTTGAAGCAGTGATGTTAGCTCTAATACTAATTGTTACAGGTTTTATAAGAGAACCGACCTCAAAAGTTAACTTAAAGGGTGAGAGAGCTCATAAGCCGATAAATCCTACATCAGCCTCTTTGTTTACCAGTATGGGACAATTAGGCTATAACACACCCTCATTTTCCAACAGTTACACAAGTATATCTTATAACCCATGCATCTCAATAAAAGGAATGAGTGAAATTATGACCCAATCTTTCACTATATCTCTCCATCCCCACTGTTCAGGAAAAATATAGAGAAGAAACGAAAGGCAACGACAGGCCCTCTGACAAAGGATTGCAGCTGAGGGAAATTACAAATTCCCAAACTTTCAAGGAAAGTAACAGACCTCATATTCTAGAGATTGACCAAATAAAGAGTGATTAGAGTGGGTGACAGTTCTTTTAATATATAATTCTATGAACAAGAGAAAATTTTAATAGATAACACTAACTAAAACTAAGGACAATTTTTTTATTTTAAAATTAATAATGCATATTAACAATAATAGTAAAAAAATAAAATTTTAAAAATTTGATTAATAATTGTAATAATTATAAGTAATCAATTAAAATGTAATTTAATCTTAACTTCTAAAAGGCCCAGTCTTGGACTTTCTAGAATTCTCATCGCCCGGCCCGGTTCAATTTATTCAGAAGTCTGACTCCCAATCTTGTTCACCATTCACCAACGCGCACACAGAGAGAGTGAGAAGAGGAAAATGGTGAAGGTGCGAATGAACACGGCGGACGTCGCCGCCGAGGTGAAATGCCTGCGACGACTCATCGGCATGCGTTGTTCCAATGTCTATGATCTCTCTCCCAAGGTTCTTTCTTCCTGTTATTTTCCTTTTTGATCATTGCTGGACTTATCAAAGATATTTATTTTCACTTCAATTATGTTCATCTCTTGTTGATGGAGCAGACATACGTATTCAAGTTAATGAATAGCAGTGGAGTTACAGATTCTGGGGAAAGCGAGAAGGTTTTGTTGTTGATGGAAAGCGGTGTTCGTTTACATACCACTGCTTATGTTCGGTACTTTTTTTTTCGCCCTTTTCTTTTATTGGTTAATTATAGGTTTTTGATATAATTTCTTTATTAGGGACAAAAAGAACACTCCTTCTGGTTTTACCTTAAAATTGAGGAAGCATATACGTACAAGAAGGCTTGAGGACGTTCGACAGCTTGGTTATGATAGGGTATATATGGACTCTTTTATTTCCCTTTCTTCAAATAGGGTTTGATTAAATTGATCTTAATTATTGTTTTCTTGCGTCTTTGATGGGATATCAGATTATACTCTTCCAATTTGGGCTTGGTTCTAATGCCCACTATGTTATTTTGGAGTTGTATGCTCAAGGCAACATTATTCTGACTGACTCTGAATTTATGGTTTTGACTCTACTCCGATCACACAGGTTTGTTTTTTCTTTTTCTTCACTCAGTCATGGAGGATAATGTGAAGGCTAGTTTGTGTTTCTTGTGCGTCATTTGACTGTTGTGGTGTATTAATAACAGGGATGATGATAAAGGGTTTGCAATTATGTCAAGGCATCGATACCCTACTGAGTTTTGCCGAATTTTTAAACGAACAACAACTGCAAAGTTGCAGGAAGCCCTTACAAATGTCAAGGAACCTGAAGATGATGAATCTATTAAAGCCGATAATGAGGGAAATAATGTCTCTGTTAAACGAAAGAAAGAAAAGCAGGGTAAAACAGAAGGCGCAAAATCTTCTGAGTCTGGTAAAGTTGCCAATGATGGATATCGTTCTACACAAGCAACAGTTAAGAACATTCTTGGGGAGGCATTGGGCTATGGCCCCGCGCTATCTGAGCATATTGTATTGAACGCTGGGCTGATCCCAAGCACAAAACTTTCTAAAAATAGTAAATTGGGTGATGATAAAATTGAGGCTCTGACCCAAGCCGTTGCAAGATTTGAAGATTGGCTTGAAGATGTTATATCAGGAGAAACAGTCCCTGAAGGATACATTCTCATGCAGAACAAACACCCCGGAAAGGATACACCATCCGAATCTGGAAGTTCGAGCCAGGTCATTCTTCAAGTTATTTTATTTTTCACGTATCTGACAGCTAAATTGACAGTATATAATCTTTTACTTTTACTTTTCCTTTTCCTTTTCTCCTGCTGATTGTCAAGTTCCAAAAATATGAATTGCTGAAATACATTGTAATTTGTTTGCTTACTGTTTAAGACTGAGAACTGTTGTTAGGTTTAAGTTCATGTGGTCCTTTTACTTATTTAGTGTCATTGTTTTTTGCAGATGTATGATGAATTTTGCCCTATACTACTGAATCAATTTAAAATGAGGGAGTATGTGATGTTTGAGACTTTTGATGCAGCTTTAGATGAGTTTTACAGCAAAATTGAGAGTCAAAGGGCAGAGCAACAACAAACAGCGAAAGAGGGTGCTGCCATGCAAAAATTAAATAAAATTCACTTGGATCAGGTATGCTTTAGTTACTCAATGTGAAGTGAAATAGTTCTTATTGCACTTTGGTTCTTAAAGGAATTAGTATGTAGAATATTTGACTGCATCAACTTTTTGTCCTTTTTTCTCCTCATATTTCTTGTATTTCCAAAGTACCTCACTTGCCGTTTTTGTCCTTTAATTTATTAGCTTGGGACACGGGCTGTTTACTGCATATGAGCTGTTTGTCTCTAAAATTATCAAGTGACTGTATTCTGCGTAAAATGGCTTCTCAAGGACTTAAACTGGCTGTTTATTGTTCAGGAATTCTTATGCTAATATGACGCTCATTTGTTTGAATACTTATTCCTTGTGTTTTAATATATGGTATGAAGCTATGAGCTATTAAGGAAGCCTTTTAGGATTAGGAACTGGGCTTAACATTATTGTGTTTGGAAAGAGAATATTATTCAATGTTCTATACACCCATCAAACTTGTGGATATAATCTTGTTGGGCACATGATCAAGTCATTTTGTGGCAGTGGCTTTGTAGTTCTAATGGAACTAATATCAATATTGAAGGCATCAAATGGTGAGAGTGGGTCGACCAATGGATTGTTTGTTTGAATGTGTATTTTTTGGATTCTTCACAGAAAAAAAAAGTTATGGTTTTTGACGTCTTCATCATGTCTGTCATTAGGGTTGCCATGATTTTGATAACAGGCCTTTTTGTCATTAAACTCTGTAGTGAAGTTTTCATGGGTTTGCCTTCCATACTGAACACTGTAATTTCATTGTCACTTCTATGATAATAATCATTTGCAGCTATATTCTGCAGGAAAATCGTGTGAAAACGCTAAGGCAAGAAGTTGATCATTGTGTTAGAATGGCTGAATTGATAGAGTATAACCTAAAAGATGTGGATGATGCTATATTAGCAGTCCGTGTAGCTCTTGCAAAAGGAATGAGTTGGGAGGATCTTGCTCGTATGGTGAAGGAAGAGAAGAAATTGGGAAACCCTGTGGCTAGCCTCATTGACAAGCTTCATCTTGAAAGAAATAGCATAACATTGCTGCTAGGCAACAATTTGGATGATATGGATGATGATGAAAAGACGTTACCAGTAGAGAAGGTTTCCTTGATAAGCTAGAACTTTGCTCGGCATTCATGACTTCATGCTAAGAGTTGAATCAAATTAGTTTTTACCCCGTGTCTTTCTTAAACTCAATGCTTATGCCTTTATGTATCATGATGTGATTATGCTTCTTCCTGTCATATTACGGCTATTTATCTCTTTCGTAGCATTTTGACAAATAGAGTGATGTAAGAAAAGTTAATAATGTTTCTTATAAGTAGACCAATCTGTTTTCTTCTCCCTTCTCTTTCTCCTTTATCAGTATTTTTTCTACTTTCATATAGTATCAAAGCTAATTCAACAGTTGCCGTATGGATACCTGTGAGAACTGCAAGCTCAGTGACAATTAGAGAAATCTTCTAGTCTTATTATTTACTTGCATTTTCTTTTTTTTCTTCTGATAGGTTGAAGTTGATTTAGCACTTTCAGCACATGCCAATGCACGGAAGTGGTATGAGTCGAAGAAAAAACAAGAGAGCAAACAGGAAAAGACAGTTACAGCTCATGAGAAAGCTTTTAAAGCAGCTGAGAGAAAGACCCGTCTCCAACTTTCCCAGGTTGATTTTGTCTGCACACATGTTCATGTTAATTTACAGCCTGCTGATACTTTTTTTAACTCTAGTTGTTACATATGACGAGGTCTATGTTACCTAGAGAGATAGAGATTTGTGTAATTCAAAAAATTATAGTCGCCATGGAAATTTGATCCCTTATCCATGAGGCTCCTTGTTGATTGTCTCTCTTCACCTGTGTGTGCTTGTCTGTCTAAAAGTGATTTGGATCAATAGTTATTTTAGTGATGGAGTTACGGTATATGGAATTAGGCAAACAAAACTGTATTTAGTTTACTTTTCAATTTTCGATTACCATCCTTGCCTTCAAGCTTGACTTAATCCTTCAACTTACATTTTATCTATCAACTGCTAAACTTGTGAACATGCAGGAAAAATCTGTTGCCACGATAACTCATATGCGCAAAGTTCATTGGTTTGAAAAATTCAATTGGTTCATAAGCAGTGAGAATTACTTAGCTATCAGTGGGCGTGATGCTCAGCAGAATGATTTGATTGTGAAGCGCTATATGTCAAAAGGAGATCTGTAAGTCAATTGTAAGATTTATCGTAATGGTGTGAGAACTAACTTCCTACTTGGTATTGAAGGAATATGTGTTAATAAACTAGGAGCGCAAGGTCTCTTTTTATTGTGAAACCTAGATGTAATATTGTGGTAATATTAAATTGAACTTTTTAACAGGTATGTCCATGCGGACCTGCACGGAGCTTCTAGCACCGTGATCAAGAATCACAAACCTGAACAACCTATACCTCCTCTCACTCTAAACCAAACTGGATGTTTTACAGTAAGTTACTATTCAATGTTGATTTCATGCTTTTTTTTTTCAGCTCATGTTTTAATGGGGTGGATGACCTATATTGTATGCCTCAATTATGTAGGTTTGCCACAGCCAGGCGTGGAATTCAAAGATTGTCACTAGTGCTTGGTGGGTTTATCCTAATCAAGTTAGTAAAACTGCTCCTACAGGTGAATATCTAACAGTGGGAAGTTTCATGATCCGTGGGAAGAAGAACTTCCTTCCTCCGCATCCCCTGATAATGGGTTTTGGGTTGTTGTTTCGCCTGGATGAGAGCTCTTTGGGGTCACATGTAAATGAAAGGAAATTAAGAGGTGAAGAGGAATTTCTAAATGATGGTGAAGAAAGTGCATCTCTCAAAGCAATTTCTGACTCTGAGTCAGAGGATGAAGTTACAAGCAATAATGTGGTTGTCAAATCAGAAAGTATTCCTGATAGCATGACTACTTCCAACATTGAAGTTACTGATGCACATGAATTTGCTGTCCAAAATGATCTTTCCAGGAGTGTTCATGATGATTATATACCCAATGTGAGTGGAAATGGTGTTGGTTCAGTAACTCCGCAACTTGAAGAGCTTATTGATAGAGCTCTTGGGCTTGGACCTGCTAATTTAACTGGTAGAAATGGCTCTGAAACATCCCTGACTGATTTTAGTAACGATCCTAATGATGAAGACAGGAAGGGAATAGTGAGAGATAAACCTTGTATTTCAATAGCTGAAAGAAGAAAGCTCAAGAAAGGTCACAGAAGTAATCTTGCAGATGGAGACACTGAGGAAGGAAAGGAAGATTTAAAAGTAACAAATATTCAACCTGAAAGGAATGTCCAGAACTCTAAGCCAAGTGGTGGAAAGATTAGCCGAGGGCAGAGGAGTAAACTCAAGAAGATGAAGGAAAAGTATGCTGATCAAGATGAGGAAGAGAGAAGCATTAGAATGGCTTTACTGGCTGTGAGCACAATGACCTTCTCATTTATGTTTTCTTAAACATTAGAATGTCAAGATCAGTTTCTATTAGTATTTGTTTTTGCATCCTTATGACTATTGATGTGAACTTTTTAGTCTTCCGGAAATACAAGAAAGAATGATTTGGAGTTACAAAATGGAAGTGCGACAACCAGTAAAGGGAAGATACCTATTACCGGTATGTGTTACAGATTTCTGGTTGGAAACTTTTGTGCATTCCTTTTAACATTATTTGTGCTTGAAGGTAAGCCGCCCCTATTAAGAAACACTGCTATTTTGAGGTAATCTAACTGAATGGCTAATTGTTGATTTTACAATATGCCAGCTTCTGAAGATGCCCCAAAAGTGTGTTATAAATGCAAAAAGTTAGGTCACCTATCACGGGATTGCCCAGAACATCCAGATGACGGCTTAAAAGCTCATACAAATGGTGTAGATAATTCTCAAATGGGTTCAGATAAGACTACGATGGAGGCAGATAGGGTGGTCATGGAGGAGGATGATGTTCATGAGATAGGTGAAGAGGATAAAGCGAAATTAAATGACCTGGATTACTTGACTGGGAATCCATTACCTAGTGATGTACTTCTATATGCTGTGCCCGTCTGTGGTCCTTATAGTGCACTGCAGTCTTACAAATACCGTGTGAAGATTATACCTGGCACTGCCAAGAAAGGAAAAGGTATCTTTATTGTCTGCATATGAAACTTGTCTGGTTCTATCTGGGATGTTGTGGTTTCTTTGCAGCTTTTTCTTTACTGGTTTCTGTCTGTTTATCTTTTGGAGTACCAACTGGAAGGTTGAGGAGGATAGAGTACCTCCTTCAAGCTATTTGAGAAACTGGCTAATAAATTCACTTTTTGGCCTTTGTAGCTGCTAAAACTGCCATGAATTTGTTTAGCCACATGCCTGAAGCCACTGCCAGGGAAAAAGAGTTGATGAAAGCATGTACAGACCCTGAACTCGTCGCTGCAATTGTTGGCAATGTGAAGATTACCGCTGCAGGTCTTACACAGTTGAAGCAGAAGCAAAAGAAAGGAAAAAAGACTAAGAAAGAGGGAAATCTAGTAAGCTAGACATAAATTGGGATACTACGAGAGCAAAACTGCAATTACTTGTGAAAAAGCTTCTTTCCTCTGTACAAATTTGGAGATCTTTCGACCTGTCGTTTTGAAACTGGGAATATAGAAGATGATAAGACTTTTTCATTATCCGTACACCTCTCTGTGAAGTCTTAAATTGACGCATATGAACATTTACAGTGGCTGTTGTCTGTCCTTCAAATTTGGGTTGAAAATGTGGTATGGAACAATGAAGTAAAAGTAATAGCTCCCGAAATAGCAGGAATTATCCCATAAATAAAATGCTGTCTTAAGGCCTCATATGGTATTCGTTGCTTCTCATCTTATGGTTTTATACCTGCAAAAAATCACAGGGTTAAAGCAACCAGAATAGCTTCAAACTCTTCCGGTTCCACTTGGGGATTGTCGCTGAAGTCTAAGCCCTCTGCTGGCATGTCTGATAAAACTCAGTCAATCCACTCAATCAAAGAGTGAGTAAACTTACGTGAAATGAAAGTAATATATAATTGATCCCTCTCAAAATAAAAAGTAATAATATTCTCTGGCTGACCATTCAAATGAAAGATAATGAAGTAAATGTAATAGCTCCCGCCCGTGAACCAAACATATAACGTACAGAGGTGTTCTATCTAATGCATGTCCTAACAATGGACCGACTTCTTAAATGATCTCCAGCTGTTCTCTTGAGTAGACAAACCTAATATAATGCGAGAAAGGAACCAATCCTCGCAGGCCCTCTACTATTTGCATTTACATTATAAAAGGTGATAAAACTATTTTAGTAGACTAGATGCACACAACATATGCTTCAAAGTAAAGAAAAAGGGGGGTGAACATACAGCTGCATAAGTTAGGAGTTAAGGCATGCAACTGTAAGTAGGTCCTACTTTTTCACTACTTCAGTTTCACCTCAAGCAAGAAACTCAAGGACAAAGATAGAAAAGATACCAGAAGCTCAATTTTAGCAGGCGCCACAATTATATTACTCACCTCGCCCTTGACAATATGGCATCCTCAGCTTGAATTAAGCAGCTAGCCTGCATCTTAACCAGGCAGGATCATACTGGATTGCCCTTAAACTCAAGACGGACTATCATCAGCTTCATTTTCTCCGACAATCACGAATGCCTCTTTCTCTTCAAGAGCTATACATAATTCTTCCACGTGTTTTATTTTGCGACTCTTGAACAGACAAGTATGCAGAAAAATCTTGCAGTAATATCCATTGGTATCAGTCATAAAAACTGTATCTTTTACCTGGTCACATGAATACACCCACAATTATCGCTAAAATCATTGAAATTACTTTCCAATATACGAGAAAAGGTCATAGAGATCAGCATTTTCCTTTCTTAATAGAAATTGAGAACCCTCGTGCAAACTCATTGAATAATTAAACATGAAAAAGAAACATTTTTCATCTTCATCCATTTTCCACTTTATCTCATTTTGTTACGTGAACCACGAAATCATGCTGAAGATGAGACTTCAGTCCCATACGAGGAGAACTGAAACGAAGTCGTTTATTATAGATTTTTTTAATACGACGTAGTCATTATCTATGATAGCTTATGCTTACTCTTGGTACTTATGGAAGGCCGTAAAGTCTTAGATTATGTAAGAAGATTTTCCTTCTCTCTTTCTCTCTCTCTCCCCCCTTTCCAACATTAACCTTGTTTTTTGTGATTGTGTGTAACAAGCTGGTATCAGAACGGTGATCATGGTAGAAAGGACTCGAACCGCTGAGCTACGAGGAATTGAAGAAAATCTGAAGACTTTAGTGGAGAACCAAGCAAGGAATTAGAAACTATTGGTAGAAAACCAAAACAGGACAAAGCGGCACGAAAAGGAACTCGGAGAACTTAAAGATATGTTCCACCAGTTCATGTGAACAATGGTATAGGAGTTGCAGAACAAAACTTGTCGGGAAGAAGTCCATGGCAGTTTGAAAAGGTTTAAAATAGAGTTTCTGTTTGAGAAAATTGACCAGACATATCAAGAAAAATGTTATTTAGTGCCGGATATTACAGACAAAAAACCTAAGATTTTCGTCGAGAAGTGAGATTGGTGACAAAATTTACCGACTGAAAAAGGCATTGTAAAAATAGCCGTAGGTAATAATTTCCAACAAACAACAGACTATCCATCGGTAAATTACGGACGGACGTTTCATGTATTCACTGACGGTTTTTTGTTCAGTGGATAGTCGGTAAATTTCCGACGGTTAAGATTTTTCTGTCGAAAGATTTACAGACAGTATTGGTTATTCTGTCAGTGATTTTATAACAACATTACCAACAATTATGATTTTTTCGTCGACGATCATATTGATGATTTTTTTTGCAGCAAATCCCGTCGGTAAAATTGGTGAATATTACCAATGATTTGTTGTGTTTCGTCGGTAAGTATAATTGATTTTACAGACGTGCTAATATTTTCTGTCGGTAAATATTTTTTTTAAAATCTTGTTGTTAAATTTTATTTAATAATTGGTTGATGTATAATTTAAACAGTTATGAATTTTCTGTGCATAATATTTTGATTTTTTATACATTTAATTTGTTTAAACAGAAAGTTGATTGATGATATAAAGTTAAAATTATCTTAATTGATAATAAAAACATTAAATTGTACATAATAAGTATTTGTAATTCAAATGAAATAACTACAAGTACACTAGTGATTTGGTGACTACAAATACTCTGATTGCTGCGATGAGGTGCTACCCCTCTCCTTTAACTCATCCATCTCATTACAGAGCTGAGTTATATACTTCATCAACTGTTGCAATTGAGTTGCCAATGTCTGCATTGTGCTCCAAAGCTCATTGACTTCATTGGTTGTCGACCACCTACTAGATGTTGTTGTACTGAACGTGGAGGATTGCGAATGACACGTGTTCGCAAATGAACCTAAGCCGAATATCCTTCCACAACAATTCCTACCATCCACTGCATGAAGATAAGTTTGAGTCTCATCAACATCTTCAAACTACTGAGACTGTCGTTGAATGCTTTCTTGTATTTGGTCATATCAAAAGGCAATGTTTATGTTAGTAAGTGATAATTACTAAGCATTAATATTAAACCATAAATTTCACATACATTTAATTCTCTACATCGGGTATTGACGAATGTCACATCGTCATGTTTCTTAGTATGAGTGTGCAAAAAGAGCTGACAAGATGTAGGCCTCATGCCCATAAACTTTTCCTGCATAAAAATAAAATGTTATAAGTCAACTAGAATTTATAAAAATTTCGGCAGAGTTTCCTCTAATTTTATGATATTTACCCGCTATTGAACACAAAAATTAACTTAACAACACAGTCATATATGGCACCAGACATTTATAACATTATCATTCTCCATAATACACATATTTTGATTCCAAAATTCACACATCAATTCAAATTGAAATACAGCAAAGTAAAAAAATCAAAATATAAATGTAAAGTGTAAAATACTTACAAGTCTCTCTGCATGCTCGTGGTGGATAATAGATCATCCCGTATGTACGGGAAGACTCTCTCCTCCCAGTCCTCCACATCTGTTGGTAGAATTATACTCTGAAATGGACATTGTCTCAGTTGATGACCAATACTACTGTCAACGACTTCATATTTGTTCATAATATAAGGTGGTCGTACACCAGCCTTGTGTATCGCACCAACAAAGTCTCGATAACGTGTAAGTGCTCATCACTCCCATACTTTATTAATGATTGCGTCAAATTTAGAATCCAAAAAAAATCTTTCTGAAACGAAAGGAAAAGCATTCGATAAATACTTATAATGCAATAATATTTATCTAATTAATGTATAAACATCAATTAAAAAAAGAAAATATTTTTTTGTACCTCAAACTCCTGATAGTAAAATTCTTTTCTGGCCTGAGAGATATTCTTCCATACATAACCCTCAAGATCAATCTCACTACAAGAAATTGTATTTTTTAGTGAAAGTAAAAGTTGTCGCTAAAAGCAGTAATATTTATCACTATTATTAATAGTGTCCAATTTTTGAAGTTGTCACCTCCCGTCACAAATATCTTCGTTACTAATAAAATAGTGACTAATTTAAAAAATGGTCACAATTATGCATAAATACTGACACTAAAACTTGTGAAATGTGTGACAAAACTATATGGATACAATAACTTTACATATTTATGACAAGTTTATTGTCACAAAAAATATAAAGTAGTGACGAATTAAGTCATAACAGTACTTCATTTTATTGTGACAAAATTACTGACACTAAAACCTATCAAATGTGTGACAACACTATATGGTTACAACAATTGTACTTATTTATGACAAGTTTGTTGACACAAATAATATAAAGTAGTGACAAATAAAGTTGTAATAATACTTCATTATATTGTAACAAAAGTATCGACACTAAAACCTATTAATATGTGACAACACTATATAGTCACAACAACTTTACATATTTATGACAAGTTTTTTGACACAAATAATATAAAGTAGTGACGAATAAAGTTGTAATAATACTTCATTATATTGTAACAAAAGTGTCGACACTAAAACCTTTATAATATGTGATAACACTATATAGTCTCAACAACTTTACATATTTATGACAAGTTTGTTGGCACAAATAATATAAAATAGTGACGAATGAAGTTGTAACAGTACTTCATTTTATTGTTACAACATTATTGCCCCTAAAATAATTATAAATAGTGACTATTTGTTATTAATAATTTTTTTATCAGTGTCCATTACTTCTTGGTCACTAATATTTTAATACAAAAGTGTTAACATCATTTCATCACAAAAATAAAATTTGGTTCTTACAAAAAGTATTATCAGTAATGTGTTTATTATTGTCACAAATAAAACTATCAATTCATCAACGGAATTACATTAGTTGTAAACGAAATTTGCATCAGTAGCTATATTGTCTAACAGATTTCGTCACAAGTGTGGAAGTTATATGTTACAATAAATTTATCACCAATGCCTTATCATATACATCTGATATGTGTAACAAATCTTCACTAGAAAATCAATGACTAAAGAGGTTGAGTAGGCATCAATGTATCTTTTCACCCACAACAGAAAATTGCAAAATGACAGAAGGTAACGAAAAGAAGACTGACAGAGATAAACACCTACCAATACACTATCAAAGCTAGATACTACAATTAAAAATCCAATTTGCACATTTTGCTAATGCATATTTTGCATGCTTCTCCTATAATCCTTTGTATAACAAGACGACAAACCAGTATGAGAATTACTAATGATAAAGAAGAAACAATGGCACACTGTAAGGGACCTGTAGTGTAAATAGTAACTCCATCTGTCTATGTTTGTGCGGTAAACTTGTCAAAGTTCTTATAAAGAGATGCCTGAGTTGTTGTGCAAACAAAAAAACTATAGATCTAGGTATTAGTAGAAATTGGGTAAATAAGAACATTGGTTGATGCCTAGAAAGTTTTGATGGAATGAACTGTCCATAGGGAATCTTCAATCTATAGTACAGTTCATCTTATCATACAGCAAGTTGCACTTAATATTTAAAGGAAGAGTTGCTGAAGATTCAATGACTAGTTAGGACACGTTCTGGCCTATGTTTTCAATCACTTAATGAATAACAATAGATGATAGCAGAAAGAGTGGCACATCACAAAGCTTATTTAGTACCTAAGTAGAAAATTTCCAAAATATAAGAACGTGTTGAAAGAGAGAGAGGCAGCTTCATATAGGATTGACACAAAATATTTATCTTAAATCCAAGAAATTTAGAAAACAAAGAAATAATAAAGCACCTGCCAAGAGTTGACGTAAAGTATATTAGCATAATTGCATAACCAATTTTCCCATTTTGCCTAATTGCCGAAATTCTCCATGTTGGCATCCTCCAAACTCCATGTACCAGTAGCCAAAGCATACATCTCCAAATTTACCCGACCAATGTTAGTAAAGGAAACTAAAAACCAAAATCAGTCATATAGAAACACTAAAAGAAGTTGCAAGGGCATCGAAGCTCATTATAGACACTTTTAAAAACTAGAACCAAACTCAAAAAGATTGTCCTAGGCAAACCAACAAATTTACATAACTGGCAAATGAGTTTTAAGGACTTTACATGATTTACCCTTAGAATCTTTTCCTTTGACATTCTTTTGCAATCCCAGTCGATTCACATCTAAGATATCAATAAAAAATACAAATTAGTATTTTTCCAAAGAGGACAACATTAAGTCTGATTGTGTTTATTGAAAATATGCTCAAAATAGATTCATATAATTCCACCAAGTGATCTAGCATTTAAATACCAGAAAGAACTTCTGATGACTAACAGATGGGACTTCTAAATCATGTAGCAAACAACTAACTTAATCTCATATATTTCTGGTGATTTGAGATTCAACTTTATTAACATTATTATTAGATCTATGTACATCATACTTATGCTACCAAAGTATAATATCGTAATCAGCTCAAGTCCAATAAATGAAATCATGATATGCTGATGAAAGAAAAGTATAAAAGTGAAATAGGGAGAGCTAACATCCCCTAACAACCCACAACTCACAACCGACAGCCCTTGACAAACAAATTGGAAAAATGAATTAAACAAACAGAAGAATAGACATGCATAAGATAACCTAAGTAAAATATATGCTCATACATAAGATTAAAGCCCCAAACTAGAAAAGGTAGGAAAAATAGCTTGATCATTTCTAGCAATAAAGATTATCATTCCCGTCTCATCTCCAATCAATCATTCAACAATCCTCATTTAGCGTATCTGAGGACCGTCAGCACGACCCTTCTGTAATACTATGTTTGCACTAACAACTTTCACGGTAAGAGTGAACACTAGTGCCTGGTTAGAGCTGGTCCACCTTGGTGAATACAAGTTTCCTCGATCTTGATTTTGAATCTGCCATTTTCTAGAATCCTAGTAGAAAGGTAGATTAGAAACACATGAACACAAATGAAGACATACCACAGAGGCACAAGTGGATTACTTGAACTAACATTAAACCTTTGAAAAATAAGAAAGATCATTTAAGCCTAAATATTAGGCAAGCCAATTCAGTCCTATCTACTTTATATCTGGAAAAATTGATAAAAGAAACAAAACTTTTAATCTCTTTAAGCCAAATGTCTTTATCGATAAATTCAAGTTAATGAGAATTATGTGAACAAAAAGAAATTAGAAAATATGAAAGAACCAGATCTTATATCAATTATCACATCGAAAGACATTCTAAATTTTCGGTCCTCGAATTAGACCTTCTAACTTATACAAAATTAGACTTAGAAATTTTCCCAAATTAGTAAATCAAGAGTAGAAGCTAAAAATAAATAATAAACCCCAATACAAAAAAATTGCAACCCAGCATTGTAACTCGTAACCAATCATAACCAATAAAACATCAATCTTTTACTATCTGCAGTAAAAAATTTCCCGAAACTCATCGCGAAAAAAATAAGCAAGAAATTACACACTAACAAGTATGATAACCAAACATCTCTAACCTTTGTGCCCCTGAATTCAATATATGCAGACTCACAGATGTCATCCAAGAACTCCCTAGAATGAATATTTCAAAATATGATAGAACCATAATCCTACCGTTGGACCCCGAAATTTTCTGTAAGTTAAGACTATCAAACGAGTAATTATCGATGATTAATTAGCAATTATTTATGCATAAAGCAAAGGAAAATCCTTGAAATTGAAAAGAAATGGAAAAGATGGTTTAGCAATTTGAGTTATATGTG
>JANKOE010000205.1:30176896-30190764 GCA_026284465.1 Erythroxylum citrifolium | reverse complement strand
TATTTCTCTTTCAAATTCTAATCAAAACAAATTCACAAATTTTTAAACTATAATTCAAACATAAAGAACCAATTAAGAAAATTTAAACACAATTAACCAAATAAACAATTTAAGCAAATAGGACAAGGTCTAACATGATATGGTTACGTAATTGTAAATTGCCAGAGGCAAACATTATATGTTTTGGCATGTGGGCCTCAGCATTATATGCTTTGGCATATGGGCCTAATATATATAGGAAAAAATATATAAGTTGCATTGTTAAGGGAGTTAGATTTCACATAAAAGATTGTGACAGTGGACTTAGAACACAAAATTATGGGGTGGATTTTAAGAGACAACATAACGATGATTTTATTGACTTATACAGTGTCATCTAAAAAATATTAGAGTTGTATTATATTAAGGATAAAATGATTGTTCCATTTAACCGCAAATGGTTTAATCTTGGTGACAAAGGCATAGATATAAAAGTGAAAGGCAATATTACTAGCATCAATGTTAGTAACACATGGTATGATAACGACCCTTTTGTGCTTGCAAGTCAAGTGAAGTAAGTATTTTACCTCAACGACACTGTATTAAAGTTGTTCAAAAGTTTCAACACCCAAAACTTTTTTATTTTTGTGAAAGATAAAATGGTAAAATGGATCAAGATGGTGATGAAGTATATTAGGAGATTGAATCGGATCTGAATAACAGAGCCGTACAAATAGAAGATGCAGATATATTATCATTCCATGGGAGAGATGTTGATCCCAATAAACTAGAATCAAATGAAGTACAAGCCAATCTTGTTGTACAAAGAGATGAAGACTATACTGAGGATAAATTATATGACAATGATTATACTTTGTTTGAATATAATAGTGATGAAGAGTCAAGTCGTAATGCAACTAATGATGATGATTTTCAAGATCTTGATCATGATGATTAAAGGTAATAAAAGTGTTTTTATATTGTCTGAAATGTAATTTTGGTAACACTTTTGTTAATGTGCATTGTTGATGATTGAGTTATATTAATACGGATTGTTAATGAATGACTTATGTTAATGTGTGTTGTTAATGGTTGACTTATATTAATGCATATTGTTGATGATTGAGTGCGTATTGTTGATAATTGAGTTATGTTGATGCGATTAATGTTTGAGTTTAAATGTATTATTTTAATGATGATTAGATGTATTGTAATGTTAATAAAAGTTATATTTGTTTTTATAGAAATCCAATATAATGGCACTTGATAAAAACAAAGGAAAAAAAAGGTGGTAGGTATTGAAATTATAAAATAGATGGATTTGCAACTTCAAACAGATCAATCATTTCTTAGCCAACAATAATATTCAACCACAGCTACTAATGAAGTTAGTTAGGAACAACCTCGTTCTTCCTTAAACAACAATGAATCAACTGGTACAGAGGGCTCTACAAGTTTGTTAATCTTTAAGACCTACAAATAGATTTATATTTAAATATATACTTACATGTTTAATGTGTATTTTCTTATCATTATTGATTTGTGTAAGGTTACAGTGTCACTATAAAAAAAGGATGTAAAGGTATAACTAGCAGTTGTGAATTACAATGAACGAACGTTGCAATGAATAGCAAGTTGTCAACACACGTTGATACTTCGCAAGGTCATCCTATAGACAAGATCCTATCTACAAAATTGTCAAGTGAGTTGGGGATTATTACGAGAATATAATTACCTTGCCTAAAGCATGCTAAGGACTTGAAGAAAGACAACTTGTTTGAAAAAACTTTAGATAAATTTGTGGTAATTTTTTAATTTATTTAACTATATGCAATATTATTTCACTTATTTTAAGAATAAATACACTTTTACTTATTACTTATAGATGAAATTGAATACTGTCGATATCACTTGATGTTTCAAATTGCATGACTTTCATTATTGAAACAAAGGACCAGAGATCATCGATATAGGTTACACCAGTTTTGTAAATTTTTGTCCTTTTGATGTAGAGGCAAGGAGACATTTTCCAAAATGAATGTCTCTATATGGCTCAAGAAAATTAAAATAAATTGTGTGATTATTGGGCCTCTCCCAAAGTTTAAGTTTGATTTCTTTCCGTTCGCATTTGCTTCCATTAATCTTGTTAAATGATTTAGTGACTACCTAATCTTTTTTTCTCTATTTATGAAAAATGTGAGAAGGGTCAATAATGAAAATATCTCACAATCAAAGGTTTAAATCATTTGTTATCGTCCGAAATAAATATGTAGGATCTTTGTTTACAAGTTAAAATTATATCAATAAACACTATATCATTTATTGTGGCTTGTATTTTTTTTCATAAAACAGAGTGAGAAGGAACTACATGGACAAAAGAGTGATAGGATCATACTATACAAAGTCACTCACTATAAGGAAGGCCAAGGGTGGATGTCACAAGAAGCAGAAAATAGCTATATAAGTATAAAAATTTGCTTTAATTTTAATTTTATTTATTCATGTAATAATAACTAACAAAATTTGTATTGCATATTGTTCTTTTTAATTTTAGAATAAGATGCAAGAGTTTTTATATAAATCAATGTCTGAGAGGAATGAGGTCAATGTAGAAGATATTTGCAATACCGTGCTTGGTAAACTTTTTGGTTATATCAATGGTCTTGGCTTTGGCCATAAGCTAAATGTTTCAACCTCATCAAAATCCACATACATTTAACAACTTGTAGAGGAAAACAAGACGCTTAAGGCTAAATTACAACATACTCGAAAAAATTTAGCCAAGCATGATAAATACCTCAAAAAAAACTTGGCTTGAATTATAATAGAAGAAGAAAGTCAATGGTATTAATTTCTTCTATTATACTTTTATCTTTTAATTCATATTTATAATACTTTTTCTAGGATTACAAATTTAAAGAAGATGCAACTACTGAGTGATTTCTATTATAATTTGTAAACTAGTCTCTGTATTTTTTATTTTGTATATAAGAATTTTTCAAGTTGTAATTAAAACCTTGTATACAAAGAAATTTAATGATATTTTATTTTATATACGATGCTTCAAATTATCAATTATTTTTGTATAATTATTTTGTAATAAATTAAAAATAAAAGTATATCGAAACATTATATACAATAATATGGATTACAATGTAACAAATATTTTATTCCAACATCGTATAATATTTCGTTAAAATATAGATAAAAAATTTGACTACATTTTACAAAACGTAGCTAAAAACATTTGGCTACATTTTCATAAATGTAGCTAAAAACTTTTGGCTATATGTATGGAAACGTATCTAAAAACATTTGGCCATGTTTCTAGAAACGTAGTTAAAAACATTTGGCTACGATTATGAAAATGCGGTCAAAAACATTTGGCTACGATTCTAGAAACGTAGTTAAAAACATTTGACTACATTTCTAAAAATGTAGCTAAAAACTTTCGGCTATATCTCTAGATACATAGCTAAAAAAATTTTGCTATGTTTTTGGATACATAGTTAAAAGTTTTTAGCTACAAAAAGTAAGAGTATCCAAATGTATTACGACGATTCCTCAAAATATCGCTAACATTTTTTCTCTATGAAAATAAAGCATAGGTAACAAATTTTAGCAACGATTAATAAAAAATGTCACCTATAGTTTTCAATTACGAAGATTTGGAGATTTTTTAGGCGATGAAACTAAATTGTCGCCAATTCCTATTAGCGACGATTTTTGTGCCTTTAGCTACGATTTTTTTAGTAACCAAAGGTCAACTTTGTTAGCATGTCCAATGTTAAAGAGGGAAGCCATAAAACTTAATCTAAATAGAACCATGTTTCATCTTTAAGC
This sequence comes from Erythroxylum citrifolium, assembly GCA_026284465.1. Lineage (NCBI taxonomy): Eukaryota > Viridiplantae > Streptophyta > Magnoliopsida > Malpighiales > Erythroxylaceae > Erythroxylum > Erythroxylum citrifolium. The sequence goes on along the minus strand of JANKOE010000205.1, from coordinate 30,186,942 downwards.
TTTAAAAGTCAAGGCTCAATCTCTGTTTGATTAAGAAGAAAAGGGCTTTCCATAGAAATGCTAAGGCTCATTTTCTATAATTTTTTATTATATTTCCCTTATTGAAAAACTTAAACAAGAAGAGGTCTTCTTTATTGATTAATGGCTCCTCCAAACTATGCTTAGATCAATTTTGTGCTGCCTATTTGTGAATCATTATTAAAGTCAATCTCTTTTCAGATAAGAATTAAACAAGAGTGGTGTTTCATTTTTTTGGAAAAGGATTAATTTAATTAATCCTTAATAGGTGAGTTAAATGTACATCTGATATAGAAACAAGTTCACTAAAAACTTATTGACTGCCAATCATTACAAGGACAACTTAAAAATAAGAAAGGAAACTAGACATTCTAAAAGGAAAGAAGAAGTTGCTGATTTGGAATTTTCTATTTTTATATATTAATTTCAAGCCTAATATGGAGCATTAGCTGCTTGCAGAATTGATCATAAGGAAGTTCTTGTCATTAAAGATTTTTTTATTTCTTTCATCGCATGTAGCTGTAACTATAGAGGATATAACTAACCAGAAGCACTTATATGCAATCCTATTTGAATGTCTATTAGCTAAGTAACAAGCTTTAATGCCTTTTAAGTTGGCTAACTCTTCATTATTCAAGCATTTTCTTAGTAGTTCCTTTATATTCCTTTGGTCTAAATATAGTTAAAGGATAAGTGTTTTGAATTCTCTTCAACCTGTCGATAGAGTGAGCATCAATTGATAAAGTTTAAGTGCTATGCAATCTTATCAACAGCTTGTAGTTTGTCTTTATTGCAAGTCAAACGAATTGAGATAACTAGCCCTTGCTGTTATCTAATGAGCAGAAGAGAAATCTCTGAAGATTTTTTTTTTGTAAGAGATGTTAGTGAACTTACCATCAGTGGTACACTTCCATATATATCTATCTTCTTTAGAACTCATAAAAGTCTGACAAATCTCAGTTTTAAGAGGTCTAGATTTAGATGATTGTTCAAATATCTCCTTATCAATGAGAGTTATTACAATTGAAGCGTTTAATTGTATTGAGTTCCTAAGAGTTGAGGCCTCATTCATATTGGTTAGATGACCTACAGATAGCCATCTGTCATACCAAAAATTGGTGGATTCTCCATTCCCTATCAAAATAATAAAATTAGTCTTAAACTTTTCTCTTAACTTTAAAATTTCATAGAGTGGATGAGGGAGATTGATTAACATTAAGTGCCCAAATGCTTTTGTTCTTAATGAAATAGATGTCAATTCACTTACACCAAGTCTTAAATTTTTCTCTTAACTTTAGAATTTTAATAGAGTGGATGAGGGACACTGATTAACTTTAAGTGCCCAAATGTTTCTGTTTTTGATGAAATAGGTGTGAATCCACTTACATGAAAGGGATTGTTTGTCAACCATGAGCCTCCAAAGCCTATTTGTGAGTACTATGGTGTTTATGGTTTTTAATGAGCATATTCTAAGGCCCCTGATTCCTGAGGGTGCAAATTTCACTCCATTTCACTTTGTTTTTGTAGGATCTTTCTGTACTTCCAAACCATATAAAGTTGTTAAATAGTTTATCAATCGTCTTAATGATGCAACATGGAAATGCTAGTTGATCAGCTCAATATGTGTTTATTGAATTTAGAATTGAGGCAATAAGTTATGCTCTCCCTATTGTTGATAGGTTCTTGGAACTCCATAAAGAAATTTTGGTGTTGATTTTGTCTAAAAGACTAGAGAAATCATTTGCTTTCACTCTTGAGGAGATATAATCCATTGAAAGTTTTTGTTAAGTGAAACTAGTAATTGCAGTAATTATATGATTCCTACTAACAGCACTTTTGGAAAGATATATATTGCTTTTGGAGCAATTCACCTATAAACTAAATAATCTTTAAAATATTTTTGAAGCCTTCATTAAAGTGGATGTGGAAGTTGCATCTACTTTGTGTAACAAGATGAGATCTTCTACAAAAGAAAGATTGGTTAGTTTAAGTTTCCTACATAGGAGGTTAGCATCTTGGATGAGATAGTATCTTGCAAATTCTATTTAAGGAACATCTTAGGGGATTGAGCCTCTAATGGTTTGTTCATTAAATCACTGAAATAGTCATAGGTTCCTTGCAATAATAATGTCTGAGAGTTAAGGTGGACATTTTTATGCTTAAGAAAAATGATTATATTTCGCGCTTTCCTTAAAACAATGTATTTGTAATAAATTATAGTGTTTCTATCGCCATTTCTCAGTCAATTAGCCATGTCTCTTTGCTTCATAAGAGAATCATCATAGAGAAGTGCTTTAGAATAATTATGCAAGGCTTATGTTTCTTTAAATTGTAGAATCTAGCATTCAAGATTGAAATACATAACTTGCTAGATATTCTCCAAATCCTTCTTAGTTGTATTAACTAGACTGTGTGTATTGCCAATATTAGCTTTAAAGAGTTTCTTAATTTCTTGTCTGATAATGTGCAACCTCCTTACAAGAAGATACTGTTTGCTGCCTTTAATATTGGAACTTAGAGCTTTCCGGATTCCTTTTTCAAAACTTACTAACTCCAAAAGGAAGTTATTGAATATGAAGGGAAAATTTGATGTAATTGCTTTTGTTGAGGTTCGAATGGGTATATGATCAGATAGATAATTGTTTGAGAACTTAGAGAAACACTTTGAAAAAAAAACATCCACCTCAAGTTAGCAACACTTATGTCCAACTTTTTCCTAATTAGATAAGGACCATTTTGCTTGTTATTCTAGGTTTAGAAGCAACCGCCCGATGGGATATCAGTTACTTGAGCATCATCAAGACATTTACCAAGCTTTATACAAGGGTTACAAACTACTCTCAAGCACTCCTCTTCCTCCAACTTTAGTAGAGAGTTAAAGTCACTTAATAACATCTAAACCATATTGATTGAATTAGCTAAATCGCTAATCTATTTCTATAAGAAACTTTTATGATATGCATTATTTTGTGCATATATGCGTGAGATGTATAGATACTGATTTAGAGACAACACATAAACTTTAAGGTGAATTATCTGATCCGAGATGAAAGTCGATCAAACTATCAGTACATTAAAATCGTATAAGACTATTACTCTACAATTAGAATGACAATCATGATTTGTGATGATCTGCCAATGAGACGAAAAACTATTTGTGATGATCTACCAATGAGATGAAAAATAACTAAGTGACTTGCAGTACTCCTTTCTCATTCTACTTTCAACAATTCCAACAAGAGTCACTTTATTTTGTAAAATAGTATTCTTGATCCTTAGCTTCTTGATAGTGGAATTAGCCCCTCTTACATTCCATGTTGGAATTTTCATATGGCAATCTCCCCGACGGATATTTTCTTCTTCCTATTAGATGTTCTTCTAACTATTGTTTCAAAATTTTAACCATTCTTTACTTGATGTTGCTTCTAGTGACTAGGTGTTTTCACTAAAAATTTTCTCTACCGTGTCTATTATCTTCTTTAAGTTCATGTTTTATTCTTCCCCTATTCTTCTGCCTATTGTAAATCTTTAAAAACCTTGTCTACGACAATATTAGTTGTAGTAGGAATGTTTTTTATGTTTTATTAACTCTAGTTAGAGCTGATTTCCACCAATTCTTGGTGATTGCCAGTTTTGAAAACCTTCCTTGTTCATCTTCATACCTTCTTCTTATAAATTTGAGGTTTCCAAGCATATGATACTTTCAAATGATCCTTATTAGGCTCCACATCCTCATTCAATCTGATGAAAGGTATGATGTTAGATAGGTCAGTTAGTGAATTAACCACAATACATATTCTTGCTTACTTAGCACATCTTGTTTTAGTTGTTGATTGATCTAGAACTATAGGTCTATGTGGCTTGCAAGGTGACCTAGACCACTCGTTGTCCAATATTTTAGTAAGACTTCTTACAAGCATATCCTTATAAGGATGTTATCTTACTTAAGGTCTTCCAGCTTGAGACTAGGACTCCACGATTGCAGCAACAGAGGCTTGTTCTGGACATGCTAATGTCCATATTGGACCACTAACTTTGCTTCTTTAGAGCCTGAGGATTTGAACATAAAGACATCATCATTATTTACAATAACATCAATTAATCTATGTTGTTTCCAATCATTGAAATTGAAAGCCCACTACTTCATGACTGGAAAAACAATCCTTTTTTCAAGGAAAAAGCCTAGTAATGTAGCTTTTCATCTATTAGCTCCAACCTTTATAAACTTCATTAGAGGTGAGCTTATTCTCTTTTCAGCTGACTTACTAAGAGGGCAATACATTAGCTTCTACTTTGGTTTTGAATCCCCTACCACCTGAGTCTAAGTTTTGTGAATGGGAGGTGTGATAAGTCTTATAGAGGGAGTGTTTGTGGAAGTGGAATCGTGAAGTTCTTCAATAGGAGCATTAAAGGAGTTCAAACTCAAAGGTGGGAATTACAAATTGTCCATAGGTAGGAGTTATGGATTATTGGATAAAATCCAATTAGATAGGTAAAGAAGTGAGTGCGAAAGTGGAGAAAGAAACAAGCTAGGACAAAGTAATAATGGAGACTATCAACGCAGCAATAAAGACTGATGTGGTGAGAAGAGATATATTGTAGAAATGAAGGTGAGTTGGAAATGTTGTGGAATCTGTGAATCATCTGTTATAATAAGCAAGAAATAAAAGAAAGAAATGTTCAATATGGAGGTGAGAGTGGTGAAAAGTTGAAAGTGAGAACGATAAGGTGTACAAGATCAAAAGTCATGAGAGCTAGTGAAGGAGAAGTGAAAGTGAATAGTGGCTTGAAGAACTTTTAGAGGAGGAGACATCATAGGGGGTCTAATAGTTGAAGCATTTAGAGGAGGAAAATAATTTATTAAATTCATAGCAATAACCCACCATTTGGCTCCATGTTTTCTAGGGTTTAAAGTTGGTTAGTTGTGGATGTTTCTGGGACTAGTTGATGCATGTATTACATACACATATTTGCATATAAGAATATACCTATATAATCTTCATTCCAACTGATTACACATTAACCACATCTCTATTTTTCAGCTTTGAACATTCTTATTGCTAAGTTAATTATATTCACTAAGATGAAAACAATCTTGTTTACTCTTTTGTTCAACCTTAAATTAAGGCACTTTATTCTAAAATGGAAACAAAGAACATTAGAAATGGAGAAAGTGACAAATTGAATAAATACAAAAATCTAATAACAAAACTCCTAACTTAGTGGAAAAAAGATAAGAATATAGTAATTCATAAATTAGGTAAATCAAACATTTCAATAGAAAAAGAATTTCCCCTCATATAAGTGAAACCTAATTAAAATCTCCAATTTTAAACCATAATCAAATTCCTCAAACATAAGCCTACTCAAATTGAAAAACCTTATTTCATACACCGTAATTCAAATCCTAAGCATACTTTGAAGATTATGAATAACTAGCCACTCATTATGATACAAATTTAAATAATAAATAAGCATGTAAACTTATTATAAACTAAAACTCTAAGTTGTTTTGAACAAGTATTCCACAAATCGTAAACTAAAACCTTAAGGAATCAAAACACTAAACCTACCTCTACAATGGCTATGATTTGCTTACTAGGCATCTCCAGTTGAACCAAAAAAAAAATTTTGGTAAATCAGAAAAAAATCAATAAATAAGCAAGATATTTACAAGAAGGTTCTAAGACAATGCCACAAAAGGCTCCCCCAGCGAAGCCCCAGGGCAAACCAAAATAAACTAAGGGACACCGTAGCATAGAAAGAAGTAACCCGAAACCCAACCTACAACAACAACAAGAAACCCAAGAAACATAGCCAAAGAAAATTCAAGAATACAAGGTTCAAGGAAAACCTAGCTAAAACAATCCAAGCAGAAACTAGCAACCTAGGAGAAACTAACATAAAGATACTGCAAATCCATGGCCCCATAATGACCAGGATGAATACTGCCACTGATGAAGAACAGTGCTGCCCTCTAAGGAAGGCTAGGCAAGCACGGACAGCCCGAAGAATCCTCGAAGGCAGTGACCTGAGAAAGACTTAGCAATAACCTGTAAAAGAAAGAGATTAAGGAAAATTACCTCCTCTCGGTGTTTAGACAGAGATGTTCCCTAACGTGGGAGATAACTCCTTAGAACACACGCTCCTCAGCCAAGGCTTCATTCTTGAAGGTTCAGGCATTACGTTCAGTCTAGAGGTGGTAAACCGTGGTGGATAGCAGAAGAGGGAAAAGAGTGGTAATAGAAGCGCTGGAACTGGAAACTGTTAAGAACCAGGAAATAATTGTTGAGAGGGTAGGGAGATTGATGGAGGGCAAGTTAAAATGGGAAAGGCTGTGGTCCAAGACAACTTTGGAAAAAGGGCACTCAAAAATAAGTGGTCTAAGGATTCATTTGCAGAAAGGCACAGAGAACAATGGTTAGGGGTGTAGAGGAAAGTAAGCTTATCCCGGGTAGGGAGCTTCTGTAGGAAAGCAAGCCATAAGATAAAGGAGCAGCGAGGAGTGTTGTATTTGGACCAGACCAATTTATACCAAGGAACGACAGGTAAACGAGGACACAAGAATTGGTAGGCTGACACATTGGTATAACACTTGGTAGGACTAGCTAACCATTCCAGACAGTCGGGTAAGGAACTCGTTGGGGAATAAGATGAGATTCTTCATATGGTTTTCTTTTCGACCAGTTATGACACTTCATGCAACTTCATTCCAAAATTAAATAATAATGCCATACGAAGCATGACGTAATATGGGTTGAAGCACCCACATGACATTATTTTTTTTGTGGACATAACCATTCTACATAGTATGCCATATAACAAGAAACAACATCGTTTTAAAGGTTTTTATTAGGTTTACTAATAGAGATAGAGGACAGGTGGTTTTTCAAAGAGGGACACAATCTAGGACATAGATGTATTAAAACTTGGATACGTGGATAAGTAGAAAAATCTATGACCTTATTCATATATCTTGCTTTTATTTTAAAACACGGTTTTTGGTGAAAGAATTTTAAAACTTATTAAAATCATATTTAAATTAGATTGAATTTAGTAAGAGACAAGTTATATAAATTTGTACCTGGTTAGGTCGGCTGTGCTAGGCTCAGGCCCATCTCTATACTTACACGGCTCGTTCGGCCCATTAGGTGTTAGACTCCCATGCAAACGCAAAGATCTACGTAAACCTAGCATCCACGCCATATATAAGGTACTATTCTATCGTGATTCAGATATGAGACTGCAACCCTAGCTGTTCTTCCACATTCTCAGCTACCAAAACCTCTCAAAAATACTGACTTGAGCGTCAGAGGGGCTTCCCGGGAATCAACTCTCGGCCCGCCTTTGTTTGTTTTGCAGGTATCATACGACCAGAATTGTGCAGATCATGAACCAAAATAACGACGTTCAACCTCAGCATAATCCGGCTGAACCAGTACCAATTAAAATTTACAATTAACTATAATTGCGTAAAAATAGGCTAAATTAATGTACATAATAATTTATAACCTTCATCATGTGAGTTTTAGATTTAATAGTAAAATAAGTTGCTCTCGACTTCTGAAGATGTAAACATACTGATCAGTTGACCGAACTTCGGTAAAAATTTCTGGTGTTCTCTTATCTTTTTCTTTTTACAACTTACATTCTTACTAAACATATAAAATATATCATAGGATCATAAATCGGTGGAAGATTATGACAAATTATCATCTAGCAATCCGCAAGTATAATGGTTGTGTTACAGGAACGTGCGGAGGATCAATGGTTTGTTTGCATGTGTTTCTAAGAACGATGTCTCTCCAGCCATGCATGAATCACAGAGGTACCCAAGTCAAATCGCAGAATGCCCAGCTGTGTTCTCCAATTGTAAAAGGCATTTCCTCAGCAATTTTTTTCTTTCCATTTCACAAGAAATAAAGGGGGAAAGAGAATATAATATTCTTGGTTCTGTTCGCACTTGGAATTTGTTCTCTTAATTTTGGAGCTACTATACTTTGCTTCCTTTTCCAGTTTGAGAGGACACAGGAAAACGAGGTACACCTGTTGGAAAAATACAGGTAGCGTATAGCAGATATCGATCCGTGATCAAGTATTCTTGGTATCGAAAACTTCTCTTTCTAGCCTTAGCCACGAAGGAAATTCCCGTCACATATGCTTGATAATGAAATCGTGATGTTTTCGGTCCAGGTTTATCAAAATAGAATTGATTGTAAATGCTGATTATAATAGAAATCTGCTATAACTTATCAAGAATATAAGTACCCGGACTGCTGAACTATTTATTAATGACAAAAGTAATTTCACTTTTTAAATTCTTTTCCTTTTTGTTGATTTGATAGGGCTTAATGGGTGAAAGAGAAGAGAAAGAAAAGGTTTTATAGGAGAACACCGTTATAATGTCATATTATTATTGACAGCAACAAGCTCATTATATAGAACTGAAATGTAACAGAAAATTTTAAATATTTGTTAAATACTACAATAATATCTTTAAACTTATTCCTGAAATCAAGCACTAAAAATCATAATCAAATCTGCATAAGATCTAGTTAATTTAGCCATTTATTTCATAGAATCTGCAACTTAAGGGATTTTTCAACAAACTCCTCATTGCCTTAGGAGTTGCAGAGCTTTAATGTCAAAGTAATTCATCCTCTTGATGTACTGCTTTTGCCTCTTCTTTTTGTGATTTTTTTTGCAATGTCGGCATAGTGGATATAAATCATCATTGTTTCTGTTGTTGTGGTCGATCATGTTGAAATTCTTGTTTTTGTCTCCTCTTGGATTTTTTTTCTTTTCTTTGTGCATCTTGATTTAAATCATAGTAGAATTTGTTGGCAATGTCCGAAACGTTGTAGTCTTCATCTACTGCTTCCCAAACATCCATAGCATTAAGATCAGCTTTCATTTGAATAGCCCAAACTTGATAGTTTTCACCATCAAAAATTGGTAGTGCGCCTTGAGACAGTTGTGATTCAATCTCCATTGCTTGAAGATGGTTGTAATTCTTGTTGTAACTCTGGGTTGTAAATCAGGTTTGTGTTTTGGTTTCGCTCATCTCACAAGTCCCTCAAGAAAAAAGGCTCTGATACCAATTGTTGGTTTTTTTATGTAGAGAAGACTTTCTCAATTTTTATTGAATAGAAGCTTGTCTATTTATACATTATTTTTTTAACTAAAATTTAAAAATAAGATAACATCTAATCTAAATCAACATAAAATAAAATCTGAACTTAAAGAAAATATTTTGATAATATCTTTAACTGTTTCAAAGTCACATGTTTAACATTTTTCTGTAGCTTTTTTTCTTATCTATTTCGTGCGTTCATAGAAGTGGTATAAAGTATTTTATATGCATCACAAAAACAAATTCTTTTAGCTAGCTAACATATGTGCTACATATGGTGTTCATTGTGTGCAGTAAAACATCATATATAGACACACGGCGACCAGCGGAACAAAATTGGTTATATAGTGTCCACCTTGGACTTGCCCACTACAGTATTTGAATCGTATGGAGCATTCCATATTCTTCTGTAACTAAAGATTTTTAATTACTAGAGACAACAACAGAAGATTGTAATAACGGTAACTTAAAGCCATTGCTACGCATCCAACATAATCATGTAACGGAATCACACCTGTTGCTGTTGGAGTCTTGGAACTTTTTCGTGTGTCGAACTAATTAAGAAACGGGCAAGTGTTAAAAAGAAGGTTGCCAAAATACCAAAGGTGCAGTTAAGTTAATAAGGGCTCTTCTGTTAAGTTTTTTTTGGCTCCTTTGTTGTCCATATTGGTTGGAGACAATAAATGGGCAAGGGCTTTTATCTATATAAGGAGGATGCTACCTCCTTATTTAATGCACCAACCAAAGTCAAAGAATTTGTAGTACAAATTTAACTCTAGTTAAATTCCTCCTTTGAGGTGAGAGTTGGAAAGTTTGTCTTGGGTATTTCTTTGTGAGTGTGTTGGTGTATTAGGGAATTGGGTGAGAGGAAAAATTGTGTGATTGTAAGAATTTT
>JANKOE010000205.1:30019653-30030295 GCA_026284465.1 Erythroxylum citrifolium | reverse complement strand
AGCATTTAAATTATATTTAGGAACAAAAATACTTAAATTTGATGCTGATGCAAAATGATCTTTCACAATCTACAACTTCTTTTTAACATCTATCAATAGGCATAGATCGAACTTAGTGGCTTAATGGTTACAACTGGTGGGAATGGATCTTCATCTATCAACATGGTTTAGTCAGCTTTAGCAAACAACAATATTTTCTTGTTGAACCCTTAATTCAGCGGACGACTCCATATATTATAGTATCTGTAGTAATCTTTACATTTGAGTTCTTCCTTTATGTGAATTTTATGCTTTGAGGATAATGTAATTAATTTTTCCTTGCAAAAAATATTAAAGAACTCTTCTGGTTTAAAGGTGTCAAACATGTAATAAATTTAGGTAAACAAAGCTTACATTTTTCTTTTGATTGCAAGAGATTTATGCTCTTAAGAGAGGCAAACACAGGTTTTAGAGATGTTGACTTCGGCCTAGACCCCGTCAACTCTTATAAAGAACAAAATAGAGCTCACTCTTGACCTTCATAAAGAAAAAAATGAGGCAAAATAAAACTCACTCGTAACCCTCATAAAGAGTAAAATGAGGCAAAATAAAATCTATTCTTGACCCTCATGAAAAATAAAATGAGGCAAAATAGGACCCATTATTGACCCTCATAAAGAGCAAAATGATGCAAAATAAGGCTCATTCTTAACCATTATAAAGAATAAAATGAGACAAAATAGGGTTCACTTTTAACTCTCATAAAAATCTTTTTTTTAACTTTACCTAAAGCCTATAAAACATTTAAAATGGCCCTTCTTCGGCCACTGCTGAATCGGAAGAATTTGTTTTTATAATATAAGTACCTACTGAAACCATTATTCATATTCAAACATTTTGTTGCCAATTCATATAAATTACAAGATTTTATATCTTAAATTTTTTTTCTATAATTTAATATCAAGACCCTTTTAAACTAACTTCACATATTCAATTTTTGCTTTTGATACTTAGCATGATTGTCAGGTAAAATATTTAGTAATGTAGTTTCATTATCAGAAATTTTAAAAATATATAAATTATTATTTTTATATATTTTTGGAACTTCTCTTAGTTATATTTCTCTTTCAATTCTTAATAAAAAAGGTACTGTTAGTTTTCTTTTATGTATTGAGTTAATTTATATAGCATTATTTAATGTTATATTTTCTATAACACAATTGTTCATACTTATATTTTTATTTATGTATTTTCGCATTTTATAAACGTCAAATTTTCATTTTTTATCGAAATATTTTCCCCAAAATGTGAGTGAAGGTGAACGGCTAGTTAAAGTAAGACTCATTCAGTTACTTTTTAGCTTCTATCAATTAAATAAATATAAGAAATACACATTATTTTCATTAAAATACAAAACTGATAATATTTAAAAATAGCTTTGGCCTTGGACCAACCCTGGATTTGATGTTTATTTCGAGTCCCTTAAACGTCGTCGTTCCCTTTTCACATACGATTTCTTCTTCGCCTAAATTTAGATCGAAGTCTCTCATCTCGTCTCCTTTTTAGCTCCTTTCCCTTGGAGGTGGCATATCTTCGCTCGACAACTCTTCGATCAGGTAAACTTCACCGAGGTTTTACAATCAAATTCTCTAAAGGGTGTCTGTTTTCCAAAATTAGGGGGTAAAATGAGCATGCTTTTTCCTTCTTTTTTTTTTGGGTGGTGTCGAAGTGGGCTTTTCGATTGAATTATGTGGTCTTTTGAACCGGATTCTTTGCTTGTTTATTGCTGATAATGAGGTCCTTATGTATCTAATTTATGTTTAACCATCGTCTTTTCTTGTTTTTCAGTTTATAACTATAATATGTTGTTCTTGTTTAAACTATTGAATCCCATTAGTATGAACTTCTTGTGTTCAGCATCCAGAGTGATGCTGTGAGTTGAGTCTAACTGACAACTATGTGGTTAATACCTACTTATGAGAGAATTACAGAAGTATAGTAGTTTCTATAATGTTAAGGTGCATCTTTGGGGAACCTATTAATATTGTCGGGACCTAATGGTGTTGAAGAAGGATGTTTTCCTGAATTTCTATATTGAGCTTCATGTTTCAGGGAAGATTACTGTATATGATGGGTTCTCAAGTTGAGCCAGTTAAAGAAGGTAATCCCGTTCCAAGTTCAGAAGCAAAACCTGGAGAAGCTGGTAACAACTTTTCTTCTTGATCTTTGACCCCCTCAATCACTATGAATGCCCAGATTTGTGCAATGGGCTTTTGTTTTATTGATCAAGAGATCTTGTTTGTTTTTTAGGGATGGAAGCACGTGTAGCTGCTATCTGGGAGCAAATGAATGCAAGGGTATCTAATAAGACTGTCAAAATGTTTTCAAACAAGCGTAGTGCTTCAACCATGAACTCTATTTCAACCAAGCTTAGTGATAACTGGATCACATATCTGGGTTTGGCACCTAAAGAGACTGCATCTCACGTGCAAGATAGCCAGCTTAAGGGATCCAACAGTGATATGGACAAGAAGATTGATGCTATGTGGGACCAAATGAATAGTAGAATATGTAATAAAATGTTAAAATCTTTTTCAAACAAGTCTAGTTCAACTGCAGATAATTCTTCTCAACTGAAATCTGATGTAAGGTTTTTTTTTCTCAATTTTTCTCAAATTTTCAATGGAAGTAAGCTGCTCTATCTGATTTATTATTCCAAACTAGAATTGGATGACTTTGCTAGGCCTGACGTCAAGGAAAGCAGGAGGTCCTGAGAAGTATTCACAACAGCAGGGAATTAGTGGGGCAGAATATGATAATAGCCATGAGGCCAGAAAGGTTGCTGCTGCTGCTCTTTCTGCTGTCAAGGATGCTGCAGCTGTTGCATCAGGCAGGGGAAAGGTTGAGGTGGGTAAAACCTCTATTCCTATTCATAAACCTTGGTGTCCTATTTATTACCCTTCTCTGGTAATACTTTTAACTGGTTATGTAATGGTTTAACATCCCTGGAAACTGTCTGGATGAAATTGTAAGGCATGTTCAGACATACAAGCATGGGGATTTTGATTCAAAACCAATTCTTGTTCATATTTTTTTGATACATGCTATTGTACTGCTCGAAAAAGAGTGAGAATGAGAGCATATCTATTTGAAAATTTGCTAGCTTCTAATCTATCTACACTTGAGCCTATTAATATGGTGTTTCTGTACACAAAATCCAATACTTGGAAAGCCAATTGATAATTTTATTGGCTATCTGAAGGGCTTCTGACATGCCAGTTTGAATATCAGCAATTTGGTTATTCTGATCAAATTTGTGCTTTCTTCTGCAGATCACAGAGGTCCGGGACTTTGCTGGTCACGAAATTGAAATAAAGAAGCTTGTAGATGCAGAATCAAAGGAAGCAGCTGAGGCAGCTGAGAAGGCCAAAGCTTCTGCCCCCTCTGCTGTTGATGCTGTTCTGGAACAAATTAAGAAGAAACCAAAACTCAGTGTGCTTGACAAAACAAAGAAAGATTGGGGAGAATTTAAGGATGAAAATAAGCGAATAGAAGAGGAGTTAGATGCTTACAAGAAGAGCTCAAACCAGTACCTAGACAAGGTTTCATTCTTACAGCGCGCAGATTACAGGGAATTTGAGAGGGAGAGAGATGCACGATTGGCGCTGCAGGCCAGGAGGCGCCAAGATATGCGAGGGGAGCCATAACTTCTTCCTACTTGTATTGTTTCTCTGCTACCATGCGTTTGTTTGTGGAAGTAGTGAAATTTGGACTTGCAACGATTGAGAGGCCCTTTATGAAGTGGGGACATAAGCATTGGTCTGAATGCCTCGAATGGGTTAGGGACTTGTGAGATCTATTGGCACGTGTAAAGAAATAGAGATAAGCTGAGGTTTCAGTTCTAGTAAATGTTTATCAATTTTTATGAGCTAGGCTTTGAGGTTCTTTGGTGCTAGGAGCAGGAGCAATTGTTTTTGCATGATGATAGAAAATGCGCAATGTCTAACCCAATTATACCCCATTATTTTCTACTACTCCGTTTCATCATTACATCATTGCTTTGAGACGTGAACTTCTGGGAATAACCATCTTATTAGGCATGTCATGTTTTCGGCAACAAGCAGTTAGAGGCTGGTGCCACTTGACATTTGCCTTTATGATGAGGTCCAAATAGTTTATACTTTGACTAGGACTGCATAGAGCACGTCATCTGTTTGATTATGTTCTGGAGTTTGTGGCAAAGGATCCTAAGTGGTACTTGCGCCTTCTCGGCTGCTGCAACATTTTCTTCATCTTTGATGGTGTACTGGGTGCTCTTACATTTTCTTCACGTTGTGCGTGGGCAAAAGTGAATATAATTTTTGGTGACAAAGTTGCCACAGAAGAAGGTTCATGGCGTTATGCCAAATGTATAAAACGTCACACGACTATAATGATAAAAATAAAACCTTGATACAGAACTACTGCAGTAAGGGAGCTTCTCAAAACTTGGTTGACACTGGACACCGGAATGAAGCTTAGAGCCTTAACCTGATAAAAAATACATGATCATAATCAACTGGAAACTTCAAAGTAAGAATTATGACAGGTGCTGGAGAAATATCAAGCAACTGCACTGATAATGATACATCAAAGCATGAAAACATCTGTTCCTAAATTTAAACTAAATGCCTCCAACATTTGCATGTGTGCTCCTTCAACTTACCAAGGACGTTATTGGTGCATAAACTCGCATTAAGTTATTCTCTCTCGAATACATTCAAGTAAATGAACAGCAACTTTCTATTTAAGCAAGTGATTGCTAAAACAATTCCGAAGTCCTTGAAAAATAAAATGAAAACAACAAGACGCAATTATCTTTTATATGTGAATGGGCTTGTCATAAGTGGCCATAGCAGCCTCCTTCAATGCTTCACTCATTGTGGGGTGTGCATGGCACACGCGTGCTATATCCTCACTTGCTGCATCATAAGTAAGGGCGATTGCTGCCTCGTGAATAAGCTCCCCAGCATTAGGTGCCATGATATGGACTCCTAGTACTTTGTCAGTCTCCTTATCAGCCAATATCTTGACCATCCCCTCAGCATCATCAATGGCTTTAGCACGACTATTTGCCAAGAACGGGAACTTTCCAACACGATAACTAATACCAAGTGCCTTAACTTGCTCTTCAGTCTTACCAACATAAGCAACCTCGGGATGTGTATAAACAACTCCAGGGACCTTATCATAGTCCACATGGCCGTGCTTGCCAGCTATAAACTCCACACACGCAACTCCATCCTCTTCAGCCTTGTGGGCTAGCATTGGCCCTGGAATTACATCTCCAATCGCATAGACACCAGAAACATTTGTTTGAAACCTATCGTTGACTAAAATTCGCCCAGCCTTGTCAGTTTCCACACCTATCTTATCCAAGTCAAGCCCAGCAGTGAATGGAATCCGACCAGCAGAGACAAGAACCACATCAGCTTCAAGTGTTGTCTGCTGGCCACCAGATGCAGGCTCAATGGTCAACTTCACGCCATCACCAGATGTATCAACTCCAACAACCTTAGTTTTGAGCATAAATTTCATCTTCTGCTTCTCAAGGGTACGCTGAAATTGCTTTCGAACTTCCCCATCCATGCTTGGTACAATATCAGGAGCAAACTCAACAACAGTTACTTCCGAACCAAGCCGGCCCCACACTGAGCCCATCTCCAGCCCAATGTAACCTGCCCCAATGACCACAAGCTTCTTGGGAATTTCTGACAAAGCTAAAGCACCAGTAGATGATACAATTTTCTTCTCATCTATGGTTACACCAGGCAGAGACTTGATATCTGAACCAGTGGCAATAATAATATTCTTGCCCTTCACAGTGGCCTTCCCACCATCAATGCTGTCTACAGACACTTCAGAGGGAGAGACAAACTTGCCGTAACCTTTGACATAGTTCACTTTGTTCTTCTTAAATAAACCTTCAATACCTCGAGTAAGGTTTGTTACAGCTTTGTCTTTTTGAGCCATCATGGCTGCTAAATCGATCTCGACAGAAGAGAACTTTACTCCATGGTTAGCAAATGAATGTTGGGCTTCATGGAACATGTGGGACGAGTGTAGAAGTGCCTGAACAAAAGATGTCAATCAATTTACAAATGCATAGACAATAGAGCACGAAGTTACCAATAAATGCCTATTACAAGGTCATAGTAAAGTTACATATGGTCCGAACTAATCAGATAAATTAATACAACATAGTAGGTAAGTTTGTTAAAGTGGCAGGCTCTAGTTCACAAATGAAAAAAAAACATATATATAAATATATTGTGAGAGTTTTCGGGAAGGAAATTGTCACTGAAAGCAGAAAGGTGAGGTCTGGCTACGAGATGAGTTAGAAAAAGGAGATAACTTAAATACGCGAATAGCTAGTATCAAAGAATGGCCAACTGCCAGAACTAATTATACCTCTTACAGATATCAAAAATCTAAAAGCATTACTCAAACTACTTGGTTTTGAAAATGACTTATTTTGAATCATACATAGGAGAAGCTCATTACCACTAAGTTCTTACATTTACATTCTACCACATACTTATCGTTAAAACAACTGGAAAACAGAAGAAATTCCAGCTCAAAATTCTCAAGAAGGAAAGCATCCTTCGTACATCCATCACAAAAGAAACATCTTTTAATTGATCCGTTCACATCCCCAACAAAGGAAAACTACAAATATTAATTTCCACAACCAACAAAAAGCCATTATTTTACTTTGGTTAGCGCCGAAAAATCGAGCAATCAATTGAAAGCAATCCCCGGGGAAAAATGTTTATATAACTTGACATAAAAAGACGGTATGAACATAGAATTGGAAAAGTAACTTTGAAACCAAAGCTAGATCAGAAGCTAAGTAAACAGAACCAAAACAACTATACATAGCCCCGGAATCTTAAAAAGAGAGAAAGTCAGAAGTTAAAAACCTAACAAATATCAATTGTAATATATTTATATATAAATACCTTAGAAGGGATGCAGCCAACATTTAGGCAAGTGCCACCGAGAGTACCGCGTTTCTCGATACAAGTAGTTTTAAGGCCGAGCTGGGCGGCTTTGATGGCCGCTACGTAGCCACCGGGGCCGCCGCCGATGACAACGACGTCGTTGTCGTCAGATGCGGCTGAAGCGAATCGGCGAGAGAAGGAGGAAAGAGCATGGGAATTACGGACAGGGAACAGAAGATGACACGCTTTTCTTCTCGCCAAATTTGCCATCGCCATTTTTGATTCCTTCTGCTTTTTTTCTCTCTATACAGAGACACACTCTGACTCGCCTCTCTTGTATATAAAATAATGAAACAGTGAGGGAGTGATTTTACTCTGGTTCTAAATAAGCCTGTTCTTGCTTACCAATGACTGGACTGGATTCTTACGCGTCAGACCACTTAATGAATCAAAGCCGTTGATCTGGCGGCTTGACTTAGTGTTTGATCAATAATAAATTAACGTTAAAAGAAAAAAAAATGATTCTCTTTCGAAGGCATAATATGAATAGCTGTAGAAATGAAGCTAAGCTACGTACCTCTTTAAACCTTTATAAAACAAATAATCTCGTGAGCTGAGCACGTTACATGTAAATTTTACGAGTTCAGAAACTCTGTTTAATATTGTCCGATAAATTTTAGTCATTTATTTATGTAGATTTCACATAAATTCTGCGTAGGTCTCACAAAATAAATGGCTTAAATTTCATAACTAAAATAAGACAGAGTAATATTGGACAAAAGATTTGGATTCAAATTTTACATACAGAATGACAAGGATAATAAGACGGATATTATTATTCTTATCATATTTCTTAGGATAATCTTCTTCCATACAAAACGATGGCCTCAGAATCAGATTCCTTACCAGTACCATCATCCCCTTCTGTCTGGAAATGAGGTGTGGCATTCGTTTGGTTGCATAGCCACATCGCATCATTACTTACTTATCATCCCTCCCATACCCATTTAGTAAGAAACTAATCGCATTCACGCTTCAGTTGATAGTTGATACCAAAACACATATTAAATAACAAATAACCAGCAATTCATCAGCAAATACTAAATATGCTCTCTTCTACCCTGCAAAACTAACAGATGCACACTCACCACCCTCATTAAGACAAATAATCTTTATGTATATCGATTGCCTTCTAACAAGCTCTTCAACCTATTCTTGCTTTCCTCTCAAAGACTAAAACACCTCAACCTTGGCTAAAACACCTCAACCTTGGCCTCTGAGGGCATCCGGTCACAACACACTGGTGTGGTGAATAAAAGCAGATAACTACTACACTAAGATTATCTGCAGAATGCAACCATGATGCTTCCATGACAGGTTTTCTGGCACTTAGCTCAGGGTCATCGTGGTGTCTGAGCCCACGGCGTACAAAACTGACAGCATCACGGCTAGAAATGACATCCCAAATACCATCACATCCAATGATCAAGAACTCATCATCTTCTGTTAACATTATTACAAACCCAAATGGAAGTTTCAAATCCCAGTCACCAAGAGCCCGATTGACACAGAGATTTCCATTAAGATATTCTTCTTCGATGTAACCACCTATCTGTTCAACCGTCTGCACTCAAAGGCAAGTATGAAGGACGGTGGTCTTGGGGACATATCACCAGCCGACCATTTCCTACAAAAACTGCTCGATAGTCCCCAGAATTAGCAACCAGTAAATGCCTTCCAAGAACAAGGGCGGTTAAAGCAGTTGTTCCACAAGAATTACTAACAGCCCTTTCAATGGCCAAGGCACAGTCTGCTAGTAAAACTGCTTTCTGGTGGGAATTCACCAATGCTGCGATGAAGACAAAATCGGTAATCAGATGTTTGTGGCAAATCAGCATCTTGAAAAAACAACCTCATCGCATTTTGTTTGACATAGGCAGTTGCATCAGGTTGTCCATTGCTGTCCAACACAGCATAAAAAGCTCTTGGTCACTTGAAAAATGAACCTTAATGTACAGATAAGTCTATCAATCCGTACGTGTTCATCATCCATGGAAGGCCTAGATCCAATATCAGTATAGCTGCCAGAACAAATGCAATGAACGGACTTGCTAGCAGAAGCTTCATTGATTATTTCTTTAATGGAATCTGAACAACTCACAACCTATAGTGCATAACAAGAATGTAGTTAAGTTCATATTCCAGAATACTACCTGTCCTATAATAGTGTTTATGCAGCACTGCAAAGGAAGAAACAGAGATAATTGCACCACAATCGAAAAAGGATGGGAAGGGTTATAAGGGAAAGACAAGCATCATTGAATTCTATTTAACCCGCTTTATAAGCTCCACTACTTGATAGAACAGTTTTTTCCTGTGCTTTCATAAAGAAACAAATAACTTAGCAAAATCCTTCCGATCCTTGCAAAAGCAACAATGTGCAAAGCGCTGAATTTATGAAAGCATAGTGGTTTTTGGAGCCAAACAACCACAGTTTAGAAAAAGCAAGCCCCAAATTGTAATAATGAAAAGAAAATCAGAAGAAAGGTTGGATTTATATCGTTCTTTCAATACAAACACACAAAATAAAAATCTAATTCTGTAATGCTCAGTCGAGGGAGGAGACAACAATTAACTCTAATCTCAGCAATTGGATCAAGATCCACATGCAAACAAATAGAGCTCAATTCTCAGCAATGAAAAGATGCAATCCTTAGTTTGGCTTCGTAACAAGACAACATGGGAACTAGAGATTAGCGTAGGATGACCAAATAAAAAAGAAAAATGACAAGAACAATCATAACCAAGTCTACTTACAGAATGAAAAACATACTCTCAAAGAAGGAAAAAAAAAGCAACAAGAACCTGTAGAGAATCTATGAAAACACAGCTTTCAGGAAAACCCATATTTTAATTTGAGGGGAGAAAACAGAAATTTCCAATCTACCCAGAAACAAAGACAACCTAAAATCATTTTTCAAAAAAAGACAAACTAAAATCGTCATTGGAAGTAACCTCAGAAGCAAATCTTGAAAAGAAATGCATATCAATTCGAGGCGTGAAGTAGAAACGGAGTCGAAGATCGGAGGGTTAGCATCGACTTTCAAGTTGTGTTTTTTAGGCACACAAATTTGATACATGAAATCCAAAAACGCCCTTCACAAATTACCTCCGTTTTGGCAAACCTCAACCCATCAACCAGGCACAGACGCAGAAGTAACCAAATTGTTAATTCTCAATTTAATCGAATCAGTTTTTGAATTTGAACCTCTCTTCGTTAGGATTTGTCAAAAGGTTAACTGCGTCAGGGGAAATAATTATTGAGTACTAACTAGATAGAGGTACTTCTATTATTATTATCAGTGCATTTTGGACCCAAAATTAAATACAAGAATAATAGTAACCGGTGTTCACCGGTAACACTGCCTCGGTTGATCGTCGCCACGCCGGACACAGAAGTAGAGTCCATAGTGCGGGACATCAGCTGTGTATCGGGTTGGACTCGAACTGGGTAGTAAAACTCAGGCTTCGACTCAACCCAATCAGACTGCCTCGTTTTTAACTAAAAATAAATAAGTTTTAAGTTTTAAAAAATTATGTAAACATTTTATAATATATAGTAACCTCTGGAAGGCAACAAGGAATGGAGTCAAAGTACAGAATCAGTATCCAAGATATCC
>JANKOE010000205.1:29946424-29989878 GCA_026284465.1 Erythroxylum citrifolium | reverse complement strand
AAAATTGAATTGTGTTACATATTATAGATATCCACTGATAGGAAACAAATTATAGGCTTGATCATAGGGATCACATTCCCTAGTTAGTGTTGATATATATATATATATATGACCCTATTCTGCACATAACATATTGAGAAATGGAATACCCTTTCTCCTAAGTTTATATGGTATAAGAGCTTAGTTTGGTTATTTGAGGGTTTAGTTTTTCTTTCTGAGTGAGCAAAAGTTCTAGGTTCCTCTTCATGCTTTGGTTAGTCTGCCAAGGGACAGAACATTGCAAGTGTTTGGGACACTTGTTCACAATGACTTGCTACTCTCGTCGCCGGCACCCCTAGACTCATCAGCTACCGACCGGCTTCTCCCTAAAGACCGGTTGTCAGAAACCCCACGAGTGAGTCACATGCGCTGACTGGATATCATGTCATTTGTTCCACATGTCTGTGTATGGAAGCGCATGCAACAGAGCTGTGTCATCCAATCACCTTTCCCAGTATTGCCTCTCTCCTCTACCTCTCTTTCTTCATCATCATTGACTGCCAAGCAGATTCTCCACTGTTTCACCATTGAACCCTTTGCTACGAGTTTCAATCCTTGCTCCTCTGTATTCTTAGGCATGTTGGTGGTATTGCCACTCTAGGTCACTTGTTTGTGTTGAAATTGTGATGTTATTGGTCCAGCTGCCGGTTCCTTAGTGGAGTAGACATTCGGCCCTTAGGTGTGGTTCTTTAAGGAAATATTTGTGGCTGGTCCCTTGGTGATTCCACAGGTGCCTTGGTGCAGTAAGCATGGAACACTAAATTTTTAAATTTGGTTTGGTTCACTAAAATTTTCAGATTTATCTACCAAATAGTTCTAACATAATTGCGTTGGTATATTTGATTCATTTTACTACGGCTGATGAGTAGAAATCAATTATGGTTGCTGATGTTATTCCAGTGATTTCTAAAGATTACTGAACATAAGCTGACAGGTCAAAATAAAGGAGGTAGTACAGGGGGTTAGGAAAAGTTAAATTAGGGTACAGAAGTTGTTTATCACTACTATCATGAACTAGGTCATATCAAGCATACATGTTCAAAGCTGCAAAACAAGTCTCAAAAATCTCACTCAGCTCATGTTGCAATTGTTTCCACTACACCCTGTACATCCTCAGAACAAACAATCCTAATTACCATAAATAAATTTGCTAAATTCTGTTAGTGCCAAAAAGCATTAAAGAGCTCCTCTATCACTACTATTGTTGAGACAGGTAATCCCAATAATTGTCTCCTTATGTAATCCTAATCTTTTTATCACCTTTAAACCCTACAACTCTCAAAGTTATTTTCGCATATGGCTCTACCTCATCTGTTTTTGGTTACGGAACTGCTCATCCTACTCCTTTACTTTTACTACCATATGTTTTAAGCCTACCAGGATTTTCTCTTAATTTAATATCAGCTAACAAATTACTCGAACTTTATATTGTTGTCTTATTTTCCCCGAATTGTTGTCTTTTTCAGAATCTTTTGAAGAAGAAGATTATTAGTAGTATAGATGTATTGGGAGGTCTTTATATTCTTGATATTCCTGAGCAAATGTCTAAACCCATTGCTTGCTTCGTGATCTTAACCCCTTTTGACGCACACTATTGGTTAGGCCATCTTTTTCTATTTGTAACTATGTCTAAAATTTCAAACTGTGTAGCCTTTACGGTATGAGTTGTGTCAATTTGTAAAACACTGTTTGCCTTCTATTCTCGACTCAATAACAGAGCAAATTTCCCCCTGAGTGAGTTCATTCTGATGTTTGGGGCATGTGTCCTATTGTATCTAAAAATGGGATTTGACACTGTTACCTTTGTTGATGACTTTTCTCAGATGACTTATCTTTATTTAATGAAAATTTATTTTGAGTTATTCTCCCA
Organism: Erythroxylum citrifolium; assembly: GCA_026284465.1. Classification (NCBI taxonomy): domain Eukaryota; kingdom Viridiplantae; phylum Streptophyta; class Magnoliopsida; order Malpighiales; family Erythroxylaceae; genus Erythroxylum; species Erythroxylum citrifolium. The sequence continues at coordinate 29,987,969 of JANKOE010000205.1, read as the reverse complement.
TTTTACTACTTTCTGTACTGAAATGAAAAAACAATTTAATGTCTCTTTACATATTTTGCAAAGTGATAATGCCAAAGAATATCTTTCTGATTTCATTTAGATTCAAATGCTTAAAAATGGCATCCTTCACCAGACTTAGTGTGTTGACACGTCAATGGTGCAGTTGACAGGAAAATAGACATCTACTTGGAACAGCCAAGGCATTTTTGTTCCAAATACATGTCCTTAAGTGTTTTTGTCTTAATGCAGTTTCAACAGCCTATTTTTTGATAAATCGTGTGCCATCATCCATCCTTTATGGTAAGATTCCTTAGCACATCTTCTTTCCACTAAACCCTTTTTCGCCATTAATTCTCGTATATTTGGGAGTATGATAGGAAACTCGATAGAGATTGTATAGCTATTAGTATATTGATAGGAAAAATAGGAAATAGCAACTGGAGCAAGCTCCCCCTCCTGGATTATCCAGGCCAATACAATCTGTATTTTCTAGAATATGAATGATGATAATCCCCCTCTCTATACGAACCCTATATATATACACTCTATACCTTCTCCTTCTCACTCTCTCTCTCTCTGTAACTAATTCTTAACAATCTTGCCTATGTGGCATTTGCATTTGAATGTTTTAGTGGCTGTTTACTAATACTAATACTAGCATACTGATAAGGGTGCTAACAGAGTACATTTTTTTATCTATAATGTTCATCCTTAAGTCACCAAATTAGATCCCAAGTTCATAAAATGTGTCTTCCTAAGGTATTGTCTTAAAAAAAGGGTATCGATGTTATTGTCCCAGTCTTAATAAATACCTCGTGTCTGCTGATGCTACATTTATGGAAAATCTTCCTTTCTTTCCTGCTTCTTCTAACACTTCTAATAGTTAGGTGGAAATGATGACTTGTTAGCATATCAACTCACCCAATAGTCATCAAATGTTACTTCTACTATTCTGACACCACCATCACTTCCACCTATTCGTCATGTCTATTCCATTTGGAATTAGATCTTCAAGACACTAATCTTGAACTTCCAATTGCTTTACGTAAAGGTAAATGCCAACTCAATTTCATCTTTGTTTCTTATGATCATTTATCATCTTCTTTGTGTTCTGTTGTTGCCCCTTTTCATATTGTATCTCTTCTCAAAATTGTTCATGAGGCCTTGACTCATTCTGGCGTACGGGCAATAATAATAGAGGAGATAAATGCTCTAGATGCTAATGATACTTGGAATTTAGTAAATTTACCTATAAGAAAAAAGGCTATCGAACATAAGTGGGTATTTGTAGTCAAGACTTAAAGCCTGTTTTGTTGCTACAGGCTATGTTCAAACTTATGGCCAACATGTGCTTGTTTGTTTATTTCTATGGAAACTATTCATTGTTGGCCCTTGCATCAATTAGACATCAAAAATACCTTCTTGCATGGAGACTTGTGGGAGGTTTATATGGAGCAACTACCTCGATTTGTTGCTCAGGGGCTGTAAGAGAAAGTGTGCCACCTTTGAAGATCTATATATGGTTTGGAATAGAGTCCTATACTTGGTTTGGAAAATTTAGTCAAGCGATTGAATAGTCTAGAATGAGCAAGATCAAGTCTGACCATTCAATCTTCCACAAAAACTCTACATTTGGCATTATCATTCTTGTTTGCGATATCATGGGAATTTCATCTTTAAAAACATTCCTTCATAGCTAGTTTCAGACAAAGAATTTTAGGGTATTAAAGTACTTCTGAGGAGTTGAGGTGACAAGGAATAAGAAATGTATCTTCTTATCTCAAGGAAAATATGAGCTTGATTTGTTGCCCAAAATTGGAAAATTAGGGCTAAACTATGTAGTGTTCCTATGCCATCTAATTTGCAACTTACAAAAGATGGACATTTGTTTGAAAATATTGACAAGTATAGGAGACTAGTTGGAAAATTGAATTCCCTTACGGTAACTCGTCCTGATATTACTTAGTCTGTTAGCATTGTGAGTCAATTTGTCTTCTCTAACAGTTCATCATTGGGCCGCGCTAGAGCAAATCTTGTGTTACTTGAAGGGAGTTCCAAAACAAGGTATAGTGTGTAAAAATCATGACTGCTCTTGTATAAAGTGCTTCTTAGATGCATATTGCGCAGAATCCAAGATTGATCAAAAAAATCCATCACAACCTACTATGTTTTAGAAATTTGGTCTCATGGAAGGGTAAGAAACAAGAATTAGAATATAGAGCTATGACACAATTCATGCATGAAATAACGTGTATATATCAACTATGGACTGAAATTGGTTCGAAGTCTTGATGCCAACGAAGTTATAGTGTGATAATCAAGTGGCTCTTCATATAGCTTCTAGTCCTATATTTCATGAACGAACAAGACATTGAAATTGACTGACATTTCGTTCAAGAAAAGGTGCAACAAAACTTAGTTTCTACAAAATATGTGAAGACTGAAGAACAACTAGGAAACCTTTTTACAAAGGCTCTAAATGACACTGGTTGACTATCTTTGCAACAAGCTGTAAATGATTAATATCGATGCTCCAACTTGAGTGGGAGTATTACAAAATATAGAGATCATAGAGATATGCATTGATAGGATATATATATTATAAGCTTCATCATAAGGATTACATTCCCTAATTAGTGTTGATACACTAGTACATATATGACCCTATCCTGTACATAATGTATTGAGAAATATAATAGCTTTTCTCCTAAGTTTACGAATTGCAAATATTTGCATAAATCTAATTTAATGGAACCATATTCTGATATATCTAGTAATTGAAGATTAGTTGAAAGTTCTGATATTATGTAAAAAAAAATATACGAGAAGAGTAGAGGCAACGAGGAATAGAAGATTTATATGATTAGATTGTAAAGAGTGCATCTATAAGTACAGAGAACATAAGGGTGCGAAAATGTATTATTAATCAAGTCAATTTATAATTATAAGACAATAAATACATGTAATGGTATAAATAAACAGGATATATAGAACATTCCTATATAGAATACATAATCATACTAAATTTGATGAGGAGTACAAAATATTATGAATTATTTCTTTCCTTTGTTTTGCAAATATGTTTGTCTGCAGTTAAAATGGTAATAGGAGTTCCAACCTTGAAACAACTGTAAAGATTGCAGATAAAAGCATGAATTAGAAGATTAGTTCATAACAAACCTGTCTCTGCCGGCTTTGAATGAACTTTTTATCCATTGATAAGGCAGCTACACTTTTACTCATGTGTCCAAGCGCACTGCTCGCATTCCCCAGTATATCAAGACCAGAGAGAAGTTGAAGAGGCTGGCCAAGGATATCCTTTTTAATGTTTGAAACGGCAATACTAACCATTGCACTCTTTCTCATGCAGAGATTCTCATGAAATCTTTGATTTATCTTAACCTGGAAAACACATCATAGCAACTCACATATAGCACTCAATAATAGTCTGCAAAAGGAGAACATTTAGTGTGCCAATAGGAAAAACCAAAATTCTTAATCTTACAGGCATGTTCTCAGTGTTCCCTAATGCAGTCATTAAGGATGACCAGAATCCAAGGACTCCCCTTGGTCTTTGACCAGGCGACATTGACATTGACACTTTGAATCGAACTTCAGAGATGTTAAAGACTCTGTAAGTTAAACATATTGCATTATAAAAACCTCTTAAAGGAGATGTTAATACAGAAGGGAGACTGAGCAACGATGATTATTCAAAAAGGAATCATTTGCTTACCCAATCTGAATGATTGGATCAACTGAAACAGCAGTGGTTTGAGTATCATGCAGCCTACTAAGGTTAACATGTTGGACCATCTCATGAAGGCGCCAAATGATTGGTTCATGAATGTTAATTAAGAAGGATGAATTGTCAGGTCCCTGAGATAATTGATAGTAACACAATCAATGGACTAATAATAAATGTGATGACTAAACAAAATCCATGAACATTATGATCAGCTCACACTGAAGCCAATATAAGGATAGACACATAGATCTAATGATGCATTGGATTGCATCGTCATAGAAAACTTCAAGATATAATCCGTCTCATCCCGAACTTTCTGTGGCCTGAAAAGAACTGGAGTTGGAGTAATTGGCAACTGGTTATCCATTTGAAGTCCTCGCATCCTCATTTTGAACCTGGAAGAAGAAATAGTATGCAAGTTGAAAAATCAGTTAGTGTTGATCATCCCATATTTGGAAACTGAAAAAGGAGATTCAACAGCTACAATAAAGAAACAAAAAGACAGATACTGCACACTTCGAATGACATATATTGTAGCATGCTAACATCAAAATGGACAATGTAAAGCATGTTCTCATATATAAATCACCCCTAGTTCATGATAAAGACACCAGTAAGGAATGGACAGGCAAGATTTTCACCACTTAAGACATCATTACCTAGACAACCAAATAGGACTTGAGGTATTGATTAATCAGAGTTTGTAAAGTCCCTTCCTCTTCAGTCTTCACCATTTTTGTGGTTTTAAATATTTCAATGGAGGTATAAGAAAAGTATATCATGTAGGGAATGAAGTAAAAAACATACCTACTGATGCCGGATCCCAAGCCAGTAGAATATGCTAGAAGAAGATTTTGTACAGACAGGTATAGAATTTCTTCAGGTGTATGGTCAATAACAGATATACCAAGCTCAGCAAGCTCAAGAATGACATGGAATTCACTATCTAACTGCTTCTGTTCATAGTCAGTGCTAGAAAGCTGTGAAACTGGTACAGCTGTTCCACTTATAAGAGCAGTATGATCATCCTCAGGCATCCAATCACTAATTTTAACAACTTTGATTAAATCCTCCCTTAGAATAGTAATACGCAACGCTCTAGAAGGTCCACTTCCCACCTGGATTGGCTGATGATCTGAAACCTCATCAATATCATATTTCAATGATTCTGACGAGTCAGCACCATCTATCAAGAGTTCCAATAGATGCCGCCTACCAAGATCTTCCCATAAAAAAGAAGCAGCTGCATTGGGTAGGAGCAGTTTCCATGAATCACTAAAACCGTCCACTTGTCGAAAACGAATGGGTAAAAACATGGAACGATTTTCAATCCTGTTGAGGAACTTGTCATTATACGAGACAGAAAAATACAATTACATATTTTTTCAATACGTATAAAATTAGTTTCCTAAAGCTCTATAAGTACATTACTTTGCAGATGTTAACAATCTTCACATCAACTTCCATAAATAATGAAAACATGAAGAAAAACCAACATATTATGGTTTAGAAATCTTCATAAAATAAATATAATATCACTATACATCAAGTTACAAGCTATAAAGCTCACATCAAACTTTTGAGTGAGTTCAACTTTATCAACTTAACAGAAAACTTATCTTATGCAAATAATTCTAGAAATAGTACAAGAATAAAACATTTTAAGGTGAAACAGCTCTAGTATCAGGTTGAAAGACAGTTCAAGGAAGCTGTGATATCGGCTGTAAGTACCTAAGTTTCAGTCCTTCCATTTTAAACGGAGAGCAATACAAACTAATAGTAATATACTCATTATAGGGCAATACTAGTATGTTCAGACAGGACACATAAGTAAAAGTCCAAGAATACTTACTCTTTAATGAATATAAACATACTATTTAACGTAGGCAGTGAGACTTTTAGAACTTGAAAGAGAAAATCAACAGAAGCAAAAAAATGTTTAATAAAGAGGGTAGACATAAGACCTGTAGTGACTGGATGAAGAATTTGGACGGAAAATAACTTCAAAGCGTGAAGCCTTTGTGCCACTTCTTACTTGCACCCTCAGTTGCATTTCATCAACTCCAGAGTCCTTCTTCAAAGATATGCGCATTGTACCTTCACTACCAACACTAAATGGTGTGCTCCATTTGTATCCGTCCACCCTCAACTGAAACATAAAATCCATATGGTAATTAAATATAGGCATTCATTCGTTTTGCCAAAAAAAGGGTATTCAGTCTAAATAATAAATCCAGCCAACAGAAGTTACTGCTTTGCACTTACCTTCAAAAGCTCAACTTTGGCAGAAGACTGCCATCCAAATGGCTTTGGGGAATTGTTAGAATGAATCCATTCCATCAATTGAGAGCCACACTGCTGTAAGCAGATACTAAAACCAACCCTGTTGATAAATAAGGTATGTGGCTGAAGATGAACAACCTGAATGATACCCAAATCACAGAATTAGACATAGAAGGATCAATCTTTCCAGGAATATTTCAAATTAATTAGGTGCACTATTGCTGGAAAATAAACACCTTTATGCTTGTTCACATTTATAAATCCGTTTTCAGTAACTAAGCAACCTTTCATATCTCCTCCACATAATGCTTGTCTAATGTTAGTCTAATCCGCGGTCGTATACCTAGTGTTCTCACAAAATTTGATGTCTAGCCTTAACTAAGCACTAAATACTGCTATCAAAACTAGATATCTAGAAATTGTCAACACAGTAGAAATTTGATACGTCAGCAGATACTCGAAGACAACCTGAGACATTAACTTAGAAGGACTAAGAACAAGGTTAGACCTTAGTTATTGAGATCAATATTACATCCCCGTCATGATACTAAAGCCAAAGACAAACTTCAAAGAGTACAAGAACTAAACCTTGGTTCGATCTGAGGTCTTCAGTAATGCTGAAAGCTTGTGGTAAGATCCATCAGAGCTAAAAGCCTTGATATCAACCCTTTCCTAGAATAACATTTATTCAAAACTAGACATTATTAGACAAACTTTCACAGAGGAAAATTAATTACACACTACATTACCTTGTTTTCGAGCTCAAGCAGAGGAATCCCAGGACTGTAGACATCAGAATCACGAATAGCAACAGAAAGCCCCACACGGTGGGAAAAATGCAAGTCCTTTTGAGATGAAAATGAAATAACCCCACTCCGACCTGCAGAGTCTTGTGGGGAAAGCATGCTAGGTATTGGGCTTGTGTCCTCAATTGTTTCAATTACTTGAATGTTTCTCTTCATACCAGAACGTCTCCTTTCCAGTATGTTTGAGGGGCTTCTTAAAGCTGTTTTTGCTGTCTTGAAAGATCGAGATAATGAATGGGAATCTGTATCTACATTATCCACTGGCTCGATCTCCACCATTCGATAGGTCAATGGCATAGATGAACTATTCACAATCCAATAAGGAACAAAAAACCTAATTGTCTTAGGTGCAACAATGCTTCCTCCCATGTCTCGTTCAATGCTAACACGCAGTCTCCTGCAGAAGCAGTTCCATGATTAAAAATCACTAGTTTCATTACATGATAAAAAAAGTACAAAATTTGAATATTTCTTTATGTAGAAGCAAAAGTCTACTGTTTGACAAACATGTTCTACATTATTGGGTTTATTATAGTATCCCATATTGACTAAACATGAAAATGTTAAAGGGTTTACAAGTGGTAAGGGTCAACTATCCAAGTGACTAGGGATAGTTGGCCCTTACCACTTATAAATCCTTTAAAAATTTCATGTTTAGTTAATATAGGATATTCTAACACTCCCCCTCAAGTGCAATTGGGACTGGACATCCAGTTATCACTTGAAATAAACGCAGCGGTAACCGGACCAGGCCGTTAGAGCTGGACATCTAGATGGACAACCGAAAAATTAATAATCTAGACTAACTTGCTCTAATACCGCGTTGAACAAATTAGAAGAAGAATTGAGGGCTTAGTCGTTCACCAAGACCCTCATCTAATTTATATAGCAACAGAGAGCTAATTACATAAGGAAAAGAAATCCTGGGAGATTTAGGCGATCACTAGAATCATGGATACATTTGGATTCCTAAGACTTTCCTAATAGGATTATTAGAATTGCTTATGCAAAATGTCATTATTCTTTGAAATAAATAAGAAGCAAAAATCCTTTAGTGTAAGAATCCCATTGATAAACAATTAATTGCAAGATGAAGCGACAGAGCTACATTGCAAAGCTCTGTTTTTCTGGATTTAATAAAAAGGAACAACATTCATGTCATGCACACAACCCTTAACTAGAAACCAAAGAAGCCTGACCACTATCAAATAAAGGGGAAACAAAGTAGAATTCCATGGTTAGGTAGCTTTTAAGAAAATTAAATAACTCATCTAAAACTACAGGTATCGCCAACCTTTTACTTTGATGGTGGAATATCCAGAATGATGAGGCATGATCATTGGAGGTAAGATCAAGAATAAGGAGAGGGTCCTGCAGATAAATTTACGCTCATTATAATTAGGAACCCCACATACACAATTTGAACATAAAGTGAACACACTTCACAAAAAAGACATGGCAAATGATCTAGATATCAGTTGTCATAGCTGGAAGCATAATTGTTACCTTTTCAAGAGTCCAACCACCCTGAACAAGTAATGTAAGATAGATGGATTTATGTATGTTAGCTGCATATATAAGTACACTCTTGCGTGAAGATATTATTCCATGTTGTTGCTCAATCCAACCCCCTTCTTTTGCTTTTTCCCAAATTGTGAATTCAGCTGGGCAAGGAAGCTGGTTTTCCAACTTCAGTGGAGAGTTGATAGATATTTTCCAATCATAAACAGGAGCATTTAACTCAGTGTGAAGAATTGAGGCATCAGCCCCTACACTAATCCAAAACGGTTCATTTCCAGGTGTGGCAGTGCAATGTAGAAGAACATCTTTCTTCTCAAGCTGATTCAACTTAAAGGTGCCAGACGTTTTGCTTCCTGGGTGTGAACTATTTTGTCTACTGAGCAAGCCTTGATCAACAAAAGGCTGTTCCTTTCCAAATGCATAGCCAGAACCAACTGTCGTTGCACGACCCCATGAATAAGATAGCCGAGTATGATCCTCACAAGGACGAACTTGTAGACACTGGTCAGAATCTTTGAATGTGCTTCTCCATGGCAAAACAGCTGAAGACCCTGGATTTATCGTGACACTGTAACATATGTTATGTGATCCTTGTCCATTGGATTGCTCTCTCCTACGAATCCATCGCCTTCTGCGAACAACATCACGAGGAGATCTTGTGTAGGCCTTTGACAGAGGAGGCCAGCTCAAACTACGGAAGTTAGGCCCATAAGCCCAGCCATCACTATCGACAAGCTCAGATTTATCAACAATCCATGTAGAAGTCCATTTCCATCCAGGAGGAATTGGAGGTTCAATAAACTCCTACAGAAACAATGGGGTCAATAGACACACTATATCACTAGACATAGAACAATTTTATGACAAGCTAAAGATTGCTCTGTACATACCATTGAAGAATATGAGAAGCCCCTGTCACTCCATCGAGCAGGATCATTGCTTTGAGAGCCAGACCACTTGCTACCCCAACCAGAACTTGGGTGATAATACTGGTTCTCAAAAATCTCTTCTATCCCAATATTAAGATTGCTTACTCCAGAGGAGGGATCATGACAATGAATTAAAGATATATGGCACACAGATATATCCATTTTAACATCTGAATCATTTATTACAGTGGCAAGACCCCTGAAAATTGCATGTTTCTTTCCATTTTTTAGGACAATTTCCATGGCAACAAAATCATCACATATTGATTTAGGGACTACTGACAAAGGAAGCAACGACCGAATACTCTCCCATGCATCCTCTGGGCTTAGCCGAACCCAGAAACCTGTTTCTCTATCAAAAGTGTCCTTTGCTTCTTTCTCTTTCTGCATGCTTGCTAACACAGTCCTCTCAAAATATGCAGTAGAAACTACCAGGCATCCAGATTCGTGTAAGTCATCAATATTTTCAAGCTGCACCTGTAGGTAACAATGGTAAAGATGCAACAGGATGCAAATACCAAGGTGAAACATACAGCAGCCACAGAATCATAAATATATCAACAAATATGTCTGGAAAACATTGACTCACCTTTCTTCTTAAAGGACAAGATAAAGTATTTTGGAAATCTTGTGGCTGATGTAGCATTCTAACTGAAGCCACCTTCTTTAACATGTTTACTCCATGCCCAACAGGCAATGAGAATGAACCAATAACTTCACCTTTATGATTAACATATCATTAACCAAGCGTAAGTAGAGTACTCAGCCAGTTGCCTCGATATGATAATTTGGACAGACAAAAAGTTTAAACAAAACTAACACGAAAACATAGGGAAGGAAACAATTGAACTTTAATAGGGAAAAACTGATATTTCAATGAATGAAGATGTCAATGCAAGATTATCCAATAATTGAAAATACAAATAATACATAACAAAATCTCAACTAGGTAGCATAATTCCAGAAGATGGCAGAAATCATTGATATGGCCTGGTATGAGGCTTTGTATATGCAAATAGATTTTTCAATCTAAGAAACTCATAAATAGAATGTGGATCAAGCATCCAAGTTACAGAAACAAAAGAATAGAGAATGAGATTTGTAAATTCATCAACAAAGCATATACCCTTCCCAGCCTTTGCTCCAAGATTTGTCACCTCTACTTCTAATTTAGCTGGCCCCTGGAAACCAAAATCGACACAGAATCACATCCATGATTAAATAATATCGAACGAATAACAAAACAAATTAACTAAAAGAGCAACTTGAAGATGCATCTGGAGTACTTCCAGCATCATGCCAACATGGGGAAAAAAAAAACAACAACAACAGAAGGCCCGAAAGATCAGTATGAAAATAAGCAAGTTAGGAAAGTACAACTAAATATGGCCAGTCTGTCATAATTGCCATATAGTATAAGATGGTATCTAAACATTAAAGAATGTTTAGAAAAGTCTAGCTGCAAACCTCTGCACTAAACAAATGGAAGTTTCCTCTTTATATCATCACAAATGTGCAAGATATGAACTAATTAGAATCTCTCTCAATAATTCCAGGCACTATATGCGATAACACACATTTGCTCTGGCCATGTGAGACAATGTCTTGTATAACGATATTTTTCTCTATGCAGCCGTCTACCTACAATTCAAAGTGCTTGTTGGACCTCCAAGAATGTATTCGAAGTTGTTGAAACTACTAACAGTTTAACTAAAACCTTTACCTCATACAATAAGTCCTAAAACCACATTGGAGAAGCATCTAGTTATAATTCTAATGGATTCTACACATGGGTGAATTTCTCAAATCAAGAAGTATACAAAAATTAACTTGGAATACCCTAATAATGGATCTGTTATTATCAACGCTTTGTTTACAAAATCCTACTGCAAACCAAAACACAAAAGATAGGGTGTGCTAGCCCATGTAAGCGTTCCTATCAGCAAATATCCCAAACAGTAGCAATTCTTATTGCTGCTGTCTAGTCAAGATAAACAGAAGCCAAACAAGTAACAGTTTAACACTAGAGTAGCTGATTGACATACACAAAAATAAGAAGTATCATCAATCCTGGTGGCTCTATGAGGGAGGGAGTTAAAGCCCTCTCCCTCCACTATGGTTCATAGCTTGGTGAAGCCTCTATTCTTTACCAATGTACCAATACATGAAATAAAGTAAAAGAAAACAACAACCAAATTTAGAAATGGACATTAGTCCAAAAGATCATAAAACACTCACATGACTTCAGACATAAAGGTATCACATGTTATTGGGTCCTAGCAGATAACATGAGAAGAAACAGAGGCAAATTGCCTCAAATATCCAAGAAAGGGAAATATATAGTATAGTATCAGGTATAGATTGCAAAACACATGTCAAGATTATCAATAAAAGTTTGCAGAAGACAACTGATACATCACCTTCTGTAAGAAAAGGTGGAAACTAATTTCTCCTTTGATGCCAAAGAGCATTAAATTGGGTGAACAATAGAAATCTACGATGCCTTTCTCAGAATCACAAATAACAAGCACTTTATTACAGAATGAGAAAACTAGAATCATGGCAAACCTTTCTTGGAATTTCAAATATGAAAAGTTCATTCCATTTTGCACTGGCATTCCCAACTGCATTTTCTTTTGGAAGAAAAGGTTTCACACATTTGGTCCTTGCACTCTGAGGAAAGAGCTTTTGTTGCTCTGCTGCTTGACTATTAACAACAAGGCGTAGAGCACAAAAGAAATCGTGACTACTGCCATCATCATTGACATGCAAATCCTGCAAAATTTATAAAGGCTCATCCTCACCTCTAAATGGCAGTAGCATATATCTACAATTAGGAACAGGAACTAAATAAACTCCAAAAAGTGGCAACCTTGGCTTCAACTATTTGTATAGCAACGTAACATCGTGCCTCCTTAAATTCATCTGCAACCTTCAACCTGTCTGAAAATCTTGGAGGTGGTACCCATACAGAAGCAGTGTCACCGTGATGTAGTTGCTCAAGCATATCTGCATTGTCCTCCAACTTCTTCAGATACATGTCACATCCAAGTTTATTTTCTATTGTTATAGTCTGAAAATCATCTTCATCCAAAGCAGAATAAGTTGGATCCTGTCCATATCTATGTTGACCACTGGCTTCCTGCATATACCAAGTTCATATATATTACCGGAGTATTTCTTTTAATGAATCAACTTAACTAAGAACCTGAGAGGATTTAGAGGATATTGTATTTAGTTGACCTCGTTTAGCTTGGTTGCTTTCAGGTCCAGTTCTAACTGTTTTCTCCAAGAAAGGATGGTCCCTATGTAAGTTTCGAGATTTGCTGCACTGACATTTATATTCAAGATGCTAGTTGCAGCAACTCGCACTCTCTTAGCAAGTTTCGATGGTGGATGAACATTGTTGTCGTATGTCTCAAACCTAAAAGTGAAAGTCAGAGCACCAGTTTAGATAGTTCATATACAGAAGATTTATATCATGGAAAAAAAATGTAACAAAACAGAAATAGCAAACAAGATAACTTGAATATTCCATCAAATGGCTCCACAAGAGGCTCCCATGCTTCCAATTGAGTGTTGAAGGTTGATGCAGCAATAGAGGAAATCAGCACAGCATTCATTGCCTCCGGTCGACCATGTGTTGCAAGCTTGATATTTGTAACAGTAAGGTCAAACAGGGGTTTCATCTGCAAGGATAATAACAGAACAATATGAAGCAAAAACTTTTGTGGATCAACATCCAGGTATTTGCGCTACAAAGGCGATTTACCATCCCACATGAACTGTCTAAAACTGTTATAGAGAAACATCTTAGCTTCATCTCAGCAGTTATATTTTCCCGTGACTTGGGCTTCACAGCATCACCAATTGCGAACGCTAACCGGTTTGATGGCTTTTTAAGATCAGAGCGAGCGAGAAAAGTACATGCCTGTACAAGCATAGGATAGCATGCATTACAACCTCTAGTGAAATAAGTATGCAGCACTAAGTCATCAGAGTCCGAGTCTGTAATTCAGTTAAACAAGCTGCGGGAAAGTACAATTCTAACCAGTGAACTATCCAAACCTGATTCTCAACTTTCCAAATGCTCCAGCACTGAGATGACCTTGAGCTGGATGATCTAGAAATGGGAACTTCAACAATATTAGCTTGGTTAACGAGATCCAACCTAGGACAGCATATTGAAGTTATTCGAGGTGCTTCATCAACTCTGGTAACAACACATCCCAGTGAAGCATATCCGGGAGGAGCAACAGGATACCAAAAGAAAACTTCATCAACACCTTTCCCAACAATATGTGCCACTTTAGTAAACTGAACAGGCTTGGAAGAGATTTCAGCATCATCACCCTTAAATGTTATGCCCAAAGCAGGCGGCTCTAAACTGCAGAGAGTAAGATTGCAACACCAACTATTGATTAGCACCAATTCAAAATAAGACAACAACCCATACTACAGTTGGAAGAATGAAAAAGAAATGCAGAAGTGATAGGCTAACCCTTCAGTTATGCAATCTCCCAATATGGCATAACCAGGATGGCCAATGGGACGCCATATAGATACCGGTCGGCGAACATCACTTCCTTTGTCCCACCAAATCCTCTCAAAGTTGGGTGTTGACATGTAAAAATTTGTTGCTCGTGTAACTGAGCGAATGACATCCCATCCAGAAGAATTTGAGCTCGCATGAATTTTTTGTTGACTTCCATGGTCATGGTCAACAGTCCAATCTGGTGCACTTTGCTGGGAAGAAGAATGATTTAGAATGGAATTCCAACGGAGATGATAACTAAGATCACAGCTCCTGTCTCTGGGGGGGTATTCAGTTGAAGAATGGGCAAAAAATGAGGCAATAGCATTATCCAGGCGCCATATGCTATATCCACATGCAGACAATGGATTTGGCGGGCTATTATATATGCATTCTGAATATGATGAAGATGCTACAAGATCAGAGCGTAGACAATAAACAACGTGATTGGGCGGTGGATGACTTCCTGTATGTGCCACACAACCCAATGCTGTATATCCTGGCGGTGCCACAGGCATCCACAGGGAACAAGCATTGTCAAGATTAGCATAAGCTTCATCTCCAGATCCTTGACTACTGGAAAAGAATGTAATGAGATCAAATCTCATAGGCTTCTGCACACGTCCATATGTGTTACTTACTGCCATGACTGCCTGTGTAGGAGGAGTTGTCCTAGTATGGGATAATCAAAGCATAGATATCAACAAAAATAAGGGGAAAGCAGTAGAATTTAAAAACAAAAAAACAAAATTGGCAACCATGAAAAGAAAAACAGAAGTTTACTGATGATAGACCTGGTCTGTAGAATGACATTAAATAATACACATTGTACAGAAGTCTTGGAACACCATTAATGAGGTCAAAATGTCAAAAAAGAATATGCACAGGACAATCCAAGGGATGGACCTTTTCAGCATTTTACAAAGCATAAAAATGAGAAACAACTAAATAACAGGTTTCAAAGGTCACAAAACAACTGCAGAATGTCCTATCAAAATAAGTTCCAAATGGTATTACATTAAATTTGTACAAAATGGACCTCATATGTCATTTGCTGAATTTGAATTGAATGAAGTAACTATAATAAAAGGAAACAAAGGAATTCAGCAATGAAATGGAAAAGTACAGTTGATTACTGAAAGCGTTCACATGACCCAAACAACCATTTATTTTGTATATCATTCATGACCTCTATTTTCAATTGTTAATGAGACCTTCAAAAATGGTAAAAGATTTTCCAAAAGCATGGACTAGAATCCGTTTTTTATACTTGAGAAGTAACTGGAAAATGAGCTATCTATTATTGAAATATAACAAGAATGATAGGTCAAGAAAATACTATGCTATTCATTTATTCCCTTAATGATCAAAGTCATTTCATAACAATAGTGGACATGCAACTTAGTTTCACACTATTAAGCAACCCTAACAACTAATGTATTAGTAATTTTGCATGCAGGTATGACGCTAGCAAACAAGGGAGGAAAATTTGAAATTGTAGCTATGTGGCAAAAGTATCCCGTCAACCCTCTGGCAAGTTGAAAGAATAGAACCTGAGCATGTGAGTCATGCAGAATATCTCACCTTGATGTCACACAATCCCCAAGTATAACATAGTTTGACGGAGCCTGGGGTCTCCAAAATGTAAGGTTGTTACAAGGGCCATTTTCTGCATGAATATTCCCCAAAACATTGGTAAGAAAGACAGAGAGTTCATCAAGTCTCCAGACATACATTTTAACAGATACATGACAAACAAGGCTAAGATATATTAATATCAAGAAAGAAAATCACCAAATTATTCATGTCAAATTGAAAAAAAAAAACCTTTATGGGACATTCCAATTCGATCAAAGCTCGTGCAAGGTACAAGGGCAATTGCATTTCCAAATTGTAAGGCAGCAGCAACTTGATTCTGCAGGTTAACTAAAAGAGAAATGACACTCAAGGAAAGGTGGACACAAATATCCGTTGATAGCAGAGACATATTTGTTTTCTCTTTAACAGATGTGTACCCCCCTGATATATCCACTGGATCCAGAATAATGAGACCAGAACCAGACTCAATTGTCAGATCCTTAACCAGTGCACGAATCCAGGTATCATTTTCTTTTGATGCATACCTGAAAAGGAAAGAAAGAAACTAAAGAGATAACCACCACATCACAGTTGACGAAGAAAATAATCATGTGAAGCAAGAAAAAGGACTTGCAAGACAATTGAAGAAAAGCACAAAAGGCATAGACAATATTCCGAAATGAAGAGTGCATATTGCACTATCTCCCTGCAGCTACATGCTTCATATCATAAAGACAAATCCCAATATGACTGGACTTGAAGAGCACCTTAAAAATATAGGACACAGCATGCTTTTAGACCAAATAGGAAAATGCTTAGCATTTGCATTCATACAGCTCCAATTGATACACGGTGTAATATCCCATAACATCATAGGAAATACCAATATGGTAAAACAGATTGACAGAGGCTAGAGAAAAATTAAACAAGATTCTCCTTGGAAGGCCCCATGAATCTGGAGCATAGGCTACGTAGAACGTAGATCTGCATTCTCAAAAGTTTATTCACGCCCTTATCCTAGACTAATTCATTTAAGTAATTATCAGGTTGTCACTAGGAATAAAGAAACGTGAGAAATGAAAGAATTCGAAACACTTGTTCCCATAGATAATGAAAATTAAAATACGGATGGACTTTGAAATCACAGTTTCATGTAAGCCCAATAATAAGGATAAATAAATTCCAGAACCATCATCACATTCCCCAAGGAGAATGGTTTTCTAAGGACCAATATGGGCTCCAAAGATATAAAGGGAACTGAAAGCTCTAAAACATTATTTTATCAAATGCTTACATGAAGCTCAAATCCATTTTCGCACGTAGAAGCTTTTCTCCATACAAGGAATCATCCAGTGAAGATTTTGTACCATCATAGAAGGTAAACTCGGGAGAAACAACCTGGAAACAAGTGTTAAAAATAAGAACAGAACTATCAACACTAGTAACATCACCTGGTTGTGAATCACGACAAAAGAAACACTGATGGTTCATGATTACTTGCGACAAAATTCTCACAAAATAGCACACTTTCAAAATGCAAAGCTCAGGAAAAAAGTTAGTTAACAGAACGACTTAGAGTTGAATTGCAATATCAAGAAGAATAATACAGCACGTCTGAATGAGGAATCAAGCGAAGTTTAGTCCTGTTATGGCTAAATTTGTTAGATTCTTTTTTGCTCGACCTGAAGTGAACCTTCAACTAAGTCTAGACTTAAGACGGCATAGATTCTTTTAATTTTTCCCAAACTCAAGTTGAGTTGCAAAATTCAATCAGCTAGTTTCTAATCCAACAAGCTATGGAAAATAATGTTTGACAATATGAACGTTGAAACATTAACTAGGAAAAATAGTTTAGAAACTTGAAGACTTATTCCACTACAAGGGACCCATAATATAGCTATACCAAATTTTCTGATCCATGAATAAGGTCCATATAAACAAGTAATCTCATCAATCTCTTCCAGGATCCATAGAAAATGGATAAAAACAAAGATCGATTGAGAGACAAATCTTCTGTTTATAGAAAGGACCAGTGTTGAATGAAACAATTAGCAAGAAGGCCATGTTAAGATACTATAAAATTTAACATAATTTCTCTAGAAAAGGTTACCCTAGCATACCTACAATAGCTCAACAAGATAACATTTCTCAAATGAAGACAATTTTCAGATGCTAAGACGATAAAACCAGATTGCCTTTTACAGGTGATATAAAATTTCAGAAGCTGCTAGAATGTCACAGTCCCTGGCCATATGTTAGCCCTTGGCCATATGTCTCAACTACTTACAATATATGGCAGACAAACAAGAAAAGTGAATGGAATGAAGACAATGCCAACATCACTAAAATGTAATATCTTCAAGAACAATGAAGAAGCTAAGAGTAAACTAAGGAAACAAAAAATTGAAAGAAGATTTAATACCTGGGCTTCAAAAGTAAAACTTTGTATCAAGTTAATATTGTTTTGAGCTTTCAAAGTATTTGATGTGTCTGAAGGTTCATGCATGTAATCCAGACTCCTCATCTCATCATCAGAAACATGATTATCTAACAAAATCTCAACACCATCTTCTGGAGAGATTGAATAGCTGCTATCGTTACTCATGTATACATGCTTCCTCAAAATGGAACCATTCTGATGGACATGAACAAATGATCACTTCAACAAGAAATTTATTCCATTTTGTTGGGATTGGAAACAAGATATGAACATATTTTAGTAGCTACATTATGATGATTGCATCAAACTACCAGAAATTTCTGAAAACTTGAAGTAAAATAATAAAAAAAATCAGGGGAAAAAAATAAAGTAGAATATAGTAGATCAAAGGTTCAGGGATTCTCTAGCACAGGTACCTATGGGTATATGTCTGGAAACTATGTTCTAAGTATGATTTATACAACTTAAACATATAAAAAATATTGATGACTATCAAGAAAAGTTCTTAAGAATCAATAAAATTGAAACAAAAAGTTTTATTTAAATTATGGTACCCCATCACCAATCTCCTTTTCAATGCAGAATTATCCCACTTCAGAAGGAAACTATAGAAATAGAAATTTACTAACCCCATAAACAATTACAATAAAGAAATCATATAGCAAATAAATGGGAAGACGAGTACCTCAATTTTCACATTAACAAATCGCAGCCTTTTACCACGTCCTATAATTATGATTGGTAAAGTTCCCACTGAATGGAATTTCTTTGTATGGGTTTCTTCACTTAAACATATAGTCTTCCCACCTCCATCATATATGAACTCATCAACTCCCATCGCATCTGCAACTAACTGTCTACTTGGGGAAAAGTGCACCACTTCTTCACTCTGTTTGTGAAAAGGTTCAGAGAGCACCAAGCTAATATTTCTACTGATAGGATCCCTCTTAGGATCCATTGATCCCTCCCTGCCAGTTATTGCTCCAAGTGATGGCACAAAAAACTCAGCCACAGCCAAAAGGAAATCTGGTACGACAAGTAATCGGGGCTGTTGAATTCTAACTACATATGATTCGGATGAAGGCCGCCATCTATAGTCCATCAAGAACATGGTTGAAATTGGCACATCCCCATCAACGACAGATTCCAAATTCATCTTCCTGGAATTGCTTCCATTAAGAAAGTTTGGAAAATAACCACTTGAAGATTGTTTGAAGGCATCAGTAGATGATCCAAGCATCAGACGCATTTCAGGTTTTGTATCAGGACGGTTGTCCAAAATAGAAAATTTAGGAATAGTAACATAAAGATCTGTTTCAGACAATGAAGTCATGCGATATGACACCCAAAGCCCTTCAAGCTGCAGAAGCAAGCATTATAGACGTGTAACTAAAAACGTAAAGAGGTGTGATTATACAAGTGTATAATGCAAGGTTAAGTAGTTTTTTGAGTAGCTGACATTATGCAAAAAGCAATATCAAGGGATCTGAAGACATGTGAAAATGAGGACTCACAGCAAGAAGAGCTAAAGCTGACTCATGAACACCATTACAAAGCTCCAAAAGCGCATAACTGATTTCAACTGCAACTATGTTAACAGTTTGAGACAGTAGAATTTGACTGTTCATGTTGACCTTATCTACCAGCAGCCTCATCGTATCCTTGGAAGCAGATTTGCTGCCACGGAAACTCGGAGGAAGCATTGTCTCCTCACTTAAATTCATGCACAAACAATCCACTATGATTTTGTACTCTTTATTGGACATAACACCATGAAGGAAATCAACCTGCTCAAAGCATAGCCTTCAAGAATTAGAGAAGGAAGTACAGGACACTCCATGGAAAGATATCATAGATGGCTACAATATGGAAATAATCGAAAAGGCCTCAAGCAATAAGGACTGATTTGATCAATCTGTTACAGGTAGAAAGATAATAGTTTTGGAGACTTTTTATTGACAGACCAAGTCAAAGATAGAAAATAGATAATAGTTTCATATATCAAGTTGTAAAGAACCCCCTTTCTTTTTGGTCCTTGGAAGGCAACAGGGGCTAACTCTCTCCTTACAAAACCCCATCCCATCTGACAAAGAGGTTCTAGAGAGGGAATGAAGGAACATTAACAACTAGGTTACTCCCTCAACCTCATCAAGAACCTATACAACATAAAGAAAATGTGACTCAGCTTGCTTTTATATAAGTGTGTTAAACGTGTCTTGCCAAGACACATAAATTCCAGACCATCAAATCATCATTCAGTCATGAATAAAGTTTCCTAGAATCCAAGATACCTAGCCCTAAAGAGAAGACCAATAGCAGAATGACCACTGGAAGTAAATATTGAATTACCTT
The DNA here is from genome assembly GCA_026284465.1 of Erythroxylum citrifolium. Taxonomy (NCBI): domain Eukaryota; kingdom Viridiplantae; phylum Streptophyta; class Magnoliopsida; order Malpighiales; family Erythroxylaceae; genus Erythroxylum; species Erythroxylum citrifolium. Next base: position 29,967,778 of record JANKOE010000205.1, on the reverse strand, counting down.
CACTTCTAGAGTAAATGTTGGGACCTTTCTGAAAACATCCCGAAGACTACGGCGTACAAAAATATCCAGCCCTTTGCCCTCCCGTATCATTGGTTTTCCCAAACAACCATCAACACCAACAAACATGTTGATTCCCAGAATCTACAGTTTTGAGGCACAGTAACCACAAATCAGGAAATGTTCTCACATTATGAACAAGTGACTTTCGAAAACTTACCTCAGCATGAAGAACATCCATGTGAACTGCATAAGGATCTTTCTCTGGACAGCCATGCCAGCTCAGTTGATTTGTAACCTGTAGTTGGCCTAAATCAAGTTGTATGAAACTGCAATCATAACCATAAATTTTGTTGTTATCACTCTAAAGGCCAAACACAACTCTATAAAGAAAAGTTACTATTCATCTTATCATAACTGTCTGTAAGTAACACGTCAACAAAATTTAACTTTCATTCATTAGACCTCTGCACAAATTTCATCTGTAATGTTTAAAGTACAATGGAAGGTTCTGTTTATTAAGCACAATCTTTCAACAACTTCTACAAGCAACAACACCTACGCACCAGAAAAGAAATAAACTAGAAAAGAAACCAACAAGATAGCTCACGTACTCTTTACTCGTAGAATTTCTGGGAACAATGATAATTGGAGTATCAAGCGAGAGGTCCAACTTTAAAGCAGTGGCTCCATCAATCTCATACTTTTGAATCAACCACTCAAATCCTCCAACTTTGTCAACAAGTTTAATTGCTTCTTCAGAATGTGGTGTAGCAAGTTCCATAAAGTACACAGTTATCTGCATAGACAAGCAGAAAGTAGGCATAACTTCTAGATAAAGGAAAGGTAAAATAAGAACAGGTGACTTATTCATCAGAATGCCAAAAGCAATTAATGCTCATTCATAGATTCACCAACCCTATTAGTTACAAATGCTAACCAAAGAACTAATAATTAACAAAGCTATTTATATCATACCTCTTGGACAAACCTATAAAGGAAAACTATGCGCACAGCAGAGAGTCGACCACTCAAGCTGTAATCGAATCCTTCATAATCATCATCTTCGGCACTGAAGGAACTAAATTTGAACTGGGGAAGAAAACATAGCACTAATGTACCATCCAAAGTCCAAAAAGTAAAAATTAACAAAACCAGAATGAGGAAATTGCATACGTTGATAAGAGATTCAAGCCCTGGATTACGCAGGTCACAAAGCCAACTCCAACAATGATCTGCCCCGAGCGACATATCACAAAGTCTAAAATTACCTAAGGTGCCTTCAACAGACAGAGAACTTGGGTGGACCTTGAAATAGCAAAATCAATGAAGTCAAATTACAAAACACCACCAACAATGTGTATCTTAAGAATTAACAGTTGGAAAAATCATGAAAGCAGAAATGTTCATAGTTAGTTACCACTAGAGAGAACATGCAAAAATTTGAAGAAAATACGGTTCAGATTTGTCAATGTCCATGAAGTCTACTGACTAGTAATTTGAATTCCAAAATAACTCATCAATGCCCATCATTTTCACGATAGCAACAAAGTCAGAAAAATCCTTAACAGAAAGATTACCTTAAGATCCAAGATAAAACTCTCTTGCACAAGCATAGCAAGCTGAGAATCATCCTCTTTGTTAAGAAAAACAGTGACGCTGTCAACATTCATGCTGAAATAGAACACTACACGACTTTTACCATATCCCAGTAATCCTTTTATGTGTCCACTGTCTTCAGTCCTTTCTCTGATACTCAATGAGTTGTCATCTGAGATTTCAGTCTTACTTGAACTGCTCTCAGTAGAACTTTCAGAACTTAGATCAAAGCCAAAGCCCATTAAAGCAACAATAGTAGGTCTGTTGCATAAAAACTCTAGCTTGGACATGCAAATGCTCATCTGTCAATGTGCAATATATGGTCGGTAATGCAAATGAATCTTGATTATTAGAAAAGAAAATTGATTTAGCTGAAGGTTCAATACCTGCATATCTATGCCATCATAATGAGGTGAAGAAGAACTCATAGTTGTATATATGACAGATACAAAATCTGAAATATCACCCCCCTGTGCTTCATAAAATATCTCACGAGAAATGTTCTTCCCGTGTAAGAGATCTTCTTCATTGATTAATGTTTTAGCAGACTCGAATTCAGAAGCACCCATAGTTCCACAAGGAGACATATATTCCCTCGGTGAATAGAGGTTAGAATCTGACACAGACAAGAAATCTGGCAAAGCATCCTTAAAAGCATCATCATCATCGGGCGGTATTGTAGTCATTTCCTTCTCGTGAGGGTCAAGAGAGTGTTGGGCAGCAAGGGATTTGTCATTCTTAAGAACAGAGCAAACTAAATACTGAGGGTGCATGGACAGTCGACCTTGAAGCTCATCTTTAATTTTCAAGGAGTGCAGCTTCATCTTAATTATCAGGTCACCCCCAGAACGAATCATGTGCACCTGAAGTACAACATTCGTAGAAATGAAACCAAATAAAAAATTAAAAAAATGAAAAGAACATCCATCCAGATTGTTTGTTAAGTAACAGAGGGAAAAAAGGGATTCCAGAGAGAAAAATCAAACCAATTCAGGTTAATGATATACATAAAATGTTACACCAAATACAGGTCATGCCAATACAAGAATTACCTAGTCTATTGTTTTGTGCAGACAATGTGGCTTGAATTTTTCGGTTCACCAAAAATAAGTACAAAGATGGTTCAAATCAATGACGCTGCAGCCTCACGGCAAATTCTTTCACGTATTAAGAAAATGGATAAAGCAAGTGAATACCAGAGAAAGGTAATGATGAATATCTAAAGCATAATATTATCAATCAACGATGAAAAGAGGAAATGATCTTCACTAACCTTTCCCCCACTGGCAAGAACCTCGATAATTATAATCTCTTCTCTTTTCTCATCATCACTATCTACATTCTGCACAATAATATGAATAACCATGAAGTAAATACTGGAAGTGATGAAAAACATGATAGGTCATTCAATCAAGAAGCTAAATAATAAATGTTTCAACCACTGGAGCATCATAAATTGTACGAATATGAAACCACTCCATTTCCTTGAAGCCTCTACACAAAATGAATAATCTACACCCTCTCTATAAGAAAAATTGGAAAATGCACTACCTTTCCATAAATGCATAACTTCATCTCTACCAGTGCTCCATTTACAACAAGGTCAGCTGCTCTCGCACTGGGACTTTGCGGTACAACAAACTCAGATGCAGCATCACAAGTTTCTCCTAGTACATCAAAGGATGGGGGAGCCTTTACAGGGCATGAATAACACAGTAATAATTAGAACAGAATAGCATTAATGGATCGCAAAATCTAATAATCTATGACAACGTTCTTGCCATACAGATGCTTGGTATGTAGCCTGTATAAGTCTTTTTAGCCATGTGGCTTTCTCCCCCTCATCATGAAATTCTAGAACCCAGGTATTAGACGATTCCAATGCCTGGAAAAAGAATATAATACATGTTATGCCTCCACAAAGCATCAAATTGTCAGTTCCATCAGGTAGAATCAGAAAGAGAAACTAAAAGTTAAAACTTAAATAATTTGTTCTTAGTGCCCACAACATCATTAGCAATTCAAGCTAAAACTGAAATTTCTAAGGACTATCTAGCGAGATGTCAACTTTAAGTTCTTAGTTGTTTAAAAATACTCCAAACATGGAAATGGCTCTAAAAGAAGAACCACAAAAAGATCTCCAGAACAATCATATATACTAGCTAGAATGTCATTACAAGACTCCTAGGTGAAATTCGAGAAAGATAGTGAGAGGCTAATGTATTGGTTAGCCTTGATTTTAAAAGTCCAAGTTTCCCAAACATATCAAGAACTAGGACACTGACCAGCCTAGCCTGAGCCTGTTTGAAATAGCTCAAGTATGGACCAGGCTAGTTCACGTTCAGGTTCAAATGCAGGCAGAGTCAGGCTTGGGCCAGGTGTTGAAATCTCAAGCCTGAATACAGCCCAACAACAGCCCAATGTTAGAAGCAACCTCAATCTTCAACATTACCTAACTTATAAAGGTCTCTTTATATACAAATCTTCATAGGGAAACGCAAATGGTCAAGTCACACAAATTGAGGGAGGACAAACAGAAAAAATATTAACTAGTAGCTAAACCACAAAAATTTGGAAATATTGCATATATTAGGCTGCTGGAATATCAAATTTCAAGTCCAGATTTAAGCTTGGAATGTTGGAATTTCAGATTTGTGTATAGCTGGATTTTAGAGTTTGATTGATGGAAATTTAGGCTAGGATTTTAGGATTCGATATGGCTGGAATTTAGGGTCTTGGTTGGTAGAATTTTAGTGAGATAAACAAGTAATGGAGGGTAGGAATTAGGAATCTCTCCTAGGGTCCAAGAATCACTCTTAGAAGAAAGCATCACAGCTTCTAATTTAAAACTCAAGTTTGTAGAAAAGATCCAGGATATCTTGTTATTGAAGAGCTGAGTACACAAACATTTATAGGGAAGTTGCCAGAACCTTTGTTTTAGTAAGAAAGAATTCTCAAAAAATTTAAAAATTATTACAATAAAAATTCTATAAGTTTCATTCCTAAACAGCTAAGATAACATATCTACACCTAGAAAAACATATATAACTTACTATTACTTCCTATCTAATAAAGAATCCTAGCATAATCTAAATATCAGTGCTTAATGTCTTTGTTGGCAACATAATTCCCACCCTTCATCCCACCAAATTAAAGCTTGTAGATGACTAATTTTCCCTCTTTTATTTCTTTTATAGACTTTAAGCAATTTTGCATCACTAATGATCTGTAATTATTTGCTGAAATTCATAGCATTACCTGTTGTATGTCCATTCCCCTAGAACTAATAGAAATACATAATTGTGAACCACCAACATTTGATGGGGGAACCTCATTAACCTGTCTCCCAGCCATGCTGCATAAATTCAAGATTTTTTAGGAGCAGAATACCCAGCATACAAAAAAAATTATGATAATTAAATAGTTAAGCAAAAGGAATGGGAAAAACAAGAGCAACTACACAAGGAAAATGCAAGAGGACTCTGACAAAGCAATCAATTAAAACAAGACTATAGACCACCAAGAAAATTATCAAAAGCCAGGATAGAGTTGATAAGTCACAAACCTCAGGTTCCGGTTGTAGCTCTGAGACTTTTTAGAGTCCATAACATAAAGATATGATCCACATAACACAAGGAAACAGTTCTGCCAAGTAGCCATAGAATTGCCAAGACCCTAAATTATGAAACCATGGATCAATGAATAGACATGCAAGCCATATATTTTAAAATGCTTACTTTGCTCATAATTGGGAGTTTTAAGGACCCAGGGCATACCTTCCAAACAAGGATTCTTGCATTAGTAGCAATATCTATGGAACACCAGAGGTCACCACTATGAGTTTCAAAATTATTCACAGCAGGCTGACTACAGCTTTCCATTGTGCTATACAATACATTCAATAATTCCGCAAGTCGATTATATCTCAGAGGTGAAAAATGTATGCCAAGGTTAGGCACTTGAATAGATACGCGTGTTGACGGATAACTAGGATGAGGTACTTTGATCTTCAATAAGAAAAAATAATAAGTCTGACTACCATGTCTCATATCATAACTAAAACAAATAACAAGAGAAAAGGAATTTCGAAAGGAAAACAGAAAGAAAAATTTAATAATTTGATTAATACAGTAGGGTTTTAGGTCCTACAAATATGTAAACCTCGATAGGTTCCACAAATCTGCATTGTCTAAACCTATTTTAGCAATCAACAAGAGATTGATCTACAAATCTGCATTGTCTAAACACTATTTTAGCAATCAACAAGAGATTGATCCACATATTTACTCCTTGAGGTACTTTGATCTTGGAATAATAGCATATCTACTATGAAGAACTACTATAGGTGGAGTAATATATAAATTAGGTAAAGCAAATTCATACATAAACAAGAAAATACTGTAGCATACCTGATCAACAATTACTGCCATTCCACATCTATCAATGAGAGAACAGTAGTCGTTAACTTTTTCTGAAGCATGAGATGTGAAGGGAAAACTATTACTGTTCATGGAAATTGCATCAGGATTCTGACAGGTAGCATCGCAATCTGTAAATAGAGCGGCTATGTCTCTCCCAGATATGAAGAACCGAGAATATATACTCTGCCTCTGTTCGTCCAACTGACTTTCCTGTAGCATTAAGCATTGTTTTTACTAACAACAAAGGTGAACACGTCCTGGAAGGTCAAAATGAAGATGCATACCACAGTGTGCAATGTAAAATGACCAAAATCCAAAAGAAAATGCACGTCACATTTGCATGATCCACTTTTCCTTAGAGGGACTGTAACTTTTGGCGCATCAAAGTCAATGTCAAGGGCAAACCTGAAAATGAAGTAGAACAGGGGTAAGTAGACCAGGTATAGTCCTCATCACTTTCAAAAGAAGTTAACTCCCAAAAGGAAAATCAATCACATGTTCCTGAACATGATAACCAAAGCAGCTAGCCGAAATCAAACTAACAATTAGAGTTTAATTTCTTGAAAATAGGTATTTCAAAATGTCAATAGGTTCCCAAACCACCAATTACTAGCCACAAGTCTTTGCTCCACCTAGGAGCAGAAATCCTTTCTGAATCATCTACAATCCAAGCAACTTGTAGAGCACCATCTCGCTCAAGAAGATAAACCTAGCACTCAAGTTGTAGCATAGAACGAACTAGGCACAACCAAAAAAGAACAAAAGATTCAAGCATTGCTGGAAGAACCTCCATAAATAAGAGAAAGTCATAATAGAAATAGCAACAGACACAAGAAAGACAAAAACAAGTAGAATTCCTAGCTTACCATAGGCAAAAGACACCAACTTAGTCAAACCAATTGAAAGGCCACATCAAACAAACCACCAAACCCAATGTGACCAGCCCGTCAACTTGAAAACAAAGAAACATTGCTGGAGGAAAAGAGTTTAGACCACTGTTACCAAGGATGCCAACCAACAGTCCGCATTGATGGCCAAACAATGGCCACCTGTCAAGCTCATTAAAGCTATATGATGGAGCAAAATGACTAATCTGAGCCCAGATCTGGCAAAGGGCAGTTGATACAGTAAGGAAGAAGCAATGCCTCAGAGACCATACTGGCAGACCAAAAAAAAAAACTAGAAAGAAGCAAAAAAGGGAACATACTTACAAAATGAACAAGAGATATTGCCTGGACATTCAAGCCTAGTTACAGTGGTCACCTAAATTCAAGCATCATGGCAGCAACAACAAGAGAAAGAGGGCTTCTAGAGAGAAAATGTTTGAAACTGGGGCTTCTAAAAGGGATAAAAATCTCCTGTATAAAAGCTAAAACTAACCTCCAAGACTCAACTATAGAAGATAAGATCACTACATAAACATGTATAGTAATAACCAATGAAGAAGGAAGTTTTAATCATATCAAAACTCCTGACATCAATAACATAGAGGGTAGAAGCATGAAAATAATTTATTTGGAAAGGGTAAGCTATCACTTAACAAAATTTGGCACCACGTAAAGTACATTTTAGCAGAAATGACCTTCAAAAAAAAAGGTACAGTTACAGTAATGTTCACATCAAACAGATATTTTGCAAAGCTTTTTTTTTTTGGGTGCAATTATAAATAGAATATATTCATTGACAAATTCATCAATCACAAATGGATATAGGTAAGTCTCAATTAACAGACAAATATACCAAGATGTGGCAACACCAAACCAAGCCATTCAGGAAACAACATATATTCAAATGCAATAAAACTCGGATAAACATCAATAGATCCATGACTGTTATTCTTTTTGTTAAAAACAAATCGTGCACAGAATGTTACACTCTGCATTCCTAGCCACTCACTGTATTTTCTTCTATAAAAGTATCGGCCAGAATGAAACTGATAGTCAACATAAATTCTAACAAGCAACCAAACCTTTTCGACCACAGGGTTGACCTTATAATCCTGCACCATTCATTTTCAACAATCCAGCACTTGCACATAACATGTACATAACTATGACCCACACTATTGCAAAGCAATTAGAGTAGGTTCAGTCAGCAGACAGTTGTTACCTTCCAAGAATTTTGCACCACAATACTTCAACTTAAACCAACAACCACAATAATTGTACATGGGATGGTGAGGAACATTTATTTTTATTCAAACACAGTTGGTAGCCATCCAAAGCAATAAAGAAAGCAATATCGGGGAAAAAAAAAAAAGTAACAGAACCTGCTTTGTTCTTCTAATACCATCTGAAATTGCTCTTGCGCTCTACGAGTCACTTTCTCAATCTTCATCTGCACACAATTTTGAATTAATAAAGCATCGTTCATTTCAACTTCTTTATTATTTATTTATTCATGATATAACAATGAGGCAGTAATAAGCAAAACCTGGACCAGATCAACTGGTCCAATTGATGCAAAATAAAATAACTTAATTTTCCTTATCAGAAAGCATTTTTATTTTGATTTGACATTGTTGGTTCCTCTTTTTTTTTTTCCTCTTGTATTACCGTTAGACATCGTTGAGTCTCCAACGAATATAAACCTTACAGCTATTTTGTTTCCCCATAATAGATTTTGCTCTCTCTCTCTCTCTCTCTCTCTCTATCTATCTATCTATGCTCTCTTCTTTCTTCTCTCTCTTTCTCTCGAATCCTCCCAAATCTGAGCTCCCTTCTTTATCATGTATCATTGGTATCGGAGAACTGATCTTGTTGCCTGAGACCTAATCGTCCTTCTGGATAACTGATTGGTGCACATGGCAGAAGGAACCAGGCCCGAAAGCATAAGAAGGATGGAGGAGACATTATGCAGCCAGATTAAGAACTTCACGAAACTCGGGTGACACAAGGGTAGGAGATGGCAGAACTAAGAGAAATGTTACAACAATACATGTTTGCACACAAACTGCAATCACACCCACACTCGCCTGATGCTGCTTATCTGGAAACAGCTAAACATAAAATAGCACCAACTCATATGGAACCACATTCATATAGAGAACAAGATTTATCAAAGTTGAGTTCCAACTTTCGATGACTCTAGAGTACACAATTGGATTTCTCGAGCGGAACAACTTTTCATGATTAACTGAACACCGCTAGAGATGACAGTAAGGATATGGAAGTCGTAGTAGCCGACTGACACCAACTATGCTTGAGGCATCGACTATCCTTAGATGAACCAAGTTGGACTGAATATCCAGTAGCCATTACTCAATTATTCAAAGAAGAAGCATACGTCAGATTCTTGAATCATACTTAACTGGGTTTTTTCTTAAGGGATTGCAACTTGAATTGGACTTAAATGTTAAGAGTTGTTATTTAAGTACGATTAGAATAAAGAAGAGACACAGTTTATGTATAGGACTTAACGTTTCAATTATGATGGAGTCAAGAGATTTTTTAGACAATTAATTTGCAAAACAATCGGCATTGCGATGCAAAGAGCTTTCCTTGGAGAAATAGAAGGAACATTTTTCACACATGCAAAATCTGAGAAAACAGCACACGAATTTACCACGTATTCAAAAATCAGTACACGAAATTTTAATGAATTTGAAATCAATTGCATTGAAAAATAATTTGTATGGAATTCATGACGCATCTATTTGTATCAAAGTTCCTAGATATGTAACTTCTTAGAGTCATTATTTAAGTACGATTAGAATAAAGAAGAGACACAATTTATGTATAGGACTTGAACGTTTCAATTATGATGGAGTCAAGAGATTTTTTAGGCTATTAATTTGTAGAACTGTGATGCGTGATTCTTAAATTCTATGAGTGATTCCTAGGCACTAAGTGTGATGCCTAGTTCTTTATAGACCTTAGATGTGATTTCTAGTTCTTAAATATATGTAAAATTCTATTCTTCATTAATATTAATAGAGACATTCAAATCAATAACATTTAGTCGTATCCTTTTTTTATGCAAAATATTTTGTTTCCTTTCAATTTCTAATTAGCATGGAAGCTATCCTCTATTCATCGTACATCATAACCTTTTTTAATAAAATGGTGGAATGGTGGGAGGCTATAACCTGAGACAACAGTTCCACCTGTTCGTCCATCTACATAATTCAACCACTAATAAAAACATATATGGTGACATCCAAAATAGTTAAAATCAAAGGTAGGCTATTGTGATAGGGAACAAAGTGTCAACTAAATATTTACCGAATTTATTATAATGATTGTGTTAACATGTATAATTATTTCATGAATGTAGTATAAGATAACTGTTGGTAGTATTACCATAGGATCTGAATATTTACATATCTTGCATAAGGGTGATTAGGGTTGACCAACACACCAAAATTCTACTTTAACATAGTAGAATCAGAGCCGACAGCTTAATTCTATTATACTTCTCCGGTGAATTTATTTCTGACAACTATCTTCTCAGCGATTCTTCTCTCTTTTCTAATTCTTCATTGGCGCCTTCTCTCTCTACTTATTTTTTGTTCGCAACTCATCTATGTCCTTTTTTGGCACTGCTTATCAACATTGTTCACGACAATTTTTATTTTCTATCAATTAATATCTAAAAAATATAACATGCCCGCCACTCCTATTTCAAAATCTACGAATGTTACGTCCTCTATATTAGCTATATCTTTTACAAGGCTTAGTGTTTTGCAATTTTAGCTACACCCATTACCGCTACAAAGCATCTTATGGATCAGAATTATAATTTTTGGTCTATGACTATCCTTATATGGTTAGAAGGTCAACAAATTGAAAATCATCTCACGACTATTTTTCCCATTTGTGGAGATGAACTCTGTCGCTATACACTTATGGATGTATTAATATTGTCTATTTTCTGGCAATCTATGGATAGTTTGATGCTCTCTCTCAAGCAGCACAAATGTTTACACGAGACTCTATTGGTATCTTTGATGATATTAGTGCTATGACAACAAGAAATCATATATCTTACTACCTACTTCGACAGTTTCAAACAATTGTACTGATTATTATGACTTGATGCCTCTCACTACTAATCTCACAACATATACTTGTCATCGCAATATTTTCCTCACTATTGTCTCTTTATTTGGTATCCTAATGTGGACTTAGCATAGGATCTAGTCATGGGTTGACTAATAGGTAAGTTCTCTCCTCCCCCTTCATTGATGTTCTCTCCTTCCTTAGACTTGCCTATGTTGACTGAAAAGAAAGAGAGCTTTCATAAACAAACCCCTCTTGATTTTCTACTAAAGTTTGACTCCCTTATTCAACAGAAACATTCCGTTTAAATACGTGTTACACCAATAAACTTAATAGGAATTATTATAGAGATTTTTGGATCCCTATAATTTAGGAAGTATCCTAACTAAAGTAGGATCTCTCTAATTTAGTCTCCTAATAAAACAAAACACGTTAAATAATAAACTTTTCCTAATAGTAGTGCTGGAACAAAAAATACTGCAACCAAAAATTCCCAAAATTCATTATGATTTGGAAGTTGTTCATGCTTACATGCACTCTAAGGCATATGCTTCATTGCTTCAAGTTTCATCCTCTACTCAACCTACCCCACCTCTTAGGATGCAATCTACTCTAGCTGCCCAGAACACTTCCAGTGGCTCAAGTGACTAGGGTCCTAAGGTCTATCGTGCAATTATGTAAGAAATCAGGTCCCGTTCTAGAAGAGTGTTATGCAACTACTCAACCACCACTTTTGCCTACACCCATTCTGAAGACTACTACTACAACTCCATCCGGAAGGATTATCTTCATTTTTTATAACTTAATCCTTCCACGTTTGGGCCTCAATTAACTGTCACTGCTACTCGCATGTTTCTTGGATTTTCTATGATTGGCAATATCTCCTTTCAATATCCCCTCACTACCTCTAGAACACTTCTTGATGCACTCTTGTTGATGGTTCTACCACACGAGAATTGACTCTAGGACAACTCATCTTACATCCTCTATTGTTTTCATCTATTTTTTATGTCCCTAATTGTTCTTTTGATCTTATTTCTATAATTCAACTAACAAGTTCATTGAACTGTTCTATAATCTTCTTCCCCTAATGTCTCTATGCAAGATCTGAAGAGCAAACGAACGACTAGTATAAGGTGTCAGCAACGTGGACTATGCTACCTCTTTGCCTCCATAGGATATTCAAGTCTACACATGACAACAACGTGCTACATAAGATGAGAAGGCACCCTCACTAGGTGAGGTTGGGATAAAAGTTATACTAGCCATGGTTTGCTCCTCTGACGACCATGACTACCTCTCGCTTTAGATCCATCACCATCAAATATTGATATACCTATTGAACTTTGTAAAGATTACTCGTTCATGCACTACTCAACCTATCTATAAATTAGCAACTTATCACTCTGTCTCCCAAACATATTGTTATACTTTCCACCTTGTCCTTTTATTTGTTCCTGAGACATTGGAAAAGGCTCTAGCTCATTATGGAAGGTGGGCCATTATTAAGGAGATGTCGTGCTCCACTGCAATGGCACTTGGTAAGAACCTTTGTCCCCTAATAATTCCACTATTTTTTGTAGATGGGTTTTCACACTTAAAAGTTTGTTAAGATGCCAATTTTGATCATATTAAGACCCAATTAGTGCCCAAAGGTTACACTAAGATATTTGGCCTTAATTATTAGGACACTTTCTCTCCTATGGAGATCACCTCAGTTCCCCTTGCCATCTCACTTGTTGCCCATTTTTATTGGTCATTACACCAATTTGATATCGAGAATGCATTTCTTCACGATGACTTACAAGAGAGTTTTATATGGAGTGATCATTAGATTTGTTAGGTATTTCACGGGAGATGATTTAATATGCATTTTAATAAGCATTTTAGAGTTAAAGGCCTATCTACAGCAAATGTTTCAAACCAAGGATCTTGGTCGCTTATGATGCCTTTTGGACATGGAGGTAGCACGATCTAACGAAGGCATTTACCTCTCACAAAGGAAATAAGCTCTTGACTTGTTGAAGGAGACTTGATTGTTGGGTCTAAACCGATGGATACTCCTAAGGACCCAATTGTCAAACTTGCATCAAATCAGGGAAAACCATATTTTGATATCGCTAGTTACTACAAGTTAGTTGGAAAGTTAATATGTGTCACTGTCACAAGACCGAAGATGATTTAGTAGTTAGTGTAATAGGTCAGTTTATATCCTCTCTTTGTATTGGGCATTAAGAGGCAACACAAAGTATTGTATAGTACATTAAAAGACTTGGACAAGGTCATCATAATCAATGACACAATAACATATTGGGATATGCAAATCCAAGATATCCAAGTTCACAGTTTGATAGGCATTCTACTTCATGTTATTGTATATTTTTAGGAGGAAACCTAGTTTCAGAGAAGAGTTAGAAACAAACCATGGTATGTGACAATCAAGCAGCACCACATATAGCCGCTATTTCAATTTATCATGAAAGAATAAAACACATTGAGGTAGATTGTCATTTCACCAGAGAGAAGGTTATATATAGTGAGTTTATTTCAAAGATTGTAGTTTTTACAAATTAATTAGCAGATCTTTTTCACTAACTCGTTACGAGGTCGAGAGGATTATGTCTTTGTAACAAGCTAAGCCTTGACAATATTTATGCTCCAACTTAAGGGGAAGTGTTAGTACTAGATAATTATTTATGTAATTTCTCCTTTTATATATTTATATTTATATGTATATAAGATATAGGGTGAATAGGGTTAACCTACTACACCAAACTTCCACTTTTAAAATAACAATCAATTTGAACACAAAAACTATAACATAGGGAATAATAAGAGCATCAAATATTGAATAATAAATTCCATTCCATTTTTTAAAATAAAAGCATCAAAAATTCCAACAATTTCTAAAATCATCAATAAAATTAACATATCGTAACATTATGCAAAATAATTGCATTAAAATTCAATAATTCAACTTATTCATAATATTATTAATTTTTTTATACTAAGCATTTTATGCTTATTTAGCTCTTTTAAAAACCAAGTTGACCTCAATTGGACCTTTAACACTATAAGATTTTGCTCAATATCTGAGGCTAAGTTTGAATATATTGGAGAAACTTAAAAGAAGGATTGAAAGAAAAAAGCAAGCATGCACATTAATGCAAACAAATTAAGGACCTCCACTTGCATAAAACTTTACCAACTCTATAGCCCAATACCTGTAAAGCATTAGCAGTTTCCAATGCAACAGTGGGGCTGAATGCATTGCTTCTCTTTACAAACTCAAAAAAACGATCAAAACTTTTCGTTAGAACCTGCAAACACACACAAAAGAATGAGGAACCTTCAAATGACAAGAAATTAACCATAATAAGACGGATTGTAGATTCTACTATCAGCAAACTTAATTTCATAATTGTTCCCATAAAGTATCACACGTTTAGTATAACAAAAGAAATGTCATGTGTAACTTGATAAAGAGTGGAACAGCCTCATTCCCATCTCTCAACAAAAATTTAGTAATTACCGTAATATGGCAAGGAGAGATTGTAGCTGACAACTTCCAGGCAACATTCTCCCCCGCTGGTGAGTGCACAAAACTGGCTGATAATGCATTAACCTTCTTTTTACTAGATACGCTCTGAAAAACAAATAGTAAAAGCATATAAGGTCACTAAATTATAAGCAGGCAATTTTTACAAACTCTACCCCAAATGAATCAGTAGCAAAAATAATGAGTCTCTAAAGCACCAAAAATGACAAATATAAATCAAGAACAATTTCGTAAGATAACAAAATGAAGGACAATAGAGTAATGAGTTTACAATTTTTTTTTCCCCTCAAGATTTCAACACTCCTTGAATCAACAACTCTAAGACTTGTCATGTCAATCAGAGAGTAACAGCAAACAAACCTGAGCCAGTGAACCTTCAGGGGCAGATAAGCCATAATATTTCAGTAACACATCATACTGGGCACTGCGACTCTTGAACTTTGTTGACACGCAGAGCTCCTCAAATCTACCACAAACAATCTCAGTCTGATGCACATCAATGATCCTAACAGCAGTCTGCCCAACAGATACAGTCACCAAAAATTGAATCGTATTATGCATGTCCTTTCCATAGTGAGACATTATCTCTTCATCCGGCTGGTAACTGAGTAAATTATTTATTGCCTGCCATTCCTCTTTTGTTAATTTTTCTTCAGAGAGATGTGATGCCTCAGATACATCTCCATCAGAGCTATCTCCAGATTCAGTATGCCTAAATGGAAGGATATCAGAAAATTAGAGGAGATTACAAGCTGAAATTACAAACCAAACATGGTATCACCAACAGAAGGTAACATAAAATCTAATGTGGAAAAGCGCCAACCTAAAGGCTAGGGAATAATATTCCAAAAACCTAAAAGAAAGTTCTAAATTGCTACCAACCTTCTAAAGGAAAACCAACTTTTCTTTTTAAGCCTCCTCTGTTCAGCAGCTTCCTTTGTTTTCACAGATTCAACTTTTGCATGAGCCAGTAACCTAAAAATATACATCCATTAAAAGAAAAGGCATGTGGAAATATGAAATATGATGAGATTTAATCATAACTCTTCAATATGTCAATCAAACTTCCTACTCAATGTTAACTCATTGAATTGAACTTAGTTCAAACCTGAAAGGAAACCCATGCAGGACCATAGAAGCTTTTCAATGTAGTTATGACTAGTTCCATAGAAGCATAGAAATATTATCTCTAACTCAACTTGTAAAGCAGGAAAGGTAGTGAATGAAAGAGTTTGGTTCACCTAGAATGAGTGGTAGGACCTTAAGATCAAGCATTTTCCACCAATTCAAATGGCACTTTTTGAATATTTTAAATTGGAAACTGTTGAGACTCGTTATAATCAGCAGTATAGTAGGAAGAGAAGGGGTGGGCAGATCAGTAATTTGGAGAGTGTGTAGGGGTGTGGGAGAGATATGAGGCTGAGTTGGTTAGTTAGTTAGAGAAGGGGGAATCAAAGGTGTAGTGTGGGACAGATGAGAATCATATCTACGAATTGGTTATAATGATTTTGTATTGAGGAGGTTAGCTAGCCCTCGAAGTCTGGCATATCAATACACTGAATACCTTGATATTCTCTTCATTCTTTCTTCTTTTCCTGTTTTCCTTATTGGTATTCTGCTAAAGTTCTTTTGTTGCTGTTGAGTGTGGTGATTAGAACTTGTTAGGATTTTGGATCGTAACAGAAACCTAAAGTTCATGATGGAGAATGAAATAGACGAACAATAATCACTTATTCTAGGTTTGCTTCAGAAGATGATTAAATGTAAAAGGAAGCATTTTTTCTTTAGCACCTAAATTTTAACCCAGAACACTTTTCCCTCTGCACCACATGCAATAATGATGCTCTTATGGTTGATCTCGAGTCACACATTAAACTTTAAGTGATATGCAGCTGCGTCTCTATTAATTTAAACAAACAAAAAATTTGGCCGATTAACAAGCATTACGTGACTCATATAGAGAAAAAGTAACCAAGTTAGCATACCTCCACAAAAGAATTACTTTAGAATCAAGATCTTTTTCCATTTCTCGAAGTTCTAAGGTACTATTAGTGGATGATTGCTGCAGTAAACTAGCATATAGCTGAACATAACGACGACGAAGCTGGCAGAGATGCCGAATTTGGTCCCAAGAAAGTCGATAGCTGAGGTCAAAAACGAAAATATAAGAGCAGTTTTAATTTCAGAGCAATTAACCTTTCAATAATCTCAAAATTTGTAGACCATGAGCCTATACCATATTTTCTTCTGCTGCAAAACAGCTTGAGCAGCATATCTCCACCAAAGATGAGGCTTCTCTAAAACAGGCACTTCAGGTCTCAAATGGGATATCTCAATATATGTCTTGTATCTTGAAACAACCTCAAAAAATTTTATCCAATCATGATATTGCACCTACAACAGAGATGGCAAATGAATCAAAGCATTATTTGCTTGACAATAAAGGAAATGAAGTTCTTGAAGTATTCAAGATTTTTGTCTCATATAAGCCAAGGAAAGCAAAAGAGAAATAATGAACAAGAGACACTTATTTATGTATTTCACTTCCTGGCCGAAAAAAAAAACAGAAATAGCATAGTTTATTTATGTCTTTCACTATATAACCAAGAGAGTCAAAAAAGGATAAGTGAATAGTGACATAAAGCACAACAATATGAGAGGAAGTCAATACCTCAGTGATCGTTAATGAGACATCAGTTAGAACAAGTGATGCTTTCTCAAAAGGAATCTCTGAATCACTTCTTTCTTGCTTCCCAAGCCGATGATATTTGAGGACTCCATTGATCGGTGACACAAAATAGTTACGATTCATAGCCCATTTAGAAGTCATTCCATTATCAGCAGAAGTTTCATTTATGCCATCTTCAAATATCTAAGTATAAAAAAGAGCACATGAACAAGATGATACAATCCAAAAAGCTAACTAACACATAAAAATAAGGATGAATGAGAATCCAAATAAAACTACAAACCTCAACCCATTCCTTGGGAGTGAGATCTTCCCATCTCTTGTCTATTTCCCACAGAAGACTATCAGAATTATGATAGACAGCAAGCCTTTCAAGTTGTAATGACTGTTAAAAGAAAAAACATTCAGCAAATGTCCAACTACATAGCAGGATTTAGATCAACAACTGTCCAAAACGCTTATGTTGATGAACTAAATAGCTTATGTAAGGAGCAACCAAATAACCACATTGAAGTACATAAAAACAATTATAACTAGTAAAGCCATAGCACAATAGTCAACTGTCATTGCATAGCGATTTCTAACTCAATACTATGAAAACCAAATAACCACGTTAAAGTTCATAAAGACAATTATAGCTAGTAAAGCGATAGCACAATAGTCAACTGTCACTGCATGGTAATTTCTAACTCAATACTATGATAACACTACTGTACTGAAACACTACAGGGTGTCAAAAACATGCACTTTAATCTGAAGCTAACTGGGTTTTGGTAAATTTGATTTTGTTCATTCTGAAGAAACTACATCTTGCATAAACTAACAGTCAAAACCCACAATTCAGTTAAGGGCCAGTTTTCCAGCTAGTCATACCATCTAAATCTCATTAAAGACCTCATTTTTGTGTGCAACATATCAATTAGGTTCATTGGTCCTATCACTCTTCGTACTGAGATTACAACATCCATTCTTCTTAATTCTCTTTTCTCAAATATTGTGCTACTCAAAGCATGTTGCATATTTGCTACATGAGAAAGAAGCCAAAATAAGTCAAAACATTGCTGGGCCCCTAAATGCTTATAAACACATGACATCACTGACATCATATTGTTATTGCTTGTGATTATAAGAATGGTATTCAAACTAAAAACCATTTATAAATGAGAATGCTAAGAAGAAAAGATGAACCTTCCGCAATTTGTCCAATGCTCCACTGGTATCAAATGTTTCATTTCCATGCTCATCTGTCGTTACGGCTGCTAGTTTAGCCAAGGTAACACCACAGGAAAATGGATGCCCAGGATTACTGAAAAATAGATTATTAATTCCACAGGAAGATGGGAAACTAGGATAAACAAAAACAAGAGAGATGGTAAGAAATGATGAGTAAAACATTCAGAAAACGATAAGAGGAGGGAAGAAAACATACTGAAACAATCAACAAGAGGAGGACAATCATAGAAGATCACAAACCTGACTGAATCCTCATATCTGACATGGACATTGGTAATTGATATTTTAAGATTTCCAATTATAGTCGCAATCAAAGAACCTAACCATGAATTTCCAGGAGAAGGCTGCAAAAAGACCAGACATCAATTGATTGGACATAAAGTTAACGCGAGAATTCTTATAAATAGATAACAAACTGAATGAACATGTTCTTCTACTTGATTAAAAAAACTTCAATTATTTAAAGTATAAACTCTAGATCTTTGAAATAATCTCTATTTTTATGTGACCACATACATCCCTTTTTTGGAAAAAGCCATGTCTATAATTGCTCAGTAATGTACCACACCTATGAATGATAGCATGCCCTAGCAAATCCGCAGGACAATCCTACCTTTACCTTAGGAATCATAAACTTTACATTGTGTACAATCACATAATCTGAAGCTTTCTTCATTTTCATTTGTATTTCCTAGTAAATCTAATCATACATAGTATTTGCTCAATGTGATGCAAGATCAACAAGACTTCAAAGGCATACATATAATAAAGTGGGTAAGCAGTATAGTAGTAAGCACACTTATGACAGCACTTTCTTTCAGAAGATAGCACCCCTCCATAAGTTGCCTTTTGGGAGGGGATATGGCCAAATTTATCATGTTCGAAAGTGAACCTTATCAACACTACCTTAATTGAACTAAACAAGCTCAGCAAAAATTGCAAGCTGCAGAAATATTTTGGAGCCAAGTCATCTATGAGAGTATGTGGGTACTGTAGTATTTAATCAGTTGCCACAGGTTGCAAATATTAGCTCACTTCATTTTTCCATAATTCTTCATCTAAACAAGCTAGACAAATCACAAGGCTTATATAATCTATCATTAAATTCACTCTTCATACTTTGGTCTTTGACAGACAAAATCATTCCAATATGACACCCTTTGCAACTAAGCAACTGAAAACAAAATCATAGTGCACTATCTATCCAGCAATTTTTATTTCTACAAATTACATATTCATCAATATCCATCTCAAATATTAAATTCTAGCAGCTAATCAGATATCATCCTTATACTATGGAGCCTTTCACACAAATAATTGTCTCAGATATTGACAAGTTGAGTACCATAAGCAACCAACAAGATGAACTCTATGTGCACATTTCATAGAACAAGATCAATGTCAAAGGCAAGCCCATCAATGCAAAGAACATCTAAAAACTGAAAACAACATTATCTAACTAGTACATAGCAAGATTATGGAAGAGCAATTATAACAGATGAACTAAAAGAGAACTAAAATTCCACAGGCCATACACTTCCCAACTTAGACCTAGATGTAGCTTCAAGCGTTGCCAATTCTGCTTCCTGCCCAAATAGAGAAAAGGATGAAAAGCATCAATTGGAATGACAAAATGAATCACGCTATATTATATGCCATGCCAGACTGATTCAAGAAAATTAAATTATGACAATATGCAGAAACTGTTCAAAAAAATTAATTATGACATTATGCAGAAAAATGGGAGTACAAAAAACTTAAATCATTTTGCAAGCGATAAATCATTATGACATTAATACAGCAACAAAAGTTATGGTAGTTACGAGAATGCCACAAAACACACATACACACAAGCAAGGAAGCATAAAGTTATAACCTCAATCTGGTGAAGTTTGGCTTCAAAAAGTTTTCTTCTATCCTCCTCCTATCATAAGAAATGTAGAAAGTCAAAGACCAATATGAAATTCAAAACCAAAGGAACAGAGGGGATTTATAGTTGTAAAACAGCAAATATCATCTTCCTACTTTTAGAGTGTGACCATCCGTAGCAGGTTGAGCAAGAATGAAAATGCGATCAATGAGAACAATAACTGGTTCTTTGCCTAAACTCTTCCATGGAACCTGTCATCATAAAAGAAAATGGAGAAAAACAATTCAACTAAAGACATAAACATGAAGGCAAAGGATTGAAAAGCACACTATAGAGCAGTGAGAAACAAAAAGAATAAAGAAGAGATCATGATTCTTATGCAATTTCCAGTTTGGGAAAATTACAGTCAATTTATATGGTCATGACACTGATTATCAACCATTCCAAACTCGTTCATTAGCTCAACTCACTACCAAACCTCACTAGTCACACGAAAGACACCAGTCATGAAGCAAGTCACAAATATACCGACTTAAAACTCATATAACATATTACCCCCTTATAAGAATTGAACATACAATTTACCTTCAATAGCAATCCCTCTAACCAGTAGTCGTTCAAAGCAAAAACAACAATAAGAATGCAAATGCGAATAATTAAAGAAGCGGATAGCAAATTCATATATTTGAAAAGGTAAGGTATAGCAATCAACACAGTTATAAAAATGCTATTAAAAAAAAATGAAGGAAGAACAACTCTTCTGACTTCTGCCCTAAATTGAAGTCAAACTTGGTAGAAAATTTTCAGTCTATCTTTGGTAACTAAAAGTCTCAGTGGCTGATAATTTAGCTACCTTTAAAGGCTTTAACAGTGACTAGAAGTTTTAATGCATTTAATGCTTCTGCCTTTAATTTCAAATCCTTTAGTATAACATCACCTGGGAAAGAGAAGGAATTCTTTAGGAAAAGTTAAAAGTACCAAAGGGA
>JANKOE010000205.1:29931590-29946341 GCA_026284465.1 Erythroxylum citrifolium | reverse complement strand
TAACACAACACATGGAGTTTAAGGATTAGGATACAAACCTTTCCACACACTGATTCTTAAGGCATCTAGAGAGAGCCCGTGAACATATTCACCTAAATATCTCCGTAGCAAATGCAAAACCTACAAATAATAGTGACACTTCTTAAGTCCATATGATGTAAACTTTCTTACCACACAACATCCAAAAGTAAACCACCATCCTAATATAGGTTGCAAAAAATCAGACAATGCATAAATTCAAGACAATTATGCATACGACAGCTACGTACACCCACAAACGTAAAAACACTTGCTCACCCATAAATTCAAATGTTTCAAGCTAGTGCAACTGCTTGTATCCATCACAAATGACACATCCTAGTTTGAAACTGCTTATATCCATCATAAATTAACCATCCTAAATGACGTAAAATGTAGTGGAATTTAAATAACGGAAAATGCAATATAGCCGCATATGATTTTAAACATACTACTTAAACTGTAGAAAGCAGATCATTTAATCATAGCTAATCACTGGTTAAAAATAGCAGCAGGCTCAGTATGACTAGGTCCAAGGTTTCTGCGCTAGAAAATAGCTTATGCCAAGCTATTAAAAAAACAATGAAGCATTCGTATCATAGTAGAAACCGTAAAGCAGCATGAACCAAAGGGAAATTTCAGCTAATCTAAATAAAATTAGACCAAAAGGAACAAAAATATAAGGTGAAGAAAGCAGCTTAATCAATCACAGCAATACTCAAATTTCTCCGGCAATAATGATCAACTAATAAAATAAAAACGAAAAACGAACCTGTGGTTTAACTCTACTCATTTCTCCAGAGTAATTCCGAAAAGAATTGTAGTATAAATGATAATTGAATAAAGTAAATGAAAACAATAAAAGAACAGAGAGAGACAGAGACAGAGCTTACGTGAGATTCGAACATGGTGGTGGTGGTGGTTGCGATGACTGATAAGAGTTGAAGAGTGGTTTAGCAGATTGACGACGATCGAGGTGGTGGTGGAGGCACCGCCATTGAACGACGAAGAAAGTGGAATCTGATGCGAAGTTTTGGGAGGTTAGGGATTTCGTCACTTTTGATCTGTTCTTTACACACAAAACACAGAGAGGGAGAGAGATAGCAAGAGAAGCGGACAGTTTCAGGAATTGACAGGAATGAGGTGTGACGAAGAAAATATAGAGCTTCGTCCCCCTTTCTTTTATCTTTTTTTCTAAAATAATAATAATTGTTTACATTTTACGTATCGGTATTGCCATTCGCCAGGCTACTTGTCTCTCTTGTTATAACGCCAACTGACCACTGTAAGCATGTTACTCGTTTTGAATCGAGTTTTTATTTATAAATACTTTATTTATTAAATAATTTTTTAAATTAATTAATGTATATATTTGGATAAATATCATTTTACTGATATAAAAATAATATTTCTATATATCTTTTTACATTATTTTTTTCAAGGTTTTTGTGCAGATTTAGAAATTCAAAAATACGTTTATTAAAAAATAAGTTGGACAAATTTTATTTCAATTTTATTTAAATTGCATTTTATTAAATATTGACGAAAGAGGGTATCCATGTAATCATTAGTGAATAGGTGACCTCTCAATCTCGACTGTGAAAAGCACGAAGGTGTTAAATTAAATGATTATGGCCTGTTTGATTTTGTTTATTTTTTATTTTTTTTGTGCTTTTAAATTTATTTTTAATTTTCCAATTTTTAAAATTTACTTTTTATGTTGCTTTTTTAATTTGGTTTAATAACAACCAAATATATATTATTTAGTTTAATTATTAATATTTTAATTTAATTTTTGTATTTAAATTAAATAAAATTATCTTACTAATTATTATAAATATAATTAAATTTAAAATATCTTCAAAATAAATAAATTCCAAATAAAATTTGATTTAATAATTAAAATATATTTAAAATAAACATATTTTATAAATAAATTTTAGTTTTGAATTTATTTTTAATAAATTAAAAAAATTATTAATAAATATTATATAAGAGATATTAAATATATATTTAAATAATATTTAATTATCATCACTAGTAAAAGAAAAATTAAAATCAAACATATTTTTATTTTTATTTTAAAAATAGAAAATAAAAACTAAAAATCACATTAACAAAACAAATCAAATGGCCCTAAAGATATTATAATCAAGAATATTTTATTTTGGATATTTTCGTATGTATCATATTATTTGAATTTATATAAAAGTACCTAAGAACTTTTGACAACATTGTGCCAAATAAAATATAAATTTTATTTTGCTTTATTGTTTTTATATGATATTAAAGAGTAAATTTGATTGTTTGGCCTAATATTTTAAAATGCTTCATAGTTCCTCTTTTTTAAGTGATATTATTTTGTTTTCGTTTATTTTACTTTTCTTCTACATCTAATTATAACTGGCTTTTCTTCACTCTCTCTTTCGGATTAAGCGTCCGATTGAATGAGGTTACGCAACGCAAACTTCAGTTCATGGTGGCTTGAGTATGGACAAGGTTATTTTAGACATAAAATAAGGAAAGGGCTATTGAGTGGGGGAAAGCCATTCCTTTTAATGCTTAGTGGTTTGCAGAAGGTTGGCTAATTTCCAACAAGTACAAGTGAATGTTACTTTGCCCCCTTTCCTTTAATTTTACTTGAAATTTGAGATTTCCTTCCTTCCGTGCCACTTGTAAATAGCAATGTGATCATTTAATTGCCACATACTCAATTAATTAAAAACGATTTGTAGTTCAATAATAATCGATGATTAAGGTTTAATAGAGTTTAGTTGGAGAGTAGCGCCGCCGTAGCGACACTCAAAGTTTTAAAACCCGAACCAGACATCGAATCGGAAGTTTTATTGGTCACCGGTTTGACTGATTCAACTGGTTGATGTCATAATTATGCAATAATTATATTTAATTATATATAATATTAGTAATATTAAAAAATAGAAAATATACCAGATAATATAAAAATATTAAAAAATATAAATAAAAAATTCATTAAACCAGTAGTCGAATCGAGTCCGGTTCGACCGATTAATTTACCGATTTTTACCGTTCTCACTAGTTCAATTAGAGACCAATTTTTAAGAGTCACCCGAACCGAATAGCCGATCGGTCACCGATCGAACCGGTCAGTTCGGTTTAGGTTTCAAAACAATGACGGCACTCAGGGATGGATTCAGGGGGGCTAGCAAGGGCTATAGTCCCTAGAAAACTAAAAAAAATTCAGAATATATATGTACTTTGCTAACTATGTATGAATGTTTACATGTTTGGAATTTAAGTTCTTTGGCTCCCAATACTAAAATCCTAGATTCTTCACCGGCGGCATTGAAGCTAAATCAAAACCACAAGTCAAAAAACGTCAAATAATATCCATTCAAATAAAAAAAAGCATATAAAATATATTAAAATGCTTTTATCAATGATTTGTGTTTTTGGTTCAATTGCTACTTATAGTCTAATTATTTCAGCACTTAAAACTTTATTAAACTTTAGGGTTTGTTTGGGTGGACGATAATTAAAAGAATATAATGGAACAAAACGGAACGGTTTATGATGGAATAGAATGAAATATAGTGAAAAGTTGTTTGGAAATGATGGAAGGGTTCATAATATAATAATGTAGTAAAATGTTATTTGAAAAATAGATGGAATGGAATGAAATGTATAATAAATTACTATTATACACCTGATATTAAAATGATTGTTATAAGAGGTTTAACACTATGATTTTAAAACAGAAATCATGTCCAATTAAAAAATCACGGTTCAAGTCACAACGGTGACAAATAATTTTTTATATTTTCTATTTTAAAATAAAAAAATTTAATAAAAGTTTATTTTTTATTATTAATTATATAAAAATATTATTATTAATTATTTAATAAAATTTATTTTATTCTATTATATGTAATTTATATTTAAAAATAATTTATTTATATTTTTATTTATATAGAAATATATACAAACAATTAAAGAATAATTTTTTAAATATATTTTCTATTTTTCATTAATAAAAATTTATTAAAATTTTTTATTTTATTATTAATTATATACAATTTATTATTAATAATATAAAAATATTATTAATTATATACAATTTTTATGGACCGTAATAAATGGGTCTGAAAAAAAGAGTTAGGGTTAAAAATAATTAATATTAAGAAAAATTATTGAAGGTATATTATATATTATATATTTATTAGTTTATATTTTATTCTAAACCATTTCAATTGAAAGTTTCTTATTTTTACTATTTAGAATAAAGTAAAACATAATATAAAATAAGTTTATTATTTTTACTATTTAGAATAAAATAAGACGTAATATAAAATTCTTCACTTACGTCTCATTTTATTTCATTTTATTATAAAACTCTCAATCTAATATCAAAATATATTTACATTCATCTTATTATATTATTAACCCCGGATATATTGATGAGAAAAAGAAGTTTTCCTACCAATGACTTAAATTTATTGTCAAACCCTACTCTTGCGCACGCTTTTCGTTCAAATTCAATAAAACACAAGACGTTCATACCTGAACTGACTGATTATTGTAGCAAAGCAATAAATGCTAAGGCCTTTCCACTTAAATTACTGGCCCCTACCACACGTAAGTGTTCTAGCTTCTTAATATACTATTCAAGGCCTTTGGCCCAGTTGCTACACAAATGCTAAGACAATAACTGCGTAAAGAAACACCCAGAAATGGGTATGTTCAATGGCTGACTGATCCAATTCATTGTGCCATAACTGATGGTTGATTTTTACTTTCTTGAGATTTATGAGAATACATAAATTGCCTAATTACTATATAGTCTTGAAATTAAAGCTTTGCCTTCAGCAAAAAACCTACTCAATTTAAGTGAGAATTAATTTAAATATAAATAACTTAAAAATATCTTCTTATAATTAACACCTTCCTAAAATATTACGTGAAAAAAAAAACTGAGCTTAAAAATGTTTGAATAATCGGTCAGCATTCTAGACAAATGGCTGGGGCTTAAAGCCTTAAACCATCATGTGCTTTCTCGAGCCCTAACCCCTACTTCTGGGGCCCATTTTCTTAGGTAGCCCCGCTCCCATGCCAGTTTTCTTAATTGTTTTTTCATTCTGATAATATTGGCACCGTGTTGTCATTGTCGGTTAAATAAAATTTTCCAACATTTCACGTATTAGCCGAGGAAACAGAAATTGGTTTAATGCGGATATTATTGCAAGTTGGACGGGATTGAATAAATCATAAATTCAAAAAGCATTAGAATAACTTGAAGGAGCAAAAAAGAGTTCTGGAAAAATGAAGTTAGATCAAAACCAAAAGTAGGCAAATAGGATAATATTAAATGCCTATTTCAGTGAGATTCTTGAGATAAATTCTACGATTCTTCTTCCCGTGCCGTTTGTGGTGACAACGAACATAGTAAGTTGCTTGGGCGTACCAAAGCGACAGTGATGCTGGTGTCCAATACCTCTTTCAGAATTTCAGGTTGCTCTTAGGCAGAAAATCATAAATAAGTACATACATGTGCACGTGGGTTGTTATCGTATTTATTCACTGCCAAGTCGTGGGCCAACGGAATCTTTGTTTCCACCTAAACCTATAAAACTCAATTAATCGGCTCACGACAGAAGTTGGTGGATGCATCTGCTATCAGTTGCGCTTCCATATCAGCGTGATAAAAATAAAAAATAAAAAAGGTAAAAGAAGAAAGACCGAAAAGTATTGAGCATTGTGGGGAAATGGGGGACGATTTTTTGGAGTTGAGACCACTTATGGCATTGATAAAGGTTCATCCAATGGGCTTTTTTCGTATTAAATTGAGTCCATTTTCCTCATTATACATAGGTTTGAACTGTCGATGGTGACGGTAACCTCCTTTATATATAAATAGCTTAGAGAAAGAGATTAATTGATATAAGCCCAAATTAATTCAAATAATGTGGATTCTACATTTAATCCCATTTTATGCAGAGGAACAGAAGACAGAAGCATCATACGGCTGATTGAAAGGGTATTTTAAACATTATTGTTTTTATCAAAATATAAGATGAATTATAATATTTTATAATGTTTAATTTGAACATAATATTTTCAATTATTTAACAAACATAATCACATAAAACATACATAGACAATTTCCATTTCCAACAATTACAAAACATACATAAACAATTTCTATTTTCAACAATTACAAAACATATATAAATAATTTCTATTTCTGACAATTCCATTTCCAAAAATTTCTATTCAAAGTTTCAAAGATAAAGACCAAGTTGAAGGGCATGATTTACATAATCACAAAACATACGCAAACAATTTCATTTCCAACAACCAACAATTTCAATCATCACAAATTCACATTTCACAAAATAATGAAACATGCATAAACAATTTCTATTTTCAACAATTTATAACAAATTTCATTTCTTAATTTCAACAATTTCCAACAATTTCATTTATAACATTTTCCATCAATTTCAATTCAACCATTACAAAACATACATAAACAATTTATATTTCCAAATTTCCAACAATTTCATTTCTAACAACCAGCAATTTCATTTCCAACAACCAACAATTTCAACCATTACAAATTCACAATTCACAAAATAATGAAATATACATAAACAATTTCCATTTTCAACAATTTATAACATTTTTCATTTCTTAATTTCAATAATTTCCAACAATTTCATTTCTAACATTTTCAACAATTTCAATTCAATCAATTCAAAACATACGTAAATAATTTTCATTTCCAACAATTTTATTTCTAACATTTCCAACAATTTCAATTCAATCATTTCAAAACATACATAAATAATTTTCATTTCCAACATTTTCCATTCCCAATAATTTTCAACAATTCCATTTCCAACAATTTTGAACAATTTCAATTCAAAGTTTCAAATATCACAAAACATACATAAATAATTTCCATTTCCAAATTTCCAACAATTTGATTTCTAACAACCAACAATTTCATTTCCAACAACCAACAATTTCAACCACCACAAATTCACAATTCACAAAATAATGAAATATACATAAACAATTTACATTTTCATCAATTTCTAACAATTTTCATTTCTTAATTTCAACAATTTCATTTCTAACATTTTCCAACAATTTCAATTCAACCATTACAAAACTTACATAAACAATTTCCATTTCCAACATTTTCCTTTCCTAACAATTTTCATCAATTTCCATTTTCAGTAATTTTAAACAATTTCAATTCAAAGTTTCAAACATCGCAAAAGTACATAAACAATTTCTATTTCCAAATTTCCTACAATTTCCTTTCCAACAACTAACAATTTCATTTCCAACAACCATCACAAATTCATTTACAACAATTTCAATTCAACAATTACAAAAACATACATAAACAATTTTCATTGCCAATAATTTCTAACAATTTTTATTCCAATAATTTCCAACAAATTTCATTACAAAACATGCCAATAATTTCCAACAATTTCCATCTCAAAACTTACACAAACAACCAAATACAATGCATTTGTTTTTCAAATTTAAGAGCAAAAAATTCACCCAAAAAATCAAAAATCAATTCAATGTTGGGTCAAGTCAGGTTTAGATCTGGATCTATTTCAGAATTCAAATATGGGGTCAGGTGCTAGTGGGTGGCGTCGGGCGGTTGCTGAGGGTGCGATGGTGGTTGTCGGACAGCCAGAGAGCAGGTGGTGGCGACTAGCATCGGTGAAGAAGTGAGAGAGTGAGAGTGTGTAACATAAAATAATGAGAGGAAGAAGAAGATCAGCAATGTCGGGTGTGGGTGTGTGAGGGAGAGGTTTTAGATTGATTTGATTTTTGGTATAAAAGAGAGAGTGAGAATGTGAGTTTGTGAGAGAGAAAAAGAAAATGAAGAAGAGTAACAGTGGAAGAAGAGTGATTTTAAGAATTTTTTTACAAAAAAGCCCCTGAAAATTTTAAAATTTTTGGTACTGGCCAGTATTTTGAATATTGACAGTACTAGTCGGTACCAACCGAAACAGGCTGTTTCAGACTGGAACACGAAACCGGTACCAGAGCACTCGTTTTTGTACCGTTTTTCAGCCAGTTTTGCCTGAAGTACAATACGAATTTCAAAACTCTAGGTTTAACTTTTATTAAATTGTCATAAAATTAATATATAATAAATAAATAATAAAAATTATAAGAATAAACAAAAATAAAATACTTTATTAGAATAATTAATTAATTAATTAAAATTAATAATTAAAGTTATATTTTTAAAAAGGTTATGTCATATCATCATTAAAAGTTTTAAATTCTTCAACATTATTTAAAAGCTCATAAACCCCACTTTCATTTAAATTATCTATATTGACATCGTCTACTATATTTAAATAAATTACAATTTAGTAATTTATTAAATTATTTTTACTATAATATATTATACTTTTAATTTTTAAATGTAGAAAAACAAGATAACAATTAATCATCAATAAAAGCATTTTCTTCATAATTCACTTTTTCAAGTATATTATAATTAAGATCAGATAATATTTCTTCTTCAATTTAAAAATCAATATAGTCCATATAATTAATACCAACTAGATCACATATTTTCTTATCACTAAGTGCTCTAAATATATAATAAAGAAATTATATAATTAATAATAATAAAGTATAATTATTGAAAAATAAATTTCAATCACTAAAATACATATTCTTTATCCTTAAATTATTGGTGACATAAATAATGTTATTGAATCTTTGATATTTCAAAAGATTTCATTTCTTCATACGAATATGATCAAAAATGTTCTAATTACATTCACAACCTAACGTAAAAGTTGTTTAACTAAGTAATCTAATAGTATGTTTTCTCAATGCTGAAGCATTTTCATCAAATAATCTCCACCACTAATATATATTTTAAATTGCTAGTAATAAAAATAAAATATTATTAATGTAGCACCCCACTCCCGCAAGACCCGAACCCAACATCGATGGTGATATTCGAGTCCGTGTCCCGTGAGGGTGGTGTGCTAAATCACTCAATCGTTCGAAAATCGGTATACCTTTTTAAAAAAAAAAACCACAAACATTTATGCGAAAAACGATACTCACATTGGGTCCACATTCATTCATAAACAATTTCAATATACACAATTTTCAATAGCCATTCGGGCCCTTTCACAAATTCAAAACATCTTGAGTTATTGAGAAATACAAAATTATACAAAAAGTTACGAAAAGTACACTTCAATACAAAAAGAAGGAATGCAATGCAGATGCGAACTGATCCCGACCTCTATGCTTCACTTGAATGCTGTAGGGATACTCCCGTTGGCCTAACGGGGTATTCTTCTGAGTCCTGAAAAATATTTGCAAATTTTGGGTGAGTTTTGCGAACTCAGTGAGTGACCATCATCGATGGCTCACCCAATCACATAACACATAATTTCTATCATTCACATTTCATAATCATTTTCACACTTCGCATTCAATACATTTAAATCATTTCTGTTATGTGTATGCAATGCACATGAGACTCACTTTCCATTTGTTACTTTGTTGTGACCGAGTGCCTAAACTGTCTCGTATTCATTGGATACCAGGCTCATTGATAACTGTCCCATATAGGGCTCATTTATAACTGTCCCATATAGGGCTCATTAACCGTTGAGCCTGAGGCTCTGAATCACTTTTGAGCTCGAGACTCTTTTCACACATTGAGCTTGAAGCTCTGATCGTTGGCTACTCTGGTCACAACTGCCTTTATATTTCATGCATTCATGCAATGAAATGCATCACTCACAATTACATATCCCGTTCATACATTTTCTCATCCCCTGGGACCTTCGTCTGGCATTCCACATTAAAGTGGAGAATTCACAATTTTATTTATACAAATGCAAATACACATTCCTGACACATTTAACAATCACATTCACATACAATTTGCACTCCAATATTTCATCAATATATCACAGTCATCGAACCTTCATTGTCCAAAATTCAATAATCAAGTCACATTCATAATTATTCATTATCACATTCAACATTAAGTTGAGAATCACATTTTCATTCATATGCAATTACCTATGCAGAACACTTTTATCAACGAATCGTAGTCCGGCATCGAACAATCAAAATATGTACACTTATTTCGTCTCATTCACATGCAAACAGCACTTCAATATCCCAAGTGAATATCACAATCATCGGACCTCATGTCCGGAATTCCACACAATCAATCACATTCATATAGGTAATCAATACAAAATTCAAAACAAAACAAACAAGGGATGAGACCATCTAGGCCTACTCACAATACGCTCCAAATTAGCATTTGCTTCCAATTTCTGGAAACGCCTGAATGCGGACTTTAATCTGCACAACCCATTTATGCAATACACACATTGCACACACATTAATAATTTTGCATAATTATAAGCATTAATTTATGCACATGAGTATATATGGAATATGTACAATGCATGTTCATGACAATCCCAAATATATTATCAATTTTCCCACTTTATCACATTATCATTCATTTTTTTGTATCAATCGTTTTCATAACAACTCACTTCCCGTTCATCTCCACTAGATACATTTTACTTCTCTTTTTGAATCACAACTTTAATCATATGGACCATTCATCTCCATTAACACGTCTTTGGTACATTAATACCAATAATTCACTCATTAATGTTATTCCATCATTACAAAATCACACATCAACAAAACTTTCATTTCTTCTTATAAATTCTCCATAAGCCTCATTTCTTAACACATATCATTACAAATTCTATTTTATTCTTAAACCAACAGCATAGGTCTCATTCGTGAAGGCATAACTTCTTATACATAGGTCTAATGTTTTTCAAACTTTTCAGACCTCTAGTTAACACATAAATTCACATTTCTTCTTTTATGACCATGCTCTAATTCGGCCATTAAGGGAATCCAAATCTCCCATTTACAATCAGCCTTAACATGCAGTCATAGGTTGGACCTTTTCCGACTCAAAACCTTATAACTCATTCATTTCTCATCCAATCAAGGTGATTCAAAGCTTCATTTTCAATAGGATCATATGGCTATCACATATCCAAAGATGGCTCAAAAATATTGTAAATTGGATTTATTGTGATTTTTACAAACCTGACCTATTTCTGTTCTCTTCTGCATCACTAAGGTTAGTAACAACCTTCACTTATTCGGCCATATCTAACAGAATACTCATCCAATTAAAATTTCCTTTCTAAAAAACTTAGTTTACACATTTTTGAGCATTTCGTAAGAAGAACTCATCATCTAATTCTAACTCTAAGGTCTTCAAACAATTAACTATCAGTTCTCGTTTCAATCTCGCAGGTATTCTGAACCAGTACCAATTCGGGGCCTATTACTCTTATTCGGCTCACCATAAAATCGTGGAAAATTTCATAGAGATAGAAGACATCTAGATATACAACTTCTATGTTTTGAGTTTCTCCAGATTCACACGTTAAACAGCTCAAAAAAATGAATAAAGAGGGCCACGAATCTGTCTCCATGACAGCTTAACCTTCAAAACCTTGGGTTTTGATTCAACCCCCCAAATCACCATAAAAACGAAATCCCTTCAAATATAAGTGTCATTAGACATCAAAGAACAATAATCCATCATCCAAATCATGCAACTCATACTTTCCCTCAAATAGGATTCACAAAAGAAGAGAGAAACCAAGCTTTAATCCATGGATCTAAGCAAAGGAATGGAGGCTTACCTTTTTATACCACCCAAATGGCTTGAATCTCCTTCCTCTTCTTGTTACAAAAGTTGAAAAAGCTCGAGGGAAGCATCCATGGAGTTTTCGGTGGTGAGAGAGGAAAAAGAAGATGGGTTTTTATCTTATTATCCAACCTAGGTTCTTATATATTCCTCATGTCCACTTATTTACAAAAATGTCATCCTTGTTTTGGTTTTTAAAACATCTGTCCGTATAATTTCCTGTGACCACCGAAAAATGCCATACATCATTAAATTGATGTCACTAAAAATAATTATCCACTGTCCTGGTTTTAATGACATCAGTCGCAAATATCGATTTATTTCGGTGTACCAGGTAAACTAGATACCGAAATTTCTACTCCAATTTTCTCCCAAAGTTTTCAATGGCATTTGTTAATACATCCAAAAATCATTTATCTAAATTTTCATTACCATTTGACAGTAAATTCTACTATCAGTTAACAATTGTCTTGCCATTTGACATTTTTCCTAATCCAGAAATTACTCCGATTTTTTTTCAGAAAATTTTTCCCACAATTCTCTAAAAATTTTGAATCACCAATTATACTCTCCAAGACAATTTGCAATACCAATAAACCACAATTCTCAATAGCAATCACATTAATTGATACCGGGAAATGTCATGAATGCATGTACAATCATTTTCATGTGCAAAAATTCACTATTCACGTGTATGAATATGTTATATTATGCATAAGCATGAAATGCTTTTCTAAGCTCTCCTTGGTCACTCATATTTACAATTTTAACCTTCCCGCAGGTAACGGGATGTTAAAGGTTGAACTTTCCAATCTTCTTAGCATGATGAATTAATGACAGGTGCTACTGGAATAGTTCATTGTGACCAAGTAGTTAATGAAGTTACTATTGTTTACGGCAAAGAGTGTATAACGCTTGTTAGTATGCATAAATCACAGAATCTGGTAAGGGTGACAAACTCTCCACAATTGGTTATTGGAAAGGAAGGAAAGGAGGATGAGGCTATTGATACTTCTGCCCCCTCTGAGAACAGGACTGTGTAAGTAGTAGAGATTATTACCTCCCTTGAGCATAGAACAATGGTGCTCGAAGGTGGTAGAACAATGGTGGCAGCTAGTTGCAGCACAGAACAGGTAGATGCAGACATTGACAAAACTGTGCCGCAGAAATCTAATGGTATTCAACTAGTTGGGTTAAGGACTAAACAAGTTGACATGCATATTTTTCAGGGAAAGATAACTCTTGACAATTCCAGTGCAGACAATGTGGAGAATCTAGACCGTGGGGTAAATGATTTCACATCCCAATATTTGGAGCACTGTCAGAGGGATTGGGTCAACATGCTGTCTCCAGTTGCAACTGTTGGGTTAATTGAGAATCAGGGGACAGGGGACATTGAACAAATAGAGGACGGTGATACCCCACTGGCTGTAGACCATATCCCAGACACCCTTGACGATTTTTGCGTGCAATCCAAATATGCAAAAAAAATCTACTTAGAAGAGAAAGCAAAATCTCAAATATGCCTATAATGGTGAATGAGCCTTGCTATGAAGATGAAAGTTCAGTAGTGCCTATAATTGTATCTTATTGTTACTGTCTATTATGCAAACAGTCATACTATCTTCCTTAGGGAGTTTTGGTTCTTAGGTCATATTGTCATATGATGGTAAACTTAAAGCCTTAAACTCGTTGTAACGTTGATTTATTTTAACTATAATTTAAATTCTTTTTCATTTTTCAAAAAAAATATTCATTCAATAAAATAAATCTTCTGGAGCTTCTTGAAATTCATCTATAAAAGATCTTTCTTAAAAAAAAAAGTAAAGTATTACATATAAATCACAATTTAAACAACCAAAATTTTAAATATATTTTAAATCTTTTTATTTATATTTACAAAATTCCAAATTATTTAGGAGAAAAATTGACTAAGTATCATTTCAATTATATCATAAATTTAAGGGTGAATTATATTTCGTATGTTAGACTTTTAACAATTTATTAAATTCATCTCAACTTTCATCTTATAATACGATATATTATGATTTATGATAAATATATATTTGTAGAACTTATTCAATTTTTTGGATATAGTTTAAATGGTACTCACAAGACTACTTTTGATCATACACCAAAGAACTTACACTTGCAATATAACCACAACCATAAGATTAAGAATAGAATGTTCTAAAAGAAAATAAGTTAATATAAAAGCAAATAAAGAGGTAATTAGATGAACAAAAATGAAAATTTCCTAATATTTTATTCCCGACAATAATGCCAAAAAATTGATATGTGACATGAATATAAAACGAAAAATAAAACATAACTAAATGCATCACTTAGAGAAATATACTTATTATTTTCTATAGCATAACTTAGTAAGTTGAGTGCCAATTTAACGAGGACTAGAATTACTTATACTGATTGTCTTCCTATTATCTATTTTAAAAAAAGAGTGATTGATTCAAAGAAAATAAATAAAATTAATTTAATTCACCTAATTAAAGCAATGATAAGAAAGATCTAGTTAAGAAGTCTCCTAAAATCTTTTGTTTCCCTTATATTTATCTTGACTTTTTTTAAGGAAAAAGTTGTGAGATTTTATTAATCATCATCATCACCCAGTCCGAAATCTCGCAATGAAACAGGATCTAGAGAGGTCCGATAATACGTAGCCTTACCCCTACATAATAGAGAGGTTGTTTCTGGTGGACTCACATGTAAATGAGACAATATAAGAATGATGCAGGTAACAGAAACAATTCATAAAACATAAAATAAATGAAAATACAAGTAAAGGAGAAATCAAAGCACTAAATAGAAATAATAATAAAAATACTCAAATCTCAAGATATAGCTAAAATAAATGCAAATAACACTAATAACACGAATCAATAATAATAATAATAATAATAATAATAATAATAATAATAATAATAATAATAATAATAATAATAATAATAATAATA
>JANKOE010000205.1:29917696-29929237 GCA_026284465.1 Erythroxylum citrifolium | reverse complement strand
TTGTTGTGTAGAAGATGGACCAACCGGCCCGGGGATTGTCTTGAATGGGTCCGGGCCTGGCACGGTCGACCCGACCAAGGTTTAAAGCCCTTAATCCCTGAACAATGAACTCTTCCTGGATCTAACAGAATTCGTGAAACTTGTATATTGGTTCGTCCGACCCAGAAACCAGACCTTTCAGGTTGAACTCAATGAAGCTTTATGTGATTGTGAAGTCATGTCGAAACAGACATGGAAGTCATCAGTTTTTGTCCTAGACAGTAGGAGCTGAAAGGAAGCATGTTCTTATAATGATGGAACCTAGAAATCTTAGAATTTGGCAATAATTATTGATGCCTTCTGATGCAAAGGAATAGGGTGGCTGTTCCCGTTTTCGTGTGCCACCCGTGCTCCTCTCCATTCATCAATGCATTAACTTTAGAAATCCTGAAATTTGGCAATAATTGTTGATGCCTATTGATGCAGGGGCACAGGGTGACTTTTCTCGTTTCCGTGTACTATTCTATGCTCCTCTTCATCTATCCATTCATTAACATTTGAATGGATGAATGAATAAAAAGAGACACAAGGTGATACACGGAAACTGGAAACAGGTGAATTGATCTCATTGATGCACGCCCAGAACGTAAAGAAAGGAGTAGACTTTCATCGTTGGCCTTCACGTTTGGACAGAAACTCAAGCAGTAACATATATATATGGTATTATATTTACATATATAATTTCTTCTTCTCTTGAATTTTACCATGCATGCATAGAAACAATTTAAGGATCCACATCAATTGAAGAGAAGACAAGGGTGAAATTTGTTAAGAAAGCTGGACCCAAAGTAGGATTTGAAGGCATATATATATACATAGCGAAAACTGAAAAGCAACGAACATGAGATGATATTGATATTTAAAGCTGATAAAGGATGCTCGATGGCAAGGCATAGGCTGCTTATTCCCCTTCAGTGGCTCCCAACTTGCCTCTATAAGTATCCATAAGTAATTAACGGAGGTTACAACTTGGGAAGCCCTTGAGGGAGAGTGAGCAACCACTGCCTTGGAAGATTCATCTTCTGAACCAACTCTGATTCCCTCAACAAACGACCTGTAGATCCTTTTATAGCTAGGCAACGAGCCTCACCTAATTGAGATTATCTCTACTTTTAAAATCGCATGTGTGCATGCACACGTCCGTGCTTTTGTTGGTTTCTACTTGCGTTGAGTCAGGGGCTTATCTTGCTTTAAGTAATTATTTTATTGTAGAGTCCACAAAATCAGCATACTGAACTAATATGATTCGATTAGATTTAAAGAATATACGAGCCACTCTTTACAAATCAAAGTATACTTATTATTGGCTATAGTGGTTAAACAAGAGAAGTTTAAACGTATCTTCCTTCATTAGTCAACTTTTTTGGTGTAATTACTAATTATTATATTAAAAAACTCAACCATCTCGATCAATTGAACCGTAAAAATCTTAAATTGTCCAACTTTTCGGTTTTGCTTTCAACTTTTTGGTTTGATTTACTTTAATAACTCTTGTTGTTAAAACTAATCAATTTTTTCGTTAATATATCAATTTTTATTAATTAATAAGTTTCTATAAACTAAAATAAATCAATTAAATTTTATTTAAGAATCTCTTTTTTGTATTAAACATTTAAACTTCAATTTTTATGGGTAAAGAAAATCTATTTCGATCATATTTTAATTTTCTTAATTTTATTCAATTTTTAACCAATTTTATAATGGTCTAATATCGGTTAAATCTTAAAATTTCTTGTCTAATATTAAAAAAATGGTATCGGTTACTCATAAAATATAACTGTCTTTATGATATTTAAAATTGGTGCATATCTTTCATCTTTATATTCTATAATAATAAACTTTGGACTCCATATATTTCACTAAATATAATGTTAAACTTAACTCATAAGTTACTATTAAACCATCTATTTTTATAATTCCAAAACTGAACTCTCATCGGACCAAAAGAGAAGGTAAGAACAAGGAGTAAAGAGCCATAACGGTCGAGCCACCTTAAACAAGGGACAAACCAGATTAAAGTATCTCAATTGTGTCCATTAACATGTAACAAAACTTGGGATGTGAGTGTTTACTCTTTTTCTGGACTGTATGTATGAGGCTCCCAGGAGTACATTCTTACATGTTAAGGTATCTTCGGTAAGCTCGCCCACACTGTTGGTTTTTTTTCAATATAATGCCAGTGTTGAGTTCAACCTTAACATTTTAACCGTTAGATGACGACTCTGTAATTATCCATCTTTTGGTTGCATGGTGCATGAATTACTCATTCCCCAAATTCATTTTTTTTAATAAACAAGCAGAAGAATATTGAAAAGGTAGGTAACGTGAGAATAAAGAACTCGAAATGTTTAATCTAAGTCACACTCCTCATCTTGTGTGCTTATGACCACCATTTTATCTGTAGTGTCATCATTTAGCTCACGTACAAAAATGGGTGAAGTGCGGTATTACAATCAGAACCATGAAGCCATAATGCATAACAAGAGTGAATGTGGAGACGTACTTGGCAGCAGTCCCCTACGAAATTTGTCTTCGACTTTGATAAGTTTTTATTCTATTTCCTTAAGATTAGGTCAACCATTTGTTGTTAGGAATTGTTCTATGCATTTGCTTAAGTTACGGGGTTTGGTTTATGAAAAACTGAACGGGGTTAATTATTTCGCAAACTTTTCGCAAATTTCGTTCTTTGGCACCAATAAAATATAAAAACAAGCAAAACCGAAATAATAAAAACGCCAGAAATTTGGTATCGCGGTTCGGCACACCTTGCCTACGTCTGCAGGGCCCTCACCCAATTTAATCACTTTCACGAAAGTACAATAGAATTACCCAAGGCTTTACTTAGCTGACACCACTCAACCTTTGATACTATCACTCAACCTCACTTCTCGTGAAAGAATTTCACATCCAATAGTACGACTGCCTCGTACTAACCTCGTCAGAGGATTTGTCTAACTACTTTCACTCAAAACAATAATAAATAAAAATAGCTCAAGTATTTAATCAACTGAAAATTAAATAACAAAAATACTTGAGACAAAGAAGACTTCCCTATGAATTTGTCTTCACAAAATAACCCAGTAAAAAATCTTATCCATGATTGATCTGTTTTTCACTGCAGATAATATTCACTTTGCTCACAAAACAATTTTCCAGAGGCATATGCTTACTGCTTCACATATATGTTGACCATTGAAATAAAACTCAGCCCACATCACTTTAATGCTCACTCCTATTTAATTGTAAGACACCAAAAGCCACAGAAGCTCCAATTTCAATGCCCACTCTACTCTCTCTTCAACGTCTAAGACCCTAGAGCCCATCCATTCTGAATCTCTACTTGATGTGACGGAAGCCACCTTTAAATAATCCTCACACACACACTTTACTTCAACATCCACTGCATATCTAATTTATCTCACAACAAGTAAGATTGCTGCAGTGTATTTTTGATCAATCAACAATTAACGCACATTGTCCAATCCTAATATGAGATATCCTTCAGCAGTTGATTAATGCACGCATGCAATACACACAAGATATATGAGATCTATGTCAACCAAGAGTCCCACTTAAAATAGAATTTTATCACAACTGAATCATTATCTAAATACCTTTTGAATCCAAGTCAATATCCAAATACCTGTTATGTGATTTTAGCTAGTCATGTAATAGTTTAGCTGCCTATAAATATTCAGCGTGTTCAATTCAAAGATGGTTTAAAACCTTACATACTTTAATTGATGTTTGTTTATATATTCTTTCCTCTAATTTTCCACTTTTGTTGAATATTACACAACAATGAGGCAGGAGTTGTGGAGTGATGTGATAACGTTAACATATTTCTATATTATTAATTAATAAAAATGTCAGTCAGGCAGCTGGAGTAGCTTAGTTGGTTAGAACTTTATTTCATATCAATTTATGTAATATTTAGAACTCTATTTCACATCAATTTCGGATTTTGATAGTTGGGTTATATATAATATTTCAACTATTCAATTTGTTGATCTAAAGCACCAAAATTAAAAACTAGCAATATTTCAGTTAGGCTATTTGAAGTGGAGCAACTATTGGAGCAAAGTTTAATAAGTGAGTAACATCTGTTGGTCTTTTGTGTATCCATTCTGCTGCTGTTGGTCTTCTTTATTACAATTGATAATGAGAATTATTTAAGTTGTATACTTTTGCCCTAAAAATAGTATACCAAATTATTTTTTTTATACTTTTTAGGTTAAATCATAATGGAGAATATGGAATCATCCTCTACTCGTGATAAGTCCAATCCAGCATGAAATTAATTTTCTTCTTCTCAAGCATCTAATGAGAATATCCAATATAACTGTATGTTTTGCGGTAGAATATTTAAAAGGGGAGGAATTTCTAGAATAAAAGAACATCTTGCTGGTGTTAAGGGTAATATTGCTTCTTGCAAAAAAGTATCACTTGATGTGCGTGATATGATTGCACAATATTTGCAGCAACAAGTAAAAGAGAAAGAGGAAAATAAAAAGGCTCATGATATATCTTTTGGAGATGATGAAACACCACAAGTACTAGATAAAGGAAGAAGAAAAGCTACTATTGACATAGATTCTTATTTTTGTAGCTTTTCTTTTTCTTCAAGAACTACTCTTGGTTCTCAACCTAGTCTAAAAAGTTTTATAGTTAATAAGGAAGTTGTTTTCTGATGTAAAAGAGCATGGGCTATATGGTTCTGTCATTTATGTATTCCTTTAAATGCTTTAAAATCACCATATTTTCAAGAAGCATTTGATGCTACAATAGCAATAGGTCCAAGATTTAAGGTACCATCTTATTATGAGTTACGTGTATCCTTGCTTTAAGATTTAAAAAGGAATGTTAGTTAATTGTAGATACATATAAATCTAGTTGGAAATCAACAGGATGTACTATTATGACAGATGGGTGGACTGATTAAAGACAAAGAACCTTGATAAATTTATTGGTTTATTGTAATATTGGAACAACTTTTATCAAGTCTATTGATGCTTCTGACATGGTAAAAAGTGATTATTCTCTGAAATTATCGAGTGGGTTGGACTAAAGAATGTTATGCATTTTGTTACAAATAATGCAGCTAATTAGGTATCAGCTAGGTACTTATTACAATCAAAGTATGGGCATATTTATTGGTCTCCATACGCTGCTCATTGTATAAATCTTATTTTAAAAGATATTGGTGGTATGGACCATATTTCTGGTCTTGCTTCACTCGCATCTAAGATCACAATTTTTGTGTATAATCTTGTCACATTTTGTCTTGGTTAAGAAAGCAAGAAGATTGGGTTGAGATTGTACGTCCCGCTACTATTAGGTTTGCAACTACATTTATTACTTTGAAAAGTGTTTATAAACATAAGCAACTACTTCAAAATTTTGTGACAAGTAAACAATTTTCAAGTCATAAATTATCAAAGAGTGAAAAAGAAAAAGGAGTTTATGCAATTATTCTAGATAATAAATTTTAGGATGTTTGCTTGATCATTGAAAAGATTGTGGCTCCGCTTATAAGGCTGTTGAGAATTGTTAACTCAGATGAGAAGCTATCTTTAGGGTATATATATGATGGTATGTATAGTGCTTACAAAACAATTATAAATCTTTTTAAAGGGAAGGAGAAATTGTATAAGCCTTATATAGATATTATTGATCGACGATGGGATAAGCATCTTACTCAAAAGATCCACTTAACAACTTATTTTCTCAATTTTTATTGCTTATGTAGTGGAGAAGCACATACAATTAATATCATGAGTAGTTTGTTTGATGTGATTGAATGCAAATGTATCTTCTCTATTGAAGAGCAATCAAAAATAATAAATGAAATTAAATTGTATCATGAAGGTTTAGAGAGTTTTGCTGGATCATTAGCAAAGAGAGAACTTATTATGAAAAAAAATGCATTCAGGTAAGTTTTATACTTTTAATTCATTATTTACTTATTAATAATATATATTTTTACCCCAGCAGTAGAACATTAACAGGACGGTGGATGGACACTCTCCAAACACACTGATTACCAGCAGAAGCTATTCATAAATGAAGCGTGCGGGACAACCAAATGGCTAAGGAAAAGCTAGCTAGGGCGGCACCAGGTTATGCAAACCAGTCAAGGCTCAAGGCTAGACTTCAACAACATGGGTAGGCTAAACCCAGGGAATGCAGCATATATTAATGGAGTTTTACAACTGTGTGATGTTGTGTTTTCTGTAGTAACTTGAGAACTCCTTTGCCCAACTGCTTGAGTGATAGCCTGGTCAGACTGATTTAATTGATGTTGTTGCTTAGGTTATTCGGTCCTTTATCTATTTTTGTATCCTGTGTTGAGGTATTCACCATTTGTGGAGCATTATTAGAGGAACTCTTAGTAGCAAGGTTCTTTAGCCTTTGGTAGCTTTAAGGTGAGTTTCTAAACTCTCAAAAGCTTTGTAAATAACCTTATTCTTTCTTTTAATCTTATATCTGATTTACCAATATATATATATATATTTATTTATTTATTTATTTATCATAACTATCAATTTAAAATACAGATGAGGGGTGGAGATTATTTGATGACAGTGCGCCAACATTAAGAAAACTCTTTATTTAGTTACTCAGTCAAACAGCTTCTACATCAGGTTATGAACATAATTGGAGTGTTTTTGGACGTATTAATGTAAAGAAACGAAATCGTTTGGAATATCAAAGACTTAATAACCTTGTTTACGTTACTTATAATATGAGAATAAAGAACATGTATTTTATAGCTTTGTTTTTATTTCAATAATTTTATTTTATTATTGACTTTATAATTTCTCTATTATGTGTTCAGAATGCTCAGTAAGAAGAGAACATTTGATCTAGTTGATATTGATTGTATTTAACATACTAATTTTTGAATCGAAGAAGAAAAACTATCGCCTGATCTTGATTATAATGAACTTGAAAAGACGATTTATGAAGAAAATGTATTTGTCACAACGAATTAATTAAGAACATCTACTGATGATCAGTTCATATCTTATTTTGATCATATTTAAGTTAAAATTATACTGTATTACAAGTTTACAATTGAGAATAATTTCATATATTACTAATTTGTAATTTATTTTAATGCAGTAGAAGAAGTTGATACGAATACTTTAGATGAAAACGTAGTTTATGAATCTTTAAATAACTTTGGAGAATTTGGAGGTAACCTCCTTCAAAAATACAATTTTAACTTTTATTGTTATTTTAATATTTATATTAGACTTATATTTATTTATTATTAATGTATTATATAATAATAGACATTGGTCAATTTTTATTTTAATAAAATATTTTATTTTTACTTATTCTTATAAGTTTTACTTTTTATTTATTATATACCGGCTTTATAGCGGTTCGCTACCAGTTGAACCTCTAAACCTTAAACCTTTCTTTCGACTCGTTTAATATCTGGTCCGATTTTTAAAACATTAGTCAATGAAGTCCCTGCTATAAAATAACCAGTACTTGATTGATTGATATTTAGTTTCGTAAATACACGCCAGCTTAAGTTCCTGGGTCAAGTTGAAATTTCTGACTCCTTTCTGGGCGAGTCTAATTCATTTTTCTTTGTTTTGAATCTTTTCGTATCACCGTCAATTTATCAGTGCAGAACTGCAGGGTATTACCCTGAGAGACATTTATCCCAAAATTTCTCAAACTGGTAATGTTCTAAAATTGTTAGGAAATCCATGTTGCTCTAGTTATGTATAAAAAGTTTAATTGATCGAAGAAGCACTGTAGCCATTTTTTTACTGATGCAAGCAGCGGCTCTGGGTTAATACTAACTCTTCGAAGCTGAAACTAAGCCAGGAACAGAGACAGCAGGGGACATTTAACAAGGTTGGCGATGAAGGCTAATTCTTACTTGAAACAGTGAGCAACTTTTGTTTTGTATTATTAGCAATTACAGGAATTAGGAACACATTCCAACAT
The DNA here is from genome assembly GCA_026284465.1 of Erythroxylum citrifolium. NCBI lineage: Eukaryota > Viridiplantae > Streptophyta > Magnoliopsida > Malpighiales > Erythroxylaceae > Erythroxylum > Erythroxylum citrifolium. The sequence goes on along the minus strand of JANKOE010000205.1, from coordinate 29,921,227 downwards.
CATGATGTAGCACTATACATGAAGTACCAAGATATCTTTCTATCAAGGTGGTCTCATCCTAGACTGTACATTGGTCTAAATCCCTGTTTTCCAGGGACTTATCAATATATTCTTTTTCTATATCAAAAAAATGTTGTTTTAAATAGGTGCTTAGAACAGATAGATGGCAGTGAGCATATAGTTGCAGACGTTACAGGTTATAATAACTTTTACATATTTTATGAGTTTTCTTTTCACTATTGTATTTTCAAAACATGATCTATGCATTTCAGTGTTGCTCTATGATAGCAGATTGGGCTTGAAATATGATATAGCACAGTCCTTGCAAACTAAACATGATTAGTGATGCTTCTGGACTTGTGTATAACACGTATACACATACAATTTATAATTCTAATTTAACACGATTCCCATTTATTTATGTAGCTTTTTAAATTAGGAAAAAGAGCTCATTTAATACAAGTTAAAATATGTTTGAGAGATAGTTTGCCAATTAAACTATTTAGCTAGACATTATTACTAAAACTTACTTACGCTTTGATGTGAGAGGGTTCTATAGGCAAAAGTAACACGGGATTCGTGTGCAAAACAAAAGGACAAGGTTGTTATCAACTATAATGGCAATAAGTATACATATATATATGAGCTGATAATGTATATCTATCTAGTCTACAAAGAACAAAAGTACATAAAGTAAACCAATCGAGAATGTAGTTGTTAGCTCCCACTTCAATGGCTATCTGGTTGATGCTTATGGTGTTGCCATTAGTAACTTTTTTCATTTTGCTCTTACGAAAGCGCAACTAACTGCATAGTCCATCAAGAAGATCCAAGCTTTCCTTGACCAATCTAAGCTTTCTGGAATATTCAAAGCAACATACAAATCAGTTGAGGTATGCTATTAAGTAGCCAATGTGTTTCTTCTAACTCTTGCTTATTTTCCTTCGAAAGGCAACACAAAAAATGAGACTCGACCATGTTCTACTACATTACAAACAAACTTGGTTTCACCCTTGAATTTATGGGACATGTCAAACTTGTTACTTCAGTTGCATCATTGCCTCCGCAGAAAACACATGCTTATGCTTAATAAAGATGATGGCTTTATCTGTCTTTTGTAACCCATGTATGTTTTTCCTTAATTTATTTTGTTCTTCTACAATAGTTATATGTAACTGAATATTGATTCTCAAATCTTGCACTACCTTTTCTCTATCCATTCAAACAATGAGACAGACACTGATGCATTGCCAAATTACTCTATTTAAGTTTTAGTAAATGGCGTTAATGGTTATCAGGTTAATTAGAGATAGAAAGAGGAGAAAAAGGGAAAGCTAGCACCATAAAATTCATGGAAGGATAGCTTTACTGAAGCTGAAGAACCAAAACATGCAAATCTATGATGACCCACCAACAGCCAAAATAACAATGAGTAAAGCAGAGGAAAATATACCTTTCCTGGCCATCAATGTCCAAAATGAAGAAACTTTAGCTGCCAAAAGCTCAAGCCTATTCTTGCACCTATTTCGAAACTACTAAGGAAACAAACCAACTCAATTGAAATCATTGGAGAAAATCAATTAAATAAGAGATCAACACTCGTTAAAGGATAAAACCAAAAGTCACTTAAAATAGAACTGAAAATCACTGAAATACTATTAAAAACCAACTCAAACAAGTTAAGGAATCGCAGGAAGTATGACATTAAAAAAAAAAAGAAAACTAAGACTTGGTTCTTTATAATTTTTTAAAAAAGAAATATCGGTTAAATTTTGACTAATTTTGAATTAATAGGACAATCTTTGCATTCAAGAATTATTTAAATAAACCGAATTAAGGAGTTGGCCAGTTTTTAATAATTAAAATTGAATAAGTTGATGTGGTCCAATTTTTTGAACACTAATTTTCTCATCATTGGTATTTTAATACCAATAATATTCATTATAGGTATTTTCTCAAATTTAAAACCCTAAAAGTCGTTCCAAGCATTCTATTTCATTTTAATTTGGTTTTCCCAAATTAGAAAATAAAAATACCCTATGATAGTCGTAAAAGAAATAGTGCATATTTAGTGGCAAAAGGATACATATAATAAGAAAGAATTGCCTATAAGGAGATATTTTCACCTACTATGAGGTTTGCTTACTCTGATTACTTTTAATTTTGGTGGTTGTCATAAATCTTAAATTACATCATATAATTACATTATTAAATGAACAAATAGACGAAGAAATTTATATAAAGTAATTGATAAGTTTAATTCAGAAGAACCAAGAGCATAAATTGTATATATTGTTAAAGTTAATATATAATCTAAAGTAGTCTTTGAGGTAGTGGTATATTGAATTTCACACTTTAATTATATCGTATAATTTTATAATGATTGATAAGGACTGCCATGTATATATTAAAAGAACTAATGAAATTTTATTATTTTATCATTATAACGAAATGATATTTTGATAGAAAGCAACGATTAGTTTGTTAAGCAAATCAAAGATTGACTATTAACTGCATTTAAGATGAAAGGCTCGGTGAGACTATATACATTATTAGTGTTAAGATCACTAGAGATTATTTAAGAACTTTCATAATCTACATTTATAGAACAAATAATTGAACAAATTCATATACAGGATGATAAGTCATTTGATACGCCCATTATTAAAGGTGAGCATTTGATAAATAAGTAGTGTCTTAAAACACCACAAGAAGAGGAAGAAATAAAATATATACCATATTTCAATGCAGTTGGTCATCTCATATACACTATATTGTGTACATGACCAGATAGATACATGTTTTATTATTGGGGATAGTTAATAGATATCAATCAAGTTTCGAACAAGCGCATCAAAAAGCAATGAAAAGAATATTAAAGTATTTAATAAAGAGGCCAGAGATTACCTAGTATGTTATGAAGGAAGTAATTTGCATATTGAATGATATATTTATGTGATTAGGTTGGAGACATAGATGAAAGGAAATATACCTCTAAGTTTGTTTTCTTATTGAATAATAGAGCAATGTCATAAAGGAGAGGCATGCTTTATCAACAATAGAACCCGATATACCTCTAAGTTTGTTTTCTTATTGAATAATAGAGCAATGTCATAAGGGAGAGGCATGCTTTATCAACAATAGAACCCGAGTTCATTACATTTTTAGTAATAAGTAAGAAGCCATATGACTTCAGTGTTTCATAGATCAGTTAGATGCATGGACGGAGATATACCACTGGGTCCCCCAAAATTTTAAAAAATTAAATAAATATATATCAAAACCCTTTATCTTTGATAACTGATACGGGCATACAGCACAAGCTTACAAGAATAACTTTCAAGAATAATTTACACAAGCTTGAGGATGAAGATCCTGCGCACATGCCAATCGACTTTCAAGTTGCTTTTCCTTCGCTTCTTGAGATTGCCTATAAATTAGATATTGAAATTTTTGATGCTCCAATCTTGAAAGAGATTGACAATAGGAAAAACATAAAGCTTTCAAGGTAGTTTCGGAACTCAAATCTGG
>JANKOE010000205.1:29901531-29917647 GCA_026284465.1 Erythroxylum citrifolium | reverse complement strand
TTATCAAGAGTTCACTTCGTAATAAAATGAGAGATGATCTATTGAATGATTGTTTAGTGTGTTACATTGAAAGAGATGCATTTGCAAATATTGACAATGATCTTGTTATGAAAATATTTCAATCTATGAAAAGTAGGCGAGGATCATTGTAAATTTAACTATTTTATATTCTTAATAAAACTTTATTTTTTATTTAATTTTGATATAAAATTTTTTGTGAAATCTATATTTTATTTGGGCCATCCTATCTTAAATTCCTGGCTCCGTCACTGGTTAAATGTCACTATCTAGGAATGTTGCTAAAGAGAAATCAAGCATATAGATATCTGGTACAATTTTGTCAAAGATATAACAAATTAAAGAGAAGTAAACATGGAATATAATCCTACAAGAAAAATGATTACAGATCTTATGATCAAGTCAATTATTATATATATTTTTTGTATATATGTTAAGCTATAAGGATTATATAGTACTTGAAATTATTTTTATTTTATTTCTTTCATGTGGATTTTCATAGTACTTATTATTAATAATGATGTTTAATTTGTCATATCTTAATGTAACATATGCTTAATTGAGAATTAAGCACTAGTTCTAAAAAGAATTTTAGACAAAAATTCAATTATAGAAATATAAGAGTGCTTTCAAATTAAGTATTTAGTTCTGGAAATAAATGTTTGAATGATTTTAAATTCTAGTTAAAAGAAGTATTTCAAGCATATACAATATATCTTCTCACTCGGGTAATTACATCCATTATGTAGTAGAAGTGGAGAGATAAGTTTTAAATTGATATCTTACAAATTTTAAATATCTCTTTTATGTTTTTTGCTAATTATTGTACATGAACTGAGATAGTGAAAACAAGGGCTATATATCTCATTAAATGTGTTAATTAGATAATAATTTGAGAAATTAATTACATCTAAAAGACCTACAGCTATATATCTCATTAAATGAGTAATATAATATATTAATACTTGAATGATAATTTTTTTTATAGTTTTTGTACCATTGCCTCTTTTTTTGTCTTAGACCAGGATATCTACCGGAGGACCGAATAACTAATCATCTTACTAATTTGTAAGCATTTTATAGGATGAGACAGCTGGCCAAAGAATTGAAGATTGTTCCATACCATTGCCTCTTAAGTACCCTCAGATCCTGTGTCCTATTTTTTGTGTACCAATTCTGTCCCATTTGATCTCAACTATTTATTTTTGTGGATCCACATAAATAAATGGTTGAGATCAAATGAGACAAGATTGGTAAAAAAAAAAAAGAGATAGAAGATTATGTCCCCTCTTAAGTCCTAACAAATAAATTTAAGAATCTAAATCCGTTACTGGTTTTAACGGGCACCCGTGACACACATCAAAATAAACCCGTGAATTTTCAGTATGCAAACGTCCCAGCGCAGCGAGTCTACTTAGATTTCATCAAACACCTCACATCAGCTGACATGTGAACCTACCTTTGTGTGTTGGGTTGGATTGGAACTATGAAAGATGAGAGATATGATATGCTGCATCAATGGCTTTTTCTGGCTGGACCCATCTTAGTGAAATTAAAGGGCGGACCTAACCAATAATTTTAGTGCGTATGGCGCGTGCAGTAGCTAAATCCTAGGTGTCACATTCGAGAACCACCAACAGAACGCTCCTTTGGTACAAAAAGTGCATGCAACCTCCAAAACCATCCACCCGTGAGACCACACACGTGACAGACTAGGACAAAAAACACATTTGCATTCAACAATTCCAAAGTCGAAGCCTTCATAACTTCGCATTCTCATTCTCCCACAACACAAGCCGCCAAACTTATTATATACCTAAACCATAACTAATTCCACCCAATCTCATCAACTTGGTTTGGTTTTACATGTCGTGGTGCTGCTGCCTTGGTCACATTTCTGCAGTTACTTGGACTACTATACTATACTTTTGCGTGGTTCATATGATTGTGTAAACGCAACAACTAACTGGAACGTACCAGGTGAGGCTGAGGCCATACATATCTGGTTAGGGTTTATACCTCTATTACAATGGTTCATGAATTATGGGGATGCATGCACATGAGATGTGAAATTTGCCCATCCTTCCATTGGAGGATAGGTTACTTTCCGCCTGCATGCTTTTCTGGTTAAGTAATTCATGTACCATATCTAATGGAGGAGGCCTTGGAGTCACCCGTGATTGGATTAATTCTGTTGTCGGGGGACCTACTACACAAACTTCCCTATTTCTATGGCCACAAAGAGCTCAGCTAAACAACAATGGAAAGTCACGAGATTTGTAATATTTGCTTTTACATCACCAGATTGTAACTGCATGTAATGCACATGCCATATCGTATGCGCAATAACACACCCAAGCTTCTATCCTTTTTAATTTCTCATCTGTTCATGTATGACTAGATAAAATCTATGACATCTACGTATACTTGCAATAAATTGGGGTTCCCCTGCCAACCAGAGCACATCCCTCTCGGATGGATGAGTGTTAGGGATAACAGTTCTTAAGCATATGATTAATGATGTAAAACACTATCGACCTGAGATAGAAATTGATTAGTCCCCTTCACTTATGGGTTATCTTTTTTCGATCTTCTTAAAAGCGCAATTCCAATATTAATTTTTATGACTCCATAACTGTTTAACAGGTCTTGCCTAGCCCAAGTTCCCAGGAGCTTCAGACCGCAAGCATATATTCTGCTAAGAACAAATCAATAGCAAGAACCACCTGAATACTACCAAAACGTTTCGGATGGACAATACGAGATACCCTTTCCAAGTTGGGGTAGTAGAGACAAGCCGTAGTTAAACATGTTTCCATTTCTTACGCGAACTGATGAACGTACTACGGATCTCATGTAATTGGCTTCAACAGAAAGTGATGGCTTTCTTCACATGGTGATTGTTGTCATTCCTAGAAAAGATCAGTTTACTTGGAGAAAGTTGTTTCAAAGGGTTCTATGATATAATCAATATGGGTTTACAGACCATAACCAGCTAAAGTTTAGAAACAAAGGAAATCGTTGTGAATTCCTGACCTATTTCATGCAATTCTGTGAGAGTACAACTGAAAATACATCTTTGTTCAAAGTTTCAATAAGGGCGGCCTCAACATGTCTGCTGTTTACATTACATGCCATCCTTAATCATAGCTATGGGATGATTCACAAGCCGATACTGTTGAAGATGCAAAGCTGTTTCCTCATCCCATAAGCTTAACCTTATTAGGCAATTTGAAACAATACTTGAAAGAATTGAAACGATGGAGTGCAAGAAGCCAGAGGACCACACTTAAGTTCTAATGTTTATGGGAGAGGAAATATGTAAGTGTCACCTTCAATCAACTGGGATTTTACACGTGTCGAACCTATGCATGACAACAGGTTTTCAAAGGAACTCATGGGGGAGTATAAATTAAAAGCCTTTTCTGCTCCATAGTGGTCCTTAAAACTTTGCACCTCACTTAAAGATTTCCACTGTTGGTACTGAATACTTTTTATTTCTCATCTGTTGTCTCTCCTCCATTAAATTCGACAACAACATCAGTGGAGGAGGCTAAGTATTGTTACTGCTAAATCCTCCAGAGAAGAACAGCTTGTAGCTTGTGGCTCTTGCTATCACATTGACAAGCTTTTGATCTTTTCGCTGTTCTTGGTGTGCTTGAAGGTACTCCAGACAACTATCCTTCAAGTTCAGGTCCATCTCTGTTCATGGAGATCGTTCGCTGGTCTTTACTAGTCTTAATAGCAGCGACCCTTTTCCTTCAGAATTCAAGCAATGTAGAAGGAAGGTACCACTTTCACAAGCGCAAAAACAAAACCAAAGACCCCCCTGTTTCACCACCACCTGCAAACTCCCCTGTTCCTGAAGATCCTACAGTCCCTTCAACGCCTGCTAATCCTGATCCTTCAACACCGTATGATCCTCCGACAATTCCTTCGGACCCTTACCCCAACGATCCTGGTAACTCCAGTTCTGCCCGTACATTCGACGTGACGTCCTATGGTGCTGTCGGGGATGGTTCCACCGATGACACTGCCGCATTTCGGGAGGCCTGGAAAGCCGCATGTGCGGTGGAATCTGCTATTCTTCTGGCTCCTTCAGGGTACACTTACATGATCACCTCAACAATTTTCTCAGGGCCATGTAAACCAGGACTTGTCTTTCAGGTAAACATCTTCTACTTTTGATCTGTTTCAAGTTTATTGACATTTTCATGGATTATTTGGCTCATCCAGAATTGTGATGTTGGTAAAGGTGGATGGTTGCCTTATGCCTCCTGATGGACCAGATTCATGGCCAAAAGCAGATAGCACAAATCAGTGGCTTGTGTTTTACCGACTTAATGATATGACTCTCACTGGCGGTGGTACCATTGAAGGGAATGGAGAGCAATGGTGGGATCTTCCTTGCAAACCACACAGGGTACGCTTAACTAATCAACTCTGTTTTACCTTTTATGATTACAAATTGGAGAACTTTCCTTTTCTCTGATCTTTTTTCTGCTGAGAAAATGAACTGTCACTAATATATTCACTCATAATGTGATTTCAGGGTCCTAATGGATCGACTTCAAACGGACCTTGCGGTAGCCCTGCAGTAAGTATAAATTGTTCAATCAAATTTGAATAGTAATACCATTTTTCCCATCTGAACAGCTCATATTTGTCGTTGATTTCAGTTAATTCGATTCTTCATGAGCTCCAATTTAGTAGTGAGTGGCTTAAGAATCCAAAACAGCCCACAATTCCACATGAAATTTGACGGCTGTGAAGGGGTTTTCATTGCAAAGATGTCAATCTCTTCCCCTAAACTTAGCCCCAATACCGACGGAATCCATCTAGAGAACACCAACTCAGTTGGAATATACAACACTATGATTACAAACGGTTAGTGTAATCCGATTTCTACTTACCCTCAATCTTAAACTGAAACAAATAGTAGAGAAATATCTAAATGAGAGTATGAGACACAATCCTTAACTTTGCAGTTGTGATATAAAGTGTATCTAATTGATTTTGATGTCGTGCATGTTCTTATCATTCTTCAATGCTTTTGAACAGGTGATGATTGCATATCAATTGGACCCGGTTGCTCAAATGTTGACATACAGGATGTTACCTGCGGTCCAAGTCACGGGATTAGGTACTTATCCCTCAACCTTTCTTGTGTTGATTTCCAAAGCAACATTCGGCTGCATTTTGTCCTTTCATTCAACTTTAGGAGGTATCTCGTGGTGTGACTGTGACAGTGAGTGAACAATTTTGAGCAACAACCCACAAGCCACTAGGACTTGTCCAACAGCTAGCAACTTCATGGCCGTTCTGTCATTCACTTCTGCTTCTTTACATCACTTTCTTCTAAAAGTATGAATATAGATTAGATTAATAATTGTTTGACAAGGTTTCATATCCTGCCCTGCCTTTTTATTTCTCTTTTGTAGTATGTACGTTTGTTGCTTTCCGATTATACACGAGGAAGAGACAATTAGACAACAAAGCTAAGAGCGGATGACAAAAACAGAAAACCTTATGCTTTGATTTCTATGAACCATATATGCTCACCTGCATCAGAAATATAATATGTGGTAGGATTTCCATGTCCTTTTTTTATTTTAAAAAATTATGTTTCCTGCAGCATTGGGAGTTTGGGAATGCACAATGCTCAGGCATGTGTTTCAAACATAACAGTCCGAAATAGCGTGATTAGAGAATCAGATAATGGGCTGAGAATCAAGACGTGGCAAGGAGGGAAGGGTTGTGTATCTGCCATTTCCTTTCAGAACATCCAGATGGAGAATGTGAGGAACTGCATGATTATAGACCAATACTACTGCATGTCAAAAGCTTGTCTGAACCAAACCTCAGCTGTTCACGTGAATGAAGTATCTTACAGGAACATCAAAGGCACTTACGATGTAAGAAGCCCACCGATCCACTTTGCTTGCAGTGACACTGTAGCCTGCACAAATATACTCCTGTCAGAAGTTGAACTCCTCCCACATGAAGGAGAGCTGGTGGATGACCCTTATTGTTGGAATGCTTATGGGACTCAGGAGACAGCCACTATACCTCCCATAGATTGCTTGAAGGAAGGTGAGCCTCAGAATGCAGAGGCAAGAGAGCTCCCCTCCCCTTGTACCTGCTCAACCTGAACAAGGCTCGTCCTGTTATAATTGTCGTATTCAAATCTGGGTTTTCATTGTCATTAGGCTCCATCCCTATTTGGGTTTTATGCCCTTATTGTGTGATGTGATTCAGTTCAGTAGTATATATATGTATATTTTGGCCCAGAGATTGTAGTTTAGTGGATTTTATTACATATAAAATAATAGATTTTATGATTACTGTCGAGTTCCTTTCCTATCCTTATAAAATTGTAAAACATAATGGTAGATGGGTATAAACATAGGGTTGAAGGGTAGCAACAAGATGGCGACTGGAGACAACACACAGAAGAAGAGAAGAGATGGAATTAGCGACAAAACAAAGTTTCCCTACTAAGATGTGGTCTGCGTAAATATAAAATGTGCATAATGAGGATAAAGATACTTCAAATCGTCACTTTCTTTCTTTGCATTGCATTCCTTACATGTCGCAAGACACGAACAAACTCACAGAACAAAGAGAAGTCAAAAGAAGATATCTCAACATTTGGACCCTTCAAAAGGCGACGACACGAGTTCTGACACATGACAAAGTCAAAGCCGCCAAATTTCTCAACTAGTCTCTCAATCTTCCTGCTTGTTAGCTTCTCTATATCTTCTAGCTGTTCCAATTCTCCAGTTTGTCCGCTGCACTGCCACCACCTTCTTAATATCTTCCGGTTGGTCTCCGACGTTTCAACGGACACCACACTCTTCAAATGGATGCCAAGTCTGTTTAATGCAACCTCTGCCCCTCCAATGCCACTGAAAATTGACAGCATTGTCATTCCTTCTGGAAACATAGACTTCAATCCTGAGAGATGATATCCCAAAGTATCTGTCTGGAAACAGTATTTGAGAGAATGCAACCTTTCTACCAAACTACAATCACCAGTTTGAGTATGATTAACCGGGTAGCCTAGCATTAGCTCCAAATATTCAGGCTGCATGGGACCTAATTTATTTGGACCAACCCAAACAAGATTTAACGCCTCGCAATGGTGAAGGATGCCTCTCTTCTGTTCATCTGAAAGTAAACCCTGAGAATCTTTTATATCCTTTCTGAGCCTTTCACAGAGATTAGATACTCCATCTGTTTGAAAACCAATCTGTCTAAACTTCTTCCTTGCATCCCAAGATGGCCACCACTTTTCCGTACCTGGTATTGCATCTTTAATGGTCATGGGTGGCTTTGGAAGTACATGAAACCTATTCTCAGTAGGCAGATTGTGTAGGTAGCCTTCGGTCCTACCTAATGCCGAAAACAACTCAGTATCCACGAATTCAGGAGTGGTTGCATACAAGAACTGCGATATTTTTCTCCAAACATCCAATGAAATGTCCACAACATGCCCATAGAAAAAACATGGGGGTTTAGTTACCATCCGGTTGAGATTACTGCATGAGTCCGATCTGAAAGCTTTGGACATATCAACCGCAGAAATTCTAACATCAAATTTTTGTTCTAACCATACAGGTTCAGAATAGGAGCTGGAACCCTCTGTACACCCATGTTTTGGCCTTTTTCTTTTGTTGTTTTTATCCAACCCAAAATTCCTTAGGTGGGCAACCGGATATTCCTCAGTGTATTCATCCTCTTCTTTTGGTCTTTTTCCTTTAGGCTTCTCTGTTATATCTTTTGATCTGGAACTACCATCTACATTTAAATCCTCAGTTTTTACTCGTACTGAACCACACAAAATGTCTCTTACCGTTTTCTTCTTGCTGAAATTCTTAGGGGTATGCTGCATAAGAACAAGATAGAAGCTAAATTACCAGCAAATCGACTGATAAAAAATTTGGAGCATGTACAGCTATTGCATTAAGCGTGTAGCCAAGGAAACAAAGTGAAAACTTAAATAATTTCTCTGGTTCGTTACGCAAAACATGCACTGGATTTCCTTCACAAAATGTTCTAATTCTCAACACTTGCCAACTTAAACCATTTTAAGTTTTAACTCAACACCAAAAACATACTTCCTATCTTTTCTACACCAATGAGCTTGTCAAAATATTGAACAATAGACAGCTCTTAGATCGTTATGAAAAAGAATTCCAAAAACACGAAGAACAATATAGAGATAAGACTTTTAAGTCATAATACTTGTGAACTGGAAATTTTAATGATCCTTCATGAGAAACAAAAACCTTTTTTACCGTTGTATACTCTTCACCAAGTTGATGAGCGCAAATCAAGTCAGCAAGCTCTGTAATTGGAATTTCGGATCCTGAAAGTTGGCAAACTGCTCGTCACATATGGAATAGGAACCTAAATAACAGGTTATCCTTGGTGGAAACAAATGATTATGATGTATAGACAATAAGCACCATCAACTCAGTAGAAATGTGAATTAAAACTCAAATAATAGTAAGAATAACAGGAGGGTAAAAACATGACAATTTTGACAAGTTAGACCTATTATACAAAACTTAATTGTACAACACCAAGATTCAAACTGTACCATAAAAATAACATTTTGTTACCAAAACATAGATAGGGAGTTTGGCCGGGTCAGGCTGGCCCAACCAGGCCCGTTGACCGAGTTTTGGGCTTTTTTTCCCCCAAAAAGTCAAGCCTCAGGCCAGGCTTTTTCCCATAGTAAAATTACGTCATTTTGAACGGATATGTTGTTAATCTGATACTTGTAAAATGACATCGTTTTGCGCTCATTGCAAAACGTCATTTTAGGCTTATTAGATTATGTTTTAAGTTTTAACCTAGAGTAAAACGATATATATAAACTCTTCTCTTCTTCTTTTTCTTCATTTTCATCGTTCACCATTGCACCCTAACATCGTCTTCTCCAATCTTCGGGCAAAGGCAATATCTCCTTTGGCTACTACACTCCCAGCTCTCGCCACCTGTTGTCTTCATCATCTCCACCAGGTGTCAATGTGTCATCTTCTTCTTATATTTTTCATCTCCAGAATGTCGCCTCCCAACTCCCACTCCTTGGCTGTGTCCTAGCCCACCCACCAAGGTAAGTCCTTCATGCAGCTTCCAATGGACTTTGAATTGAACTAAGCTTGCCATTGTTCAATGAATCAATTTCTTGTGGATTGTGTTTGTTGGTTTTTGCTCATGTATTCAGCGACTTACACGGTCATATATATAAGTCCGTGAAAACTTCAAAGTGACTTACACATTACATGATCACATACACATCCGCGCAAGCCCGCACAAAAATTTCGTAGTGACTTACAATGTGACATATACGCCCACAAAAACACACACACAACTGTGTATTATGTCACACAATCATAGTGACTTACACAATCAATTACACGACCATGTAAGTCACTGATACATTTTAAATTGCTCCGCGAAGTGTTCTTTTCATTTTTTGATCTCTTTCCCTTATATGTTACATGTAAATGTTTATGAATAACTTATATAGTTGTATATGTTGATTATTTCAAATGGATGAACATATTCCTTCACTAAAGAGTTATAATATGGTACCAGAGAGTATACGACCGGAAACTTCTAATCTCATACCAAGTGAAGATAGAGTCCTAGTCCATTGACAAGTGATGTTTGGAATCACTTCAACAAGGCTAGATTAATGGACAAAGTAAACTAGATTAATGGACAAAGTAAAGAAGGTTAAATGTAAATATTGTCACAAGATGTTGACTAGGAATTCAAACAGTAGAATCTCTCATTTAAAGAGTCATTTGGATTCGTATAATAGAAAGAAGATCATATTAGGAGGTCAAATAGTTTTTACCCCTGTCCTGATGAAAGGGAATAATGAAATAAATGCTACAACTTATCACAACAACAGTTCAAAGTTCTTGATAGCTAGTATGGTTGTTGGTGATGAAAATTAACTCTTTAAAATTGATAGCAAAAGATTTAAGATTTTACTCAGTTCACTGTAATCGACCTTCAAAATCCCAACTCCGAATATCTTAAGAAAGACATTATAAAGATATACAAGAATAAAAAGAAAGAAATTTTAAAAATGTTGTCAAGTATTGCTGGATAGGTTACTATCACAACAGACATATAGACTGTCAATAACTGAAAGAAGGTTTATACAATAGTGGCAACACATTATATTGACAATGATTGAACTCTACGCAGTAAACTACTAAGATAAATTATATTTTTTAATATTGTTAAAATTATTTTTTGATTATTCTATGATTGTTATTTTTTCATTTATGTGTCATTGCATATAAGAAAAAGGTTGACAATCATATTGGTCGAGTATTTAATAGATTGGAATATCGATACAAAGTTATCCACCATAACAGTTGACAATTATACCGTGAACGATATGATGATTGAAAAGGTGAATAATAAGTTACAAGTTGAGAGCTTATTGGTTGGTGAGAAGTTTCATATGCATGTTTTGTGCATAATTTGAATTTGATTAAGGATGAGCTGGAAATGATAAAGGAAGCAATAGATTCGATTCAGGATAATGTGGTATATTAGAGTACAACACCTAAAAGAGTTGAAAAATCTAAAGATACTGCACGACAACTATGCTTTTTGAAGACGAAGAAGTTGGTATTGGATTGTCCTACTAGATGGAACTTAACCTTTAAGAGGTTAGAGTCGACAATCCTATATGTTGAGGTGTTTACCAGGTTGAGACAAAAAAATTCTTAGAACACTTGTCTATCTACAGAAAGCAATGAGAGTTGGCTAAAGAATTTTGTACGCAATTGGAAATATTTTATACTATTACTAAATTGCTTTCGAAAACAAGTTCAACTTTGCACAATTGCTTTAGCAATACGTATGAGATTAGAAAAGCTATATCTAATTGGATGTTTGATTCTAATAAAGTGAACCAAATTATGATGGATTAGATGACAAAGAAACTTAGTCTTTATCAGTATACATACATATTGCGACAATCATATCTGTGCTGAACTCAAGATATAAAAAGGAAGGAGTTAATTTTATATATAACGTTTTGTATGGTGATTGTGTTTAAGAGCAGGTTAATGTCATTAAACAATTATGGTATGATTTGTTTAATGATTATCAACTCAGATTGTACAAAATTCAGGATCGTAATAGTTCGGGCTATTTAGCTCCAACTTCAGGTGCAGTTTGTTACTCTCATTTATACAGTTCATGAAAAAAAAGAGCTAGAACTTCTTCTAGTATGGTGGAGTTGGATAAATATTTAGCGAAAGATTATTTGGCCGAAATTGAAGGCATGGAATTTGATATATCATTATTGTGGAAGAATCATGAAAATAATTTTTCGATTGTGCAAATAATTGCACAAGACCTATTTGTAATTCCATCATCTACTGTTGCTTCAAAATCAGCCTTTACTACTAGCAGTCAGGTTATTAGTTCTCATCATGCTCGACTTTATCCTCGTACTGTGGAAGCATTTGTGTGTCAAAAATTAGTTAGATGATAAAAATATCAAGGATAAACTCTTTCCTTTATAATATATTAATTGTCTCTTTTTATGATATTACCATAGGTTTTTTATGCGAAGATGACCAATCATACTCATTTAATTAAAAAAATTCAATAAAATATTAAAGATAAAGATATATTTAATTGTTTATTAATTATTATAATGTGCTTAAGATTCATTTAATGCAATTATTACAATATTAGATATAGTATTTTTACATGCAAATAAAGTTGTACAAACTATTGTCAATCTTAAATATAACGATTATTTATCCCCCTTCCTGTACTATAGGTTTGTTATCTTTAATCTTTTTTTAATGAAATTACTTATTTTTCATATGATTGCATTTTTTTTTGTAATTGAAGATATAATTATTTACTTATGTCTTTTCTTTTTAAAACAACTTCAATATCTGTTGATTCTACTCTCCACTCTCCAAGACTCCAACATTAGTTGATTATTTCATCTAGAATTTTTATAAATTATATGATTAAAAAATTTGGATAATTTATTTTGTAAATTATATCATCAATTAAATGAATGTCGCATTTCTCATAGAAATGAGAGAAGTAGTTTTGTAAATTGAATATTTTTTGTAAATTGTATCATTAAAGCACTAAATTTAATATCTTTCTAAATATAGAGATAATAATTTAATATCTTGCTAAATATACATATAATAATATGTGAATAAATAAGCAAAAATAAACTCACATCAATGGCTTTAAGCTAACTCAAATTTGAAAAACGTATTTCTAAAAAAATTAAGTGATTAGCTATTTAAAAGAGCGACCTAATTGAGTAACCGAGAGTTTTCATGAAAAGGTGTTTACTTTCATGTCAAAAGGTTAGATGAACTTTCAAACAAGTCTCTATATGCTCCTTCTTTATTCTAAAATTTAAAGATTCATTTTTTTGATAATTCAAGTTATCAAAATGTTTAAAAGTTTAAGCGTCTTATTCATTCATGTACGTTTAATATATACATTTATTAAAAAATTCATTTTTCATTAACTAAGTGTATCATCAATTAAATGAATTAATCTTTTTTATTCAATTCCTTAAAAATGAATTCATTTCAACTTATTTATTTTATCAATTTATGTATGTTTAATATATTGATTCATTTAAAAACTCATTTTTATAAATAAATTATTTATTTCGCATATATAATCTTTTTTGTTCACTTCCTTCAAAAATAAATTTAATATCAATTTATTCATTTTCTATACGTTTAATATATTGATTCATTAAAAAATTCATTTTTAACCAATTGTATCATCAATTCAATGAATTTTGTAGTTCTCATGTATAATATTTTTTCTTCACTTCCTTTAAAAATGAATTTAATTTCAACTTATAAATTTTATCATTTTATGTACGTTTAATATATTCAATTAGTAAAAAACTCGATTTTCATTAACTAATTGTATCAATTAAATTAATTTTGTATTTCTTATCTATAATCTTTTTTGTACATTTCCTTTAAAAATAAATTTAGTTTCAACTTATTCATTCCAAAATTTTATATACACATTTTTTTTTAAGTTTAAAAAATATTTTAAAAGGGGCTTCTTTGGCCCGAACCCACTGCCAAGCCTACCAAAACATGAATTTATAGAGAATTTGATTACATACCGAACTTCTCAATTGCCAAGGAAACTTCATTCTCAGAGAAACCCAATTCAAGCAAATGAAGTGTTTTCTCCATAGTCCCAAACAATGTTTCATTACTAGTATCCTGAAAATTAAAAGGCCAAAGAAACTGTTCAATACTATGCATATAACATATCTGACAACAACAATAGTATAATAAACATAAATCTGCAAAAAGCCATGGAAGTTGATTTGATCAAGTTTATTTATCGATTAGCAGGCTAAGGGGTTACTCTTCATAACCTTACAGTCGAGGCTATGAGAATTGCAAGGAGAGGTGACCTACTACTGTGGAAGTACAGGATACCATGAAACCAAAGAACTCTATTCTTTAATTGTCCAGCTAACAATTCTGCAAGAATATTGGGGTTCCCGTAAGGGTTTGCAATTCTTGTAATAGCAATGTTGAGTTTTCGGTTCACATAATTCATACAATTAAGTTCTTTTTTCATATTAATCTGTAATTCTTCTATTCTTTTAGATCTACCTTGACACAACTAATCATACATAATTTCCAGAATCCAAGAAGAATGCCTCGACTCACATGCAACTAACATCACTGAAAGAAACTAATGAAACACAAGAATGGCTATCTCTATATTTTCTTCTCTCTTCTAGTGTAGGGGGGTCTTTAACTTAACCACAACTTTAACAAACCTAATGCACTATCTAATGCAATCGCTATCCTTGTATAGATTTTGGTAAAACGTCAAGAAGTGAAGACCTCATTCTTTTCTGCATCATCATTATCAACCATTTCATTGTCCAATCTTTCAGCTTCTTGGGCAGCAAAGATGAAATCCACTACTTCACAAACTGGAGCATCCATCCCTAGTTATAACATCACGGGCCAACAAGAAATTTCTAAGAAAAGCTTCTTATTTTACATTTCAAGTGCATGGTTTGTCGAAAAACAAGAAGGAATAACTTATCATGCAAGACATAGTCATCAAGCAAGCAAAGTATTACCAAGAATTTAAGCAAATAAGGCAGATCAAGACAAGAAAAGGAATATAGAACTCTTCAAGGGAGTTTTTTTAATCATCAATAGGTTATCCTTCAATAGTTATTTAGAGTGGATTTAAACTGATCATTTATTTGTTCCTCAGTTGAAAAGTAATGTTTTTGAGACTCCAGGAGCTGTATCAAAATACAATCTAAAGGGTGCAACTATTGGTAAAAGTATGAATTTTGTACAATAAAATCCAATCTGACACAGGCAAAGTTGTCTATAATGCAACAGAATTTAGCATGCATATTTGGATTCTTCAGGGTTAAAAGGGTCTGCCACACTAAGGACTAGAGAAAGAGCATTAAGCTTTTATATTAATAAATCAAGAGTTATTTGACTTGGCTTATGAAACACACATTTAAGTGACAGCATCAGACTGAATACCCGTCAGAACTTATTAGTTGATCCTACTTCATTTTCGCAAAGAGACGAAAGAATTGCAGTTTCTATTCTCCAGATTTTATTCCACACACAGTTTCAAAATGTTCTAAGTTTCATGGAAAAATAACATGCAAACCCATATTGCCTAGGAAGTTGCGAGTCTAATCATAAGGGGAAGCCCTGCAATTAAGAAGAGTCAACTTATAGTTTTAAATAATGATACAATTTCCACAACCCTAAAGTAAATACATGCATTAAAAAAAACTTTTTCATACCAAGCTTATCCATGGCAAACTCAACCTCATCTGCAGAGAAATCCATCTTTAGCAAATAATTCCTTTTGTCCATGCAAACTTCATCAAATACATCTGGCTCCTAAAAAAAGGGTAACTTTATTAAGCCACAACAAAGGGATCATTTAGAAACTAGGATCGATGAATACAATCATTGATGTCAATATAGATGATGGCAATAATATCAGGGCCTTATTTGAAGGACGAAGTTGAACAACAAGTAGGCAAGCTTAAGATTTAACCAGTAAAGCCTAGGAATTGTCTAGCAAAATAAACAATAAAATCATTCAAGAAATAGAGCCACAATTAATAAATGGATGCATGAGGATGAAATGTAGAGATGGTGCATATAGATCATAAAATAAACAAGAGGATAAGTTATATTTCGCAAATAAGGCACCTGCAACGAACCTCATGAATAATGATTAAATAGATTCAAGAGAATCTTTTAGACAGAAATTGTTCTTGAATCTATCAGACGGAAATTGTTTTAACACAGACAAGTTGTTCCAAATACCTAGCAGGAAAGATTCGTGAAGCATAACGTTGAAGAAGTATTAGAAGCATACCACTTTTGGTTGAACAAAAGTGAAGTATTCAGCAGGAGTGCTTGTGTCTTTGTCATTGAACAGGCTATCCAATGAATCTGAAGAATCAGACTTTGCCTTTTGTGGAACCTGCCATACCAAAGTAGGTTAGAAATTGAGAAATTTCTTCATTAAGAAAACTAAAATATTTCACCCAATAACCAAAGATTAGAAACAAAAGGAATGTATTATTTAATTTATAAGCTACAGATGGAACTTTTAATAAAAGCTTAGTTTACTACATATACTTCACAAGCATATGTCCTCGTGAACAAATCCATCAAGCCATTCCATTAGCAACTGTTGACCACTACTACTCTTTATAACTGAAATTTTTTGTAAGATCAAGTAGAATTCGATCTCCTCAATACTGTATTGCGAAAATATGCCAACAAAGAGCATCTAAGTCCGGCCATATGGCATTCTAAACTTGTTTATGATGGTTAAGCATAAAAATGGAATCCTCGTATGTACAACATGGAAAATTAATGATTATTGAGACAAGCTATCAAGAGACTATTTGATCCACATTGACAACTAAGCATATGGATAAAGAGTAATAGAATCCGTGGAATAATGCACTTCTCACCATTTGGAAATGTGATACAAAACCACAGGAGAAAATGA
>JANKOE010000205.1:29877481-29901431 GCA_026284465.1 Erythroxylum citrifolium | reverse complement strand
TGCACTTCAACCATGTAATTATTCTTAAATCCCCCATCTACTTTCCATAAAGGATCACAAGCTAGTTCTTGCAAAACATCGACCAAAGCTTCAACCTCATCATCCTTCCAATACTGCTTATTCTTTCCCCTCCCACGAGCAGCCATAGCCATTCCTAATAAAAGAACGACAAAGTAACAGTTATCAAAGAAATAACATATAACAAAAATAACTTTGTTGAAAAATTTAAAGCATACACATGTAATCTAATAAGTCACGAACACATAGTCAACCAAACAGAGATGTTCACGTGGGTGCATTTCAAAAGTAATCCAATAACTGAAAGTTATATATTACTAATAGTAAACAAACATAGATGTTCAACATTCAGGTACATTAATCGAAATCAAAACATTTCAACAATCTAATAAGCATATGAAACAAACATATCTTCAATTACTAATATACATCGTTATCATTGGATCTATTCATCCATATATTATACATGTTGTTTGCCATATTATTCCTGAATGTCAACCACTCATCAGTTGGGCTAATTGGTGCAATATATTATATTTCATCATCTTCTTCACTCTCATCTTCCTTAATATTCTCTTCATCTTTCGTGATTGACTCTTGTGGGTTAAAGCTCATTAACTTGCGAATCAAGTTATGCAGAAAGGAACAAGCCATTATAATGAAAACTTGGGTTTCAATTGAGAAAATGAAGGGGATGCAAGGATCTTCCATCTTCCTTTCAACAATCCAAAGCATCTCTTAATAACATTCCTTGCTTTGGAATGTTTCATATTAAAGTATTCATCTTCTGTATCTGGTCGATGGCCATCAAATTCTTTAAGATGATAGCGTTGCCCTCGATACAAAGCAAGAAATCCATTTACATTGCAATATCTAGAGTCAACCAAGTAATAACATCCTTCATACTTAAACAATAAGTTATGATTGAGCAACATAACTTAAAGAGAAGCAAAATTGGATATTGTAATATAAATTTACCTCGAGGGACTCGTAGACTATGAGGCCTTGAGATCGCATCTCAAAGTACACGAGCATCATTTGCAGAGCCCTCCCAACTAGGCAATACATATATGAATTGCATGTTTGGGCAACAAACCCCTAAAACATTTGTTGAAATACATCCTTTTCTTATGTGATATCAGGGCTTATCTTCATTAGGAGGTGTAACATTAATTAGTGTCCCATCTAAGGCTCCTAGGCAACCCTACAAATTAAAACTAAAAGGTGATTTAGCATATAAAAGTTATGATATTAATGTTATAGGTTAATTATAATGTTCAATTACCTGAAAACATTTCCATCTCTCATCTTGACAATCTTGAGTAATGGGCTCCGGCTTCTTGAGCAAAATATGATGCAATCTTATAATTGCATGAAGAACTTGATGGAATTGCCGACTTACGGTTTCTTTACTACGGAGAAAAAGTAGGCTTATTGTCCTACTCTTTTTATGGTGAGCTAAGGTGTATATGAACATTGCTACAACCTCTTCTACGGATGTGTTCCTAGTGTCTTTTAAACCTCCGACATCTCTTACCATATCACACAATATCCTGAAGGTTGCTCTATCCATACGAAGTTCACTAATGCAGGCATTATCACAATCCATGGTCAATCTAAACATCCATCTCATTCTCTCAATCCTTTTTTCTTCCTTTGTTTTAATTTCACGGATCGTATATTGAAGGTACAAACAATAGATAACATAATGGAGAGCAAATAAGAAAACCATCGAATTATTTGTTGTTTGTTGAAGTATCAAAAGTTGCTTTAGTTTGTGCTGTCGTTTGCGAATAGGGGGGCGAGCCATGTTGATCTACATTAAAAAAAATCAGAAAATAATTGTCCAACATATAGACAGGGCATGTTTGATAGTGTAGTAATACCGAGTGTTGATAGTGTAGTTACACCATAATTTAATAGTGTAGTAACACCATATTGAATAAGGCAACAACCAAGAAAGGATGGGATGCATCTATGAAATGGGAAATTTTCATGATAAATAAGAGTGAAACAACACCAACAGCAGTAAAACATCATCAGCCCAAAGATAAAACACAACTTAAAATTGAAAGACACCACATTGATATTGTGCATAAAATAGGAGCTTTATATTTCTTTATGTACATTTCTTTATGTAGAGACATTTATATTGTGCATAAAATAGGAGCTCCGGAATCTAAGAAATGCAAGTCCATAAATGAAGAACTTACAGGAACTCGATCTCGGTATGTCTTGATGGTCTTGTTAGATTCTTGGGGTCGTTCACCTACATCATAACCACAGACATCGTTTAATGTAAACAAATATGTATGACTTCTAACATCGAAAGCTAGGTATTGCCAAAGATATTAGCATAAAGTAATAAAAGCAACAAACTTATAAGTGTAAGACTGAGAAAGAATAAGGAAACAACAGAGTAATCAAGAAAGCTGACACATATTTCAGCATATCATATTTCAGTAGTGATCTTTCTTTCAGCATTTGTTTCATAATATAAATGAAGTTGCTACAGGCT
Source organism: Erythroxylum citrifolium (assembly GCA_026284465.1). NCBI lineage: Eukaryota > Viridiplantae > Streptophyta > Magnoliopsida > Malpighiales > Erythroxylaceae > Erythroxylum > Erythroxylum citrifolium. The sequence goes on along the minus strand of JANKOE010000205.1, from coordinate 29,898,895 downwards.
TTTATATTTCACTTCAGTGTTTGTATAGAACCTTTTATATAATTAACTTTCAAGTCAATTTAATCCTTTTTTGTTATTTGGATGGTGAGCTTTCAATCTCTAATATTATATAATTAACTTTCAAGTCAATTAAGTTTTGCAAATTCAAATTGATTTGCAATCAATTTTGAACAATATTAGAGATAAGGATTCTCTTTTAAGACTTATACAGTAATATCGTTATTGTATCATTTAAATTTTCAACCAACCATAAAGCAACATTCTTTCAATACGAGCATTAACACGTGAACATGTATATATTGAGAGTATAGTGTTTGAAATTATAAGACACCAAGTAAAGATGGCTTAAGGATTCAACCAATTCTTTATACAGTAATTACAACTATTGACGAGATGATATCACTTTTGCAATTAATCCTATTATTCAATTGATATATGTATATATATGTACATATATATATATATGTATATATATATCTATATGTATATATGTATATGAATATCTATATGTATATATGTATATGTATATGCCAACAAAGAGCATCTAAGTCCGGTAATATGGCATTCTAAACTTGTTTATGATGGTTAAGCATAAAATGGAATCCTCATATGTACAACATGAAAAATTAATGATTATTGAGACACGCTATCAAGAGACCATTTGATCCACATTGAAGACTAAGCATATGGGTAAAGAGTAATAGAATCCGTGGAATAATGCACTTCTCACCATTTGGAAATGTGATACAAAACCACAGGAGAAAATGAAGAAACAAGGCCAACCAGACAAAAAGGTACTTACATACACTATCTTAGATATCCCTAGTTTGAGCATACAACAGCTTAAGATAAATAGAGCATGAACATGTGAAGAGAACTATAAATCTAAGGCTGTGACAAGAAATGATGATGTCTTCATTGATGCAGATTGTTATCCAAGATTGATAATCACTATGAAATCTACTTAACCACAAACTCTCTCCAAGAAGAAAGCAATTTGAAAACAAAAAAATGAAGAGAAGAGTTACCATTAAAAATAGAACTATCAGTTACTTACGGAGCATTCAATGAGAATCTCCAACAAGAAGTCAGCATTGTCTCTACCTAGATTTAAGAGAAGATACAGGAAAAGTATTTGCATTACATGATGGACGTAGATCACATGGAAAATGCGACATCGTCACTAATACTATAATAATTGAACTTTCCTCATGTTTGACCAAGTCTAACCCCATATGATCGTGTGCATCTAACCCTCTTACAAACTGTGTACCCCAGTCCTGTGCATGTCCGTGCATTACATACCATTTTCCTTAATCACTTTATCAACAAGTGATGCAGAGTAACCCATCTCAGTAAAGAAAGATCTTAAATTGCTTCGCGATGAACTTGCACCGTTATCCTGATAATCCCAAAAAGGAAGGTTTGTAGGCATGATAAGTTTGAGGGTAAGATTTGAGAACATAAACTTTCCTCGAATCGGAGAAAAAGCTTACCGCAAATTGGCTTGAACGGATGGTTTCAGACGGAAACTCCTCAAAGTCTAACTTCTCATGCTTAGGCAGCAAAGGGTGATTGGCGTTTGGATTGCCCATCAACAACTTGTTTACATCACCCTGAAGACTATAAGCATAAGACCAAGACAGGTGATTTTCAAACATTATTGTTTGACAATCATAGAAGCATTCCGAAAGCAACAACTCAGGAGATAAATAGAATAAGCCCTTCAAAAGGAAAAGCAAAAATGAAAACTATACTAGTCTAATGATAATAAGCATAAAATCATCGAACCAGAAGTTGCAATCTAAAAATTGAAAAGATTGCAAAAAGGGTATACAACATCATAACTCTTTAAGGAAAAAGGCGACGACTTTTTTTTATAACTTAAAAAAAGAAGATATGAGAAATCATTGAGTGAAATTGAAGAAAGCAAAGTCTCAGGCCCCGACGAGAAACTCTTACCAACGAGGTGTCGCGAAAACGGTTAGAATTACAAATTAGCGTTGCTGATGATGGACAGAGCTGCTCGTCCTAATCCTAGGACAGGCGGTGCTTCGGCTTCCCCCCCTTTATATGCTATTTTTATTTTTTGTTAATACTGATATAGCTCATAATTTCGTCACTATTTTTTTATATATATAAAAAGGAAAGATAAACCAGCTACAATATGGGTCGGAAAAAACAGGTTTCCGACTGATCCTCGGCGAGGATAAAATGACATCCTATTGGTGGATCTTCGAAATAAGTGACTCCTATAGCAAAATGAGTGGCGTAGCGTACCAGCCAGTCAGCACAACGGTTGCCCTCTCGATAAGTGTAACTATGGGTAACAGTCCAGTTGCGGGAGAGCAACTCATGGATACTCTGGACGATGGGATTGAGTGCCTGGGCTCGATCGGGAGCGGAAGAAATCAAGTGTAGCGCCAATGTGGAGTCCGCTTCCAGAACAATTCTGCGGTATCCGAGTTCCCAGGCTAATGAGAGCCCAGTACAAAGCCCCCAGAGTTCCGCCGACAAAGGAGGACACCATCCAATATTGTGAGTGAACCCGCTGAGCCAAGTATCCGCACTGTTCCGTAGAAGTCCGCCAGCTGAGGCTGAGAGCGAAGAGCAGTTATTGGCGCCATCAGTATTGAGCTTCACCCAGCCTGTGCAAGGTGGGCGCCAACTGATGAGATGCTGTTGGCGAAGGCGGGGACCGAAACCCGCTGGAATCAGCCAAACAGCTGCCTGGCTGATAAGACCTGCATAAGACAAAATACAAGTCATGGGTGAGGAAGGCCAAGTAAAGGAAGCTTCAAATAAAGTCCGATTGCGCCAAGTCTAAAGGAGCAAGCACGTGATGCCAAAGAGGACCGACCAAGCGTGGCCATGAGCCCGTCCATTGTGTCGCAGATTATGCAAGATCCAGTCTCGCCCAGACGCTGTGAAAAAGCCTCGGGGAAGAACATGTGGGGAAAAGGTGGACCACACTTGTTTGGCTTGGCGGCAATCTCTCATGACATGCAGGGAGGATTCAATGGCGTGGCAATGGTGACAAGAGGCATCCAAGGAGATATGTCGGCGGACAAGATGCTGCCTAGTGAGAAGGCGATCATGTGCCAACAGCCAAATGAAGGAACGTATACGTTGGGGACCCGGCTAGTGCTAAATCGCCTGAGGCCGATCCTTGTTGTGTCCAAGACTCAGGGAGTAAGCGGATGCGACCGTAAAGTCCCCCGTAGCCGAATAACCTCATATCAGTCTGTCGGGACACGACTGGGGCGTAGGGGAAAAAGTACCAGCAATGAGCCTACAGATAAAGGGAGAGAGGTATGGTTGAATAATATAACAGAGGACCTAGATGCGGAAGCCAAAGATCAAGCCAGAAACGGATCCTAGATCCGTCCCCGACGGTCCATTGAAGGCCTGGAGAACTAGGTGCCAGGTAGCCTTGATACTGTTTCAGATCATCGACCTACCATTGCCTTCCAGAGCAGTGGGGATATTGTTGGCATCAAATTTGTACTTTGCAAAAAGAAGATGCACCCATAAAGCCTGAGGTTTGGTGAGCAACGCCCAACCTAATTTTGCTAAAAAAGCATCATTAGTGGCACGGATTTTTCGGATGCCAAGTCCCCCTGATTGCTTGGGTTGACAGACGGCCTCCCAGTTAACGAGATGTACTCGATTTGTACCATTGGAGTTCCCCCGTAAAAATTGTCGCATCAGTTTCTTCACCTCATCACATAGACTGCGGGGGAGCCGAACCGTTTGCATAGTATAACTAGGGAGTGCCACGATAACTATCTAAGTCAGGATGGTACGACCGGCCATAGCCAAAAGGTTAGCGGACCACCCTAAGAGCCGGCGGTGTATGGCATCAAGAATATGTTGGTAGGTGCGTTTGTTCACTCGTTCGTGCAGCAGTGGCACCCCAAGGTAACGTCCGAGGTCAGATGTCCGTTGAACTTGCAGAGTGCAGCTGAGAGCGGTTGTGACAGAAGGAGGAACATTTTTAGAGAAATAACAACTGGATTTAGCGAAATTGACCCGTTGGCCAGACGCGTCACAAAACTGGTGAAGAGTTTCTCGAATGACCGCTACTTGATCATGCGAGACTTCGACGAAGAGAATGAGGTCATCCGCAAAGAACAAATGAGTGAGAGGGGGACCGAATCGACTGAGGGTGATCGCCCGCCAGCGTCCTTGAGTTACCACATGATTAATAGCATGCCCTAGACGCTCCATGCAGAGAACGAACAGGTAGGCGAGAGAGGGTCACCCTGGCGGATTCCGCGAGTGGGGTGGACTATGGCACTAAGACCTTGCCAGGTCACTTGCATGGAGACGGTGGAGATGCAATGTTTGATGAGGGTAATCAGCGAGGCAGGGAACCTGATCGCAGTGAGGGTATCGAGAATGAACTCTCAGGATAGTCTATCATAGGCTTTCTCTAAATCCACCTTTATAGCCATAAGTCCTTTGGGGCTCGTTTTTCGTTTCATGGTGTGAATGACTTCCTGAGTGATGATAATGTTATCAGTGATCTGTCGGCCAGAAACGAAGCTGCTTTGGTTCGGGGCTACCAGATTGTCGAGGTAAGGTTTAAGCCTGTTCACAATGATCTTAGAGAGAGCCTTATAAAGAACAGAACAAAGAGCAATAGGGCGGAAGTGGGTAATGGACGTCGGGGACGAAAGCTTAGGGATGAGAACCATGATGGTTCGGTTGAGCTCGGGGTCCCAGGCGTCAAGCTGAAAATGATGTTGCAGGAAGCTGGTGACAGAGGGGCCCAGGGTCTCCCATTGGGATTGATAAAACAGAGCAGAGAAACCATCAAACCCTGGGGCCTTGTGGGGGTTCATACTGTGAACTTTAGCCGAACTTCCTTAGGGTCAAGAGGGCGAGCCAAATCCGTTTGAGCATGCGGAGGAAGGGGAAGAAAGTGCCCAGGCAACTGAGGGCTAGGGCATTGGGTAGCTGTGTACATCACCTCCAGAAAAGTGTGGGCCAATTGTCGAAGGTTCGTAGAACCTAAGATGAGAGTGCCCTTAGTATCAGTCAAGGCGTGAATCTGGGCTCGGCGTTGTTTTTTTCGGGTGAGAGCGTGGTAGTATTTGGTATCCGATCACCCTGACCAAGCCATTGACCCCGGGGTTGTTGGTGCCATTACAACTCTTCTTGCAACAGGAACTGCTCTAGTTCTGTCCGGAGGTACTCTTCAAGGTCCCGAAGAGAGGCCGAAGCAGGCGCATCGAGGTGTTTCTGTATGCTTTCGAGTCTCGCCAGCAATCGCTGCTTCCGATGAAAAATGTTGCCAAATATGGAATGGTTCCAATGCTTAAGTTTATTAGACAGAGACCGTAGCGAACCTGTAATGTCCGAGGCAGTAGGACGCCAATGTTCCGCAACAAAAGGGCCAAAGCCTGGGTGGGTTAACCAGGTGGATTGAAATCTAAAAGTCGGAGGACGCAGGAGGTTGTCCCGAACATTGGTAAACGTGATGAGGAGGGGGCGATGGTCCGACTTCAGAAAAGGAAGATGAGTCACCGTTGTTGAGTGGACCGTTGTATGCCAATTATTATTGCAGAAGGCTCGGTCCAGGCGGGCGAGAATGTTGCCCCTACGCCAGGTAAAATGAGGTCCGGAGAAGCCTAAATCCAAGAGGTTACAATTGTGCACATAGTCCCGAAATTGGCGATTAACAGAGGGTTGCAGCCGAGAGCCACCATACTTATCCGTAGCTTCTAATTTGGCATTGAAATCGCCACCAATCAGCCAAGGTTGGGTTGTGATGTGAGCGAGCTATTGGAAATACCCCCAGAGGTAGTGCTATAAAGAATAGTTTGGACTAGCATAAACGGCAGTGAAAACAAAAGAAAAAGTGCCCCAGTCAACACAAGCGTGAATAAATTGGCGGTGCGCGAGAAGGATCCGGACCGAAAGATAAGGTTGCTAGAGAAGCCAGATTCTGCCCGAATGCCCTACCGCGTCCACCCGATAGGAATGAGTAATACCCAAGTGTCGAATGATCTTCGAGGCTCGGACCCCACTAATACGAGGTTCGACAATGACAAGCAACCCCAGTTTGTGGGTACGCATATAATTCTTAAGGATAGGCTTGAAGGTCCGTCCTCCAGCCCCTTGACAATTCCAGAGAAGGATCGACATAAAACCAGATAGCGTAGAATTAAATGGCTGGAGGGCAGGCTGGCAAGACAGTCGACTCTCGGGACGGGGTCAGGAATTGGCCCTGGGTGGACTCGGTCATTTGGGTATCGGTTATGGGCTGTTGGCTTTTAGCCGGAGGCAAAGTGAAAGTTGTGGGATGCAGCATTGGGAAAAGTAGTTTTTATTTAAGGTTATGTAATTCTTTTGGTAGCCGCCCATCTTTTAGTAGTAGGTATCTTTGATACTATCTAGAATCAAACGTGAATTTACCTATTTATGAGTCTGTGTGGGTGACTCATAAGTTCCAGAATAATCGGGCGAAATTTGAAACTTGAGTTATCAAAATAAAAAAAAACTGAATTGTATCGATTGATTTCATCGAATTAATTGAAACAAATCAAATCGATGTAATATTTTTTATTTTTATTTTCAAAATAAAAATATTTATTTATTTCTGTATTTATATTTGATTTATTCTATTGTAATAATTCATAAAATTAGTTTTTACTTTTTATTTCTATTTTTATAACTGGATTTATTATCAATTCAATATATATTATTTAATTATTTAATATTAACTAATAATAAAATTACAATTTCATTTTATTTAATAATTAAAATTTTATTAAATTTTAATTATTAAATAAAATGAAATTGTAATTTTATTAATAGTTAATATTAAATAATTAAATTTTAATTTATGAATTATTTACTGATAATTTGTTAATATATATTGTATAAGAAATTAAAATAAAATTAATTCATTAATTTATTAATAAAATTAATTATCTTTAAATTTTATTAAATATATAATCATTATTTAGCAATACATCAAACATCTTTTTTTATTTAATAAAACATTTACTATTTCTATTTACTAGTTTTTAAAATGATCTTTAACATTTTTAGCATTTGCTTACAATATTTTTAATATATTAATAACCCCAAAATTAACATTTTAATTTTCTTACAAGGTAATTTATCATTTTGAAAAAAAATGAAAACATATAACATTTTGTATGTAATATTTTGACATTTATAAAATTAATATTTGATATCAACATTAAAAAAAATTTATCTCAACAAAGTTTAATAATTATTTTTTAGTTAATAATTTTTATAAAATTTATTTGTATTGTACAGATGCATTGCTAAACTTTTGACGACAATAACAACATTCAGTATAAATTTCACTAAGCGCAAAATTTTAAAAAATCTTCTAACATGCATTCCCAAATTTTTATATGTATAAAAAGTGTAGGACTAAATTTGATATATTAAGGACAAATTAAAATGTGTGCTCTGTGAAATATGGTCGGAGAAAGTGTAGAAGAGTCAATTTTTTTTAATACATTAGACATCTCAGTTTTTGTTAGACTAATCTTAAGCTCTTAAGACTCTACCCCCAAGAGTTTTAAAGAAAGTAAATTTAGAATTCCAAGACCTCTCAGATTCTTACGTAGCGTGTACACTTCTACGCACAAATAATCGTTACATACTGATTGATCAGGTGCTAATTAATCACTGCCCAGCTCAACATCAGTTCTAATAGCCTCGGATTCTCTAGTAACTCCAACTCCTACATTACTGCTAGAAACGAGACGTCTATAATTGATCCGACTAAAAAGTATGTCCCGAGGATCTTCATCAAAACAAAAATTTCTCCTTTTTTTTGTGTGACTTGAACACAAGATCTCCTTAGAAAGGAGAGAGGCTTAAGTGAATGAGTCCAGATCCTCTGTTCAATAATATAGTGTCTTATTGTGTTTAATAAATCTCAGTCATTTATTTATGTGAGTCTCGTATAGGGCTCGCATGAGACTTACGTGAGTCCTGCAAAATAAATGGCTGAGATTTTATGAGACAGAATAAGACATTGGACAGAAAATTTAAACTTTAAGTCGAGAATTAAATCAAAAAGAGTCAAAAATTTGATGACTAGAATATTTGATCACCGTGGGCCAGAAGTAACCAACTCTTTTCTTCTAAATTTCAACTTTCCAGTCTGTATCGACAGTGGAAAAAAAGTCTTCCAGGAGTAAATTCCGGGGAGGAGCCTTCTTTCACCAAAATCGATGACCACAAAGGTTGCTCATCTTTCTGGCTTCCATAACAAAGCACTTCTGCCCTTTACTCTCCAGTCTCCACCAACATTCAACACCGCCTTTCACGTCAAACTTACTCATCAACTCAAATCCAACATTATGGATTCTCCAGTTACTCCACTCATCAGTGGCTTGAAAATTATTTTATTCGTATCCCTCGCCATGATATGCCGACCACTCCCAGCATCTTCTCTCGCCAACTGTAGAAGCTTCTGCGGCAACATCCCCATCAACTACCCCTTTGGCGTGGACGACGGCTGCGGTGCTCCGCAGTTTCGCCATATGCTAAACTGCAGCTCTGATCTCTTCTTCATTACTCCTTCAGGTAGCTACAAAGTTCAGAGCATAGACTACAACAAGAAAACTATGGTGGTCTACGATCCAGCAATGTCTACGTGCTCCATCCTGCAACCCCACCACGACTTTATCATGTCGGACATACAATCTGTGATAATCCCTCCAACATCTGACACAGTCTTTGCCCTTCTAAACTGCTCCATCGACTCCCCGGTCCTTAACCATTACAAGAACCTGTGCTTCAACTTCTCCGGCCACTCCTGTGACGAACTCTACGGTGGTTGCAACGCTTTCAGACTTTTCCACTTGCTCACCAACAGTTCTCCGGCTTGTTGTTTTACGAGCTACGACACGGTGAAGTTTATGAGCATGAACATTCTGGACTGTACTCATTATACGACCGTGATCAACACCGATGGGTTGAAGGGTATTGGACCTTCCGATTGGGTTTATGGATTGAAGCTGTCGTTCAGTGTGGCGGAAACTGGATGCCAAAGGTGCTCACTTTCGGGTGGAGCTTGTGGGTATGATACTGAGACTGAAGGAATGCTTTGTCTTTGCTCAAGTTCCACAAATGCTACCAGAGAATGCGGTAAATTCATCAACAATTTTTATTTTAAGCATTAGCCGAGAGTTTATTAGAGGGGGCCGTGCTAAAATTAACACTTTCAGCTGCAGGTAGTGTTACAGCAGGTGATATGCAGATGCAGTCCACTTATTTGCATGCCCTTGTGGTGGTGCTAGGCGCAGCAGCTTTGACTTTGAGTGCAGGGCTATGACATTCCTTGCTTGAGTGGTAATCCATTTTACTTGCTTTCTTTTTTGATAATATTATGTTGAAACAAACTGTAAGGTTGGGATTTGTGTTCACAAAGAAAGCAAAGGCTTGAGAGCGTTTTGATCAGCATTACTATTAATATAACACCACTTCGTTTACATTTGTAATGAAATTAGAAGCAAAAGGAAGAGATCTAGATGAAAGCCCTTGAAAATTGAAAGAAATTTGAGAACCACTTTTTACTAGGGATGGTAATGAATCGGCTTAGGCTCGGCCTAAAGCCTGATCTAGCTTGAGGCTTGATTTCGATTGGGTCGTAGGTAGCCTAGTAGTGCTCAAATTTTTTTAAATTAAAAAAAGAAAAAAAGAAAATATTTTATTTGTAAAAATTGGGTCTTAAGTTGGGCAGGCCTTAAGCCCAATTGCCATCTTTACTTTTGAATTATATTATACGTAATTCTACGGTCAGTCTTATACAAGGCTTTAGTAGTATAATGACATCCATTGGAGCATAGTATAAGAGTAAGCCCATTAATTTTGCTCTTGTTCATGTAATCTAAAAGCACTTTCAGCAGCAGAAAATTGAAATGTCTTAAATCTTGCTCTCTCTGTTTTGGCCTTGCATTATACACTCAAAAGTATTTCTATGCCTTGTTCTATTATCATTTGGTATCAGAACTTGTGATACCTTGGACTGAATCGCCCGTCCACTTCGTGACCATCTCACCATCTTATCTAACTGTGGCTAGGCTACTGCCTAGTCCAACAGTTGGGTGATTGAACGAGGGAGGCTTGGTGATATATGCTTGAGACCCAACGATGAACTTCAAGAAACAGGAAGTCACTAGTGTCTCAGCCCCTATCTAGATGATCCTGTTTACAATGAGAAGTGAAAATCAGCCTAGTGTTATGATAGTTCCCCTACTGCTGCGACTAATAAAAAAGTTTTAAGCTATTGATTGCGGAAAAGGAACGATTGCAGATTTTGGTGTGGATAAGCTTGACCATATTTCTTGTAGTAACACAAAAGTCGTGGATGTTGGAGATTTTTTCCTATTAGAGATTTATTAATTGTCTATTTTTAAAAAATAAAGTTAAAAAATTAATTTAGTATGGGATAAAGACAATAACGTAGTTTAATAAAATATTTACTTTAGATGGTTAAAGTCTAGAGAAAAAATTTATTGAAACACAAATTGAAAGCAAAAAATATATTTTCCATTGCAAGCAAGGGATATTAGTTGGTTAATTTGAATGAATGGAAAATATTAAAAATCGAAAGGAACACCACAACAATTGATAAAACCAAGCACTACAATTGTTGATAAAGCTCTCAAGGGTGTCATTAGTCACACAGGCGTAAAGACCAACACAAAATGAAAGAATCAACTTCGAATTTGTGAAGAAATAAGTATGAACTTTTTTTTTCTAAATCACACCCACAAAAATACCCTTTATAGCCCTTATTCCTTATAGCCCCTATTTATAGTAGGAAACTCCGGAAACAACTTAAACAATATGAAAACATACTAAAGATCTTAAAGAAATAAGGAAACTAATTTTGGAAAAGCAAAAACATTTCCTATGTATTGTTTCCAACTGTAAGACTTGACCTTCAATTAAACAACTAAAACTAATTGTAGAAAACTCCAAAAATTATGAAATTTTAATTTTACGTGCCTTGCATGCACCTAAAATTTATGGCCTAACGAACAAGGTTTCACTTGGTTTCAGATCAAAAACTTGAAATCTCACATGTACAGTTGAATATTGCATTGTTTATAAAACTCTGAAGCCCATTATTTCCTTGCACGAAATTATCATGTAAATTCAAATATAATGGCTTGGAGATAAAGTCTACTTGTGCTCTGAGATCACAAGTTTTAATCTTTCCCTTTTTTTAGTTACTATTTTTCGATCTTTTCTTTTCTTTAAAGTGCTGCATAAGGGGGAAATGCATGTCCTTTGAGTTTGATTGATGTTGTGATGATTGATCTTTTGTTCTTCTCGCTTAGTGGTTCAGCTAGAAAGAAATGGAGACATTACTATTCACCTCTGAGTATGTGAATGACAGACACCCAGACAAGCTTTGCAATCAAAGCTCAGATGCGGTGCTTGATGCTTGTTTGGTGTAGGATCTTGACAGCAAGGTGGCTTGTGAGACATGCACCAAAACCAATATGGTCATGGTTTTCTGATAAATCACCACTAAGGCTAATGTGAACTATGAGAAGATTGTATGTGACACTTGTCGCTCAATTGGATTAACATCCGATGATGTCGGTCTTGATGCCGACAACTACAAGGTTCTTGTCAACATTGAGCAACAAATTCCTGATATTGCTTAGGGTGTGCACGACCATTTAACCGAACAACTTGAGGAGATTGGTGTTGGTGACTAGGGACACATGTTTGGCTATTCCACTAATGAAACCCCGAAACTCATGCCATTGAATCATGTTCTTTCTACTAAGCTTGGTTCACGTCTTTCTGAGGTCCAAAAAATGGTACTTGTCCATAGTTGAGGCCTGATGACAAAACCCAAGCTAGTGAGTATTACAATAACAACAAAGCCATGGTTCTTGTTCGGGTTCACACTATCCTCATCTCCACCCAACCTGACGAGACCATCATTAATGATGAAATTGCTACTGATTTTAAGGAGCACGTGATCAAACTTGTATTCTTGAGAAGTACTTGAACGAGAAGACCATGTTCCATCTTAACCCTTCTAGCCACTTTATCATTAGCGATACTTACGATGATGCCGATCTTACTATCATCATTGATACTTATGGTAAGCGGGGTGCTCTTGATGGCGATCCCTTTCCTGGCAAGGACCCGACGAAGGTGGATAGGCTGCGAAGAGTGTTGTAGCGAACAAGCTAGCTAGGAGGTGCATTGTTCAAGTTTCTTATGCCATTGGTGTTCCTAAGCCTTTGTTTGTGTTCGTAGACACATATGGTACTGGAAGTATTCCGAACAAGGAGATCCTTAAGATTGTGAATGAGAGCTTTGATTTTAGTGTTACATATTTTCCTATAAAGATGGACAATAATTAATTGCACAGTATCTTTTTTTCAATAACTTATCAGTTAACTTACGTAATTTGATCAAGATAAAGATAATAAAGTGGCCAGATCAATAATCTAAGTTAGTGGGCCGAAGATTAGGAAGAAAATGGGCTCTAATATGGATCAAACTTATATCGGGCCTGTGATGGGGTAGCCCGATATGGAAGCTATATATAGAGGTTAAGGTCTCCTGTAGTTGCTTAAGTAATTTGTCAACGTAAGTTACTCTGGCCTATTAAGAGGTTTATGCTTTAAGAAAACTACAGACATTGTCCACGTCTCGGTAAGTAGATGCCGTAAAAGTGCCAGTGGATTTGCGCTCATTTCAGCCTCGAAAGCTCCTCTGAATGTTATGGAATCAAAATCAACTATTTCCTCATTTCTTCATTATTTTCCTTTTATATTCGATCTAGGATATGTAACTAAGGCCTGTTATGTATTACACGTGGTATCAGAGTGGTTATATGATTGGGTGGTTAAAAACGAAGTTTTTTCATTTTTTCTCCATAAGGGGTTTAGAGAATAAAGATCTAATTTTTAGTCTTTTCTTATGTATGATTGTTTGAAAGTGAGCTACATATGGTTAGCATTGAAAAATAGGTTGAAAAAGAGACACGGACCTTAAACAATGGCCCAAAACTCGCAGGAAATCTCCCTGACTGTCAAAGGTGACAGAGACCATTAGTCGTGTGTGTTACACGCTCCCCACGCGTGCACAACACACGCAAGGAGGCGATCAGCGGTCGAGTTGGCTGGTGTGTGACATGCACCAGACGGATGGACAACGTGTGTGGCATAAGGCATAGTAACCAATCAACGACGATGGGCAGGTGTGTGTGATGCATTGCGTCGTCCTAACACATGACACGTGCAGGTGAGGATGCATGTGATACAAGCGCTAGACTTTCAAGTGTGTCTGCAGGTATGGTGCTTGTGTCACACGGGCCAACAATAGTTCTGGCATGTGCAGCACACAAGTTTGACGCATCAAGAGGCATGTAAGGTGTGCATGCGCCATTTGGACACGCATACATGTGAGGTCACATTGACGTCAACTCACAGTAACATGCTGACATCAACATAGAAAAAACTCAAAATCTCAAAATTCTGGGTCTAAGGAATTCATAAAGTGATTTTTTAATTTTTCTAAATTTAACACATTGGTAATTTAACTTTAGAAAAAGGTATTAAGGAATTATAAAGCCATTTTTGCGTGCATTTTCATGTTTCGAACTCAACATAGGGAAGATACTTGAGGTTTTTGTGTCTCGTGTAATAGGTTCAGTGTTCGGGAACATACGATAATCACTTTAATTGAGATTTTGAACAACAAAAATCTCAAACAAAATTTACTAATAATGTCTTCAGCAGTGGTACGTGATAATTAGACTGTGCGTTCTGGTTTTGCATTTATTGATGGTACATTGTTACATAATGTATGCCCATAAAGAATGTGAGGATAACATACAAGTGCATCCTTTATGTTTGTGGACCTTTTGGATACTGATGAGACTATAGTCACCACAATGACCTTTTAAGTCAGTATTTTGAATTGTTCTACTTGCATGTTAGAGGATGTCTTTGGTCTTATGTTTAGTTATTCTGCCTACAGGTGTTGTCCTTATATAGGATTTTGAGATATGCATAAAGATATTAGATGGAGGAAAGTCATTGCTTAAATGATCTATTCGCCCACAGGTGGTAGTGTCATGAGAGTTGATGGTGTGTACTCTGATCACTTCTATGTGGAAGCCTGGTTGCATGTATTATGTATTCATCCCACAGGTGTTTCATAATATGTGTAATCAGATTCTCGATAAAGATACTATTTAAGGCTTTGAGTATTGCTATTATCCTACATTTGCGCTTATCTTTGCATTGTCATTTTGCTGACAGCTTTTCTATCAACAACAACAGTGTCACCATTGAAACCTTAATCAGTTTCAATTTTAAACAGTGGAAGAAGGATGTAGAATTTGCCTTGGAGATGACAGATATCAGCATGGTTATGCTAACGGATAAACCATCTCTACTCATGTCCATCAGCTCAGAAGCTGATAAAGCAACCTTTGCAACCTGGGAGCGATTAAACATAATGTGCTATTTTAACATTAAGAGGTTAATCAAATCATCTGCTGAGTGGACTATTGGATACTAATATAGCGAAGGAGTTTTTGGATAATGTTTCCTAAAGGTACAAGGTCTCATCCAAAGCTGAGATAAGTATCTTGTGTAAAGAATTATTCTCCATGAGGTATATCAAAGAAGGGGGAGTACGGAGCTACATCATTAGGATGGTCCACCTCCAGAGCAAGCTGAAGGTGTTGGAGATTCCAATTCATGATGTAGTGACAGTGCACTAAACTCTAAAGATACTCCCGCCAGAGTTTGGTATGCTGGTCACTTCTTATATTTTGTAGGATGAGACTTGGGATATCAAAGCCTTAATTTCCTGATGTGTTGCCGAGGAGGAGAAACTGAAGAATACTCCTCATGCAACTTTGTTTTCAATCAAAGGAAAGGGAAAGGCCAAGCCTTAAAAGTTCAAAGGTAAGAAATCTAAAACCTCTCTGTTTACAGACCGGTTAATCTAGTATTGTAAAAGGTCCACAAGATTTCAAGAATATGCAATCCATCTTTTGTAAGAAGAAGGGGCATAAGAAATCTGGCTGCTAGAAATATAAAGTCTAGAAAGTCAAATAGGAACTGGCAAGTAACTCCTTAGCTTCTATGATTTATGAATCCTATATTGCTATAGCCACATCCAATTCTTAGTGCCTTAGATAGTGGAGCATCTAATCATGGTGCTTCTATAATGTAAGGGTTGAGATCCAGGAGAAAGCTAATCAAAGGGGAGGAGAAACTGATGGTTGATAATAATGAAGAAATTAGTGTTTTGTATGTATGGGGATGTATGTTTAAACCTCGATACAGGGTTTGTACTTGTATTATGTGACACATTTTATATTTCATTTTTTAGATGGAATCTGATCTCTGTATCGGTGTTAGACAAAGAAGGTTATCGCTTTGTCATTGACACTTCAGTTGTAAATTTATCTTTCAATGCAAAACATATTAGAACTGCCTTCTTATCATATATATTATACATAATATGTCTTACCCATCATGAAATGTATGCTTCTTCATATATTGCTAAATTTGTTACTTAAAAGAGACCTTTGATAAAGGAAACTTGATAAATGTTATGGCATAAACGCTTATGCCACATTTCCAGGGATAAAATTGAGAGATTGATAAAGGAAGACATTCTCCTAACTCTAGATTTTGATGATTTGAAGATATATGTTGACTATTATAGAGGTAAGTTGACCAAAATAAAGAAAAAGGGTCAACTCGAGCATCTGAATTCTTAGATCTCATACATACGGATATTAATGGACCTTATACAACTACATTATGCAATTTTAGATATTTTCTGACATTTATTGATGATTATTCATGTTACAGTTATATGTTCTTGCTTAAGGAAAAGCCTGAAGTTCTTGATAAATTCAAGATCTTTAAAATTGAGGTTAGGAACTAATTGGAAAAATCCATTAAGATTGTCATATCTGACCATTATGGAGAGTATTATGGAAAACATAGTATTTTAGGACAAGAAAATGGTTCAATTACTAGATATGTGGAATCGGGTGGAATAGTGACTCAGTTCATTATGTCAGGTAGTCCTGAGCTAAATAGAGTGGCTAAAAGGCATAAACGCACTCTAAAGGACATGATAAGGTTAGTGCAAAGTATAACTAACTTACCTGATTACCTTTAGGGTGAAGTTATAAAGACAACATCATATATACTGAACAGAGTCTCGTGCAAGTTAGTGCCGAAGACACCTATTGAGATATGGAAAGGATGGAAGCCTAGCCTTTCACACATTCATGTATGCGGCTGCCCTGCTGAAGTACGCTTGTATAGTCCTTATGAAAGCAAATTGTACTCTTTTCTACTCGTTGCTACTTAATAAGATATCCCGACTATTCTAAAGACTACATATTTTACTGTAGAGAAGGAGAGCTAGAATAGTTGGATCACAAACAACTATGTTTTTGGACTATGATGTCTATGATGAGGTTGAGCTCTCTCACCCTTCAGATGATAACAGGACGGATACTAAAATTATTTCATATCCGCCATTCATACAATAAGTTCCAATAGATAAAGGTCTTAGTACTGTACCTTTATAAGAACAGGAACTCATACCTATACAAACAGAGGTTTCTAGGATATAAGAACCAATGTTGTTGCAAAGATCCACTAGAGTGAGACGACCTGCTATCCCATCTAATTATATAGTTTATTTGGGTGAACAAGACTATGATATTGGACATGCTGTAAATCCAGTTACTTTTACATAAGTTATTTCTAGACCCCATATAGATTTGTGGTGGGATGCAATGAAGGTCAAGATGCAATCCATGAAGAATAACAAGGTATGAGAGTTAGTTAATTTATCTCAACATTACAAACCCCGTTAGTTGTAAATAGCTATTTAAGACCAAGAAGGATACTCAGGGTAAAGTTGAGTAGTTTAAGGCTTGATTGGTTGCTAGAGAGTTTACTCAGAGAAAAGGGGTTGACTTTATTGTTACCTTCTCTCCTGTATTCTCTAAGGATGCATTTAGAGTGATTATGACAATAGTAGCTCATTACGATACGGAGCTACATCAGATGGATGCTAAAACTGTTTTCTTGAATGGTGACCTTTGTGAAGAGGTTTATATGGAGAAACCTGAAGGATTTCAGGATCAAGAAGAGACTGACAATGTTTGCAAATTGAGAGAATCAATATACGGTTTGAAATAGGCTTCTAAAAAGTGGTACCTAAAGTTTGATGAGGTTTTAACCTCTTTTGGCTTCATGGAGAACAAAGTTGAATGATGCTTGTACTTCAAGGTCAGGGGTAGCAAATTTACCTTCTTATTATTGAATGTGGATGATATATTGCTTGCATCAAATGACTAGACCATGTTGCATGAGGTTAAGCAACTTTTGGCTAAGCATTTTGACATGAAGGATCTTAGTGAAGCATCTTTTGTCCTAGATATTCAGATTTACAGGGACAGATATCAACACTCTTTAGGCCTCTCGTAGAGTGCATACATTGAGCGTGTTGTACAAAGGCTTAATATAGCTGATTGTAAACATGTTGCAGCACCTATAATATAGCTGATTGTAAATATGTCGTAGCACTTATCTCTTATGGTGGAAATTATCTTTGGCACAATATACAAAGAAAGATGTCGAGAAAGAGGCTATGAAGAATGTTCCATATTTTAATGCAGTTGATAGCCTAATGTATGAGCAAGTGTGCACTAGGTTGGACATTGCATTTATTGTTGGATTGCTGGGTAGATATCTGGCTAACCTAGGGATAAATTACTAGAATGCAGTTAAACAGATGTTGAGATGCTTAAAGGGAACCAAGGATTATATGTTGACATACAAAAGGGTCAATAATGTATTTCTCGTAAGGTATACAGATTCTAATTTTGCTATATGTTTGAATGATATAAAGTCCACTTCATGTTACATTTTCAAGTTAACAGATGGTGCAGTATCATGAAAGAGTGTCAAAAAGACACTAGTGACTTCCTCAACAATGCATGCAGAGTTTGTAGCATGCTATGAGGTTGCTTTATAGGCGATTTGGCTCAGAAACTTGATTAATGAGTTATTTGTGGTTAATTAAGTGGCTAGGCCCATTCAATTGTATTATGATAATCTTGCCAATTGTATTATGATAATATTGTTACTGTGTTGTTTGGTAACAATAATAAGAATATCACAGGGTCTAAGTATTTGGAGGTCAAACACTTGGCCATAAAGGAGTTGATATATAAAGGTGACATTGAGGTGGAGCATTTAAGGATTAAGGAGATGTTAGCAAAGAACTTCGCCCATTTGTGTTTGAAAGACATGTATACAATATGGGTGTCTTGAAGTCCTTAAACACTGTTAATTAGGGATCATTATGTTTACTCCTTGTATGTTTATACATTTGGATGTATTATGACAGTACAGTTATTATTAATAAAGATGATTATCTTTTTATCCTCAGTAATATTTATTATTATACATTGTCATAATATATGTGAAAGTCTTAAGATTTGTGTTAATATTAGGCATTTTAAAGGTCATTCGACATATATACAGATTGATCTAGAGCCTATGTCATTAGGACACATACAGTTTAATAAGTATGTCCATGGATTTTAACATGATGTAGGGAGATATAAGTGTTTAATCACATAAAGGTTTTCTCTAATGTAAGTAAGCTTTTGGTGAGAGAAAACAAGATTTTTTTGGTGAAGTTTCACATATGCATTTTAGCATAAAGTTTAAAGAAATCGAGACCTACAAATAGAAAGATGATATATATCAGATCATAGAAGTATCACCTGAGTTTGTCACATTCCTTTTGCTCATTCATGTTAGTGAGGTATTAGAAATGTGTGATTATATTGGATTTGTATCACACATGACACATGCATTTGATATTTTTCGGTATCAAATGCCTTACGGGACAAAATAATAAATTTTCATTATCTTTAGATTAATTGATTTTTAAACTTGGTCGACCAATACAATAACGTGACTTAACTATATTTTGAACTGGTTTTAAACTTGAGTCAATACTGCAATTGATTATTGTCCAAAAGGGAGAATGTTAGATATTTTCCTATAAAGATAGAGAACAATTAATTTCATTTTATCAGTTTTTCAATAACTTATCATTTCAATTGTATAATTTGATTTGGATAAAGATAATAAAGTGACCCAATAATGATCTAGGTTAATGGGCTGAAGTCCAAGAGAAAAATGAACCCTGATCAATGTGAATCGGACCTATATTGGGCCTGTGATGGGAAAGCTCAATATGAAAACTATATATAGAGGTTAAGGTATTCTGTAGTTGCTTAAATAATTCGTGAACGTAAAATTACTTATATTCATTCAGATGTTCAAGTTTTAAGAAATCTACACAAAAACGTTGACCACGCCCTGGTGAGTAGATCCTGTGAAAGTGTCGGTGGATTCGAATTAGTTTCGACCTTGGAAAGCTCCTCTAAACGTTAATGGAATCGTTATCAATTATTTCTGCATTTTTTCGTTATTTCATTTTCACATTCGATCCAAGGTACATAACTAAGACTCCTATTATGTGTTACATTCAGGCCTCGTATGATTGCCATCAACCTTAATCTCAAGAGAGGTTGTAATGGCCGATTCCTGAAGACTGCTGCATACGGGAACTTTGGCAGGGATGACCCGGGCTTCACTTGGGAGGTGATGAAGCCCCTCAAGTGGTACATGGTTCAAGCTTTTAGTAAATGTTCCTGTTGATAAAAAATGGGCTAACGGATTTTATGGGAATGTCATTACGATTTTGTCAGAAAGAATAGAAAAAACATCAACAGGAAGAGAGAGACATGGATTCCATTGATTAGAGAGAGAAGAACAAAATCACATACAACCTTTTACATATTGTTGTAATCGTTCAGATGCGTTTTAAATACAATTACTATTATACTCTAGTTTGATGTCCACAATAGTAATACTGGACTTTTTATTTAAACGCAACGCTCAACCCTTCTCTCTAATGCTTTCCGACATGTTTTATTATCCATCGTCTTCTTCATCTTCCTCTGTAACAATCCCCTTCCCCTTAATATCTTTGTCCACTAGATTAATCTCCGAGTAGCGTTTACAAAGGTCGAAGAGATACTCCCACGTTGCTTCCATCTTCCCTCCATCTGACCATTGTATTAATAACTGAGTAACTGCCTTGTTATTTCTTTTCGCAATGTGTCTATCTAGTACTGCTACTGGTAATCGCTCCACCAGAGAGATAAATTCTGGCAACACTGACGTAACTCTGCTCTAATCCATTTTTGCTTTCTTCAGCTGTGATACATGGAATACAGGATGTATTAAAGACGTTGCTGGTAGCTCGAGCTTGTAAGCTACTTTCTCTATTTTCTGCATCACCTTGTACGAACCGTAATGCAGGGGAGATAATTTCTAATTGTTTCTCCTCTGTAACGTATGTTGTCAGTATGGTTGCAATTTCAACAACACCATTTCTCCCACTTTAAACTTACTCCGAATGTCTAGTATCCGCGTACTGTTTCATTCTGTTTTGAGCTCGCTGCAAGTGGAACTTCATAATGTTGATGGTAGTTTCTCGATCTCTAAGAACGTGATCCGCTTCGACTACCCTTGAGTCCCCAGCTATATAAGGAGTATATACTGGTGGAGGGTAGTCATATAAAACCTCAAAGGGGGTGGAGTCGATCGAAGACCGATAAGTGGTATTATACCACCACTCAGCTAGTGATAGCCAATCGCTCCACCGTTGTGGGGTTTCACCACAGAAACACCGTAAATACGTCTCCAAAATTTTGTTTACTGCTTTGGTGAGACCATCGGTCTGAGAAAGGTGGGCAGTGGAACACTTAAGTTGTACCCGCTGTAATCTCAACAATTCCTGCCAAAACTTACTTATGAAAATTGGATCCCTATTGCTGATAATCGACTTCGGCATCCCATGCAGTTTAAATACATTGTTAAGAAATAACTCGACTATTTCACTAGCAACATAGGGATGTCTCACCTATACGAAGTGAAAATATTTAGTAAACCTGTCTACGATCACCATAATCATTGATTTCCCTTTAGATATAGGTAGCCCATCAATAAAGTCCATCCTTATCTCTCGCCAACTTCCCTCTGAAATTTTTATCAGTTGTGGAAGGCCAGGATAGGCTGAATTGTCATGCTTGTTTCTTTGACAAGCCATGCAATTCTGAACGTACCTTCGCCCATCTTTGGCCAAACCCTTCCAAAAGAACATATTCTATATTTTCTTCCTAGTAGCTACTACTCCTGCATGGCTACCTGTCGGACCCCGATCCCGGAGCCCGGCGGTCCCGGGTGATGAGCCCTGACTGATGGCCCATTCCTGAGACGCTGGTTGCTGGCTGAAATA
>JANKOE010000205.1:29804982-29823578 GCA_026284465.1 Erythroxylum citrifolium | reverse complement strand
GATACTATTGTTGAAATTGCATTGAGTTGAGATTGCCTAGAGTTAAGATTGCCTTGAGTGGAATTTAAAGTCCTGAAGTTGTGGTTGGATGTGAATATAGAAGTGTGTTTAAAAATGTTTGCATCTTTTGGGATTTTTAAAACACAGCTGTTGTGCTGCCCAAATTTAAAAAAAAAAGAATAAAAGAAGAATAAATATTCAGTTAGCCTTGCATAGTCAGATTAGGGATACTATGAGTGTCTTAGCCCGGTTATGCGGAGGTTGTCATGGTCTGATGTGGTAACGGGTCGTGACGCCAACAATATTAATTCATCACATCAGTGAATAGGGAAAGAGAATAGAGACCTTGCGATAAAAACAAAAGGAGATGTGAATAGTGGAGATGGACTACGATGTTAATTTGTCAAATCAATGAATAGTAGAGAGAAGAGAGCTTGCGAGAGAGAGTAGGAGCTACTAGAGGTTTCGGTTGGGGATAATTTTCATAGGGTTAAAGCACTTTCTTGAGAGACCCATGGAGGGCTAGATGTCCCAATACCGGTTCAAAGGTAACATTGACGCTAACAACCTAGGTTTAGTGTATTTCATATTTTTGTTGTTTCTTTCTCTCCTATTAAAATGATTGTGTTGTCCTAGGCATATGGATTTGGGTTGTGTATGGATAATCAAATTTTTGTTATTATTTCATTATTTGTGTATGAGCTCCCTGGGTATTGTGAAAGGATGATTTTACTATATTTATTGAATCGTTTATTTACAAACCCATTGCTAGAATTTTGATATAATTCGTAATTGTTATGTTGAAATTCATTTGTAGTGACTAATGATTCGTAATCATTAGGGATAACATGAACTAAGTTAAATGACAGATTGTATGTGGTTGTTGACTTGATTAATCAGTTTTCCTAATTTGTAATACTACTGCCTAATTAAATATGGAAATCGTATCCTAGGTTATTCGGTGGTTAGGTTTAATTAATGATCGTATCTTGATTAAACAAAACCTAAGGAAAAATTTGGGTTAATTATTAACCCATGATTAATAGTTGCTAAGAGAGGTTTGAGAACAACAAATCAATAAAATATGCTTAGTTAGGGTGTAGGTCGAGATTGAACCAAAGAACCAAGTCCCTATCGAATTTCCCACTTTCATCATTTTTTGCATGTTTTATTTAATTTGTTTTTATTAGTTAGTTTCATTTTATGTTCTTGTTTGAAAAATCCAAAACCCCCTAAACCTAAACACCATTTAATTTCATCTCATAAACTTTGCACACACTCTCTGTGGAATCGACCTAGACTCAACACTGCTATAGTAGTAGTCTAGTTATTTTATTTTGGCCAGGGTTACGACATGCTGTCACTAATCTAGCATAAGCCTAAGTTAAATCATCAAATCTTTCTGAAAAGGCTGAATTATTATGAGTACTTGAACTTCCCTCTATTTATGTATAAAAATAAATAAAGACATATGTCAAAAGTAAATTAATAACTTCATAACAAAAATAAAGTTTTGATATGTGACATCATTACTTTGGTAAAAAAAATTTAAATACTCAATTATAAGATTAATCATATACAAACACTTGAAAAATAAAATTTATAAAGATAATGCATTGGAAATGTTATTACCATATTCTTAACATATTATGAGTTATCAATATAACATGTTCATATAGTCTCTTTACTAATGTAGATGATATAATTTAGGTTTGTACATACTAAAAGTTAAATGGATATTATAAAGGAAATTGAAAAAATTATATGAACCTATAATGATTTCTTATATCTTACATATTTCTTTTGACAGTACACATTACAAAAATAACTTTATTGTAAAAAGTAAAAATAAAAAATGATTACTTAACCATTTACAATCTCACATTATGTTAAGTATATCCTTATAAATCATAATCCTAAAAAGAAAATCTTAGAAGTTTCATTTATATAGACACAATTGACAATCAAAATCATCAAGTAGTCTTAAAAGTTATTAACAATCTATCAAACATATAAGATTTTTAGAATTTCTTCCACAAAAATCTTCAATTTTATCCATCTCTTATTATCCTTAATATTCAACTGCTGATCAAAAACAAAACCCTAATACATTTTCTATGTACAAATATCATTAAAGTTACAAATTTTAAGTTATAAAATTTTGTGTAAAGCTTTATTATCTCCATCTTAAAAATTTATGTAATGATCCTATGAATTTCTCTAACTCCACCAATATTTTATCCATGACATGTTAACCCAAATTTGTTTACATTTATTTAGATACATATTCGCTATAAAAGATGTAATAAGACAAAAAAATCAACTCATCAACCTTAATTTGATTACATTCATTTTGGATACCTGCATTTCAACATTTCACATATTAACTTAGAATTGTTAATTTGGTACACATTACACAACCAATGAAGCAACTTAAATAACTCACAAGTTACATGTTACAAACATTATGCAGTAAAGCAAGTAAAAAAACACAAAAACTCATATAAATAACAACCCAAGAGATGGCGGGTCATGAGTCAATTGGGTAATAGATTGTGAGTCACTGGTATGGTAGTATTGGAAGATCTGACTGGTTTTAGGGAGAGTTATAAGTGTTAACAACTATCGTAGAGAGGAGCTAATGCCTAGTGATATCACAGGAGAGCTACTAAGCTAGGTAATATGTCGAACTGATGTAGGGGTGTCCTGGTGTTAAAGTTGTTGGAGGCTAGAACACCAATAATGTCACAATGAGAGTTGCCTACCATTACCTGAAATGGAGAAAATGAGAAAGGAAAGAGTAAGGCTGTAAGGGTCTAAGATTGAGAGGTACAAAGCTAGTTAGTGTTAGTGGTGGGTGTTTTAAATTTCTTTTTGCGACATATTCTTTCACATTTTTAAATTTAAAAATGTTAATCGGTAAATGCTAGTTGGTACTCGATGAAATAATTAGTACTAACCAGTATCCATAATCAGTATGATTCCAAAGGTATTCATATGATTCTTAATCGGTATATGTGAAACAATTTTCATACTTACGGTCAACATTATTGGTGGAAGACATGTAATAAAATTTATACATGTTATATGGAAATTATCTATACTATATAGGTAATATGATTGATATTAGATTAATTTACTGATTTATTGTAAATATAATTTTTTATATTTATTAAAAATATAAATTTAATTAAGGTTAAAGATATAAAGCCTATTGTGATTTTTCAATCATAAAAGACTCTTATAATTATCCCAAAGAGACACATTTTCCCTTCTATTAAGTTTTTATGTTAAAAACATTAACAAATGACCTATGGAGTGATCTAGCGAACTTCAAATTCATTTGCCTCGATAATTATTTCATAGCAAAAATTTATTGAAACTATTCTCATTTGTCTTTGTCTTAAGGCTCTAAGGGTATCGAATTGGAAACACATAACACTTCACATAGTTATATATTTAAGATTAATGTTAGTTAAAGATGAAACTGACATCAATTTTGTTCTTTTCCTATCTACTTCGTTCTCTATATCAACACCGGTGCCAAATGAAGATGAGATCAATGTTGATCTACTGTTATTTCCCTCTTTCTGAAGTTACTCATCAATCTTTTCCACTGATATGTGTTTAATTGTTGATATATTTAATCATTTACACTTAGTGATTATTGACAAGAAAATGCTTAAAATACTCACTTTAATTCATATATGATTTTAGGTACAATTTGGAAGCAAATAAATTAAAGTGAGCCGAAAGTACTGCATTTGGGTCATTTTTCGAAGAATTATATCTACTTACCTTCACGGAGGAAGAAGAGAAAAATTTAAAAGCAAGCAACATTTGGAGGCACAAAACAACATTAGAAGAAGAACGAAGAGAATAGAACAAAATGCTGCATTGTGCGTAGGAAACGCTGCGCACAACGCAGAAAATGCTGCCCTATGCACGGGAAATGTTGTGCATAACACAACTTATTGAGCTTTTTATTAAAAAACGCATAGAAGAGCTGCAAGAGGAGAGGCACGGAGATTAGAAGCGTGACCCAAGAGACACATTAAATTGTCCCATCGTGCTACAGTCACAGCAGAGGTTAGGGGCGTGCGTAGAGGTTTGTGTTGAACCCATTTTTGTGCATTAAACGCAAACGAGGAGCAGACATTGTGCGTGGAGTGAATAGTGGGGATGGACCAAAAACCCTCACTTAAATTGTCACATCCACGCTACAATAGATAGGCAACAGTGAAGAGCAACAATAAGAATCTTGGGCAGTGAAGGAGAGATGCAGGGAGCCTCGGTAGGGTTACAAAAATGGGGATGAAGCATTTTCTTAGAAGAGATTCATGAAGGGCTAGACATTTCGACGCCGGTTCGAAGGCGACATCGACGTCGATGACCCGGGTTAAGTATTTTTTAATTATTTTTTATTTTCTCTTTCATTAGAAATTGATTATGACATCCTATGTTAATTGATTTGGACATTATGTCTGGATAATCGGATTTTCGTTATTGTTCGATTATTTGCGTATAAACCCATTGGGTATTGTGAGATGATGATTTTAATGCATTCATTGAAACGTGACAGCGAGTGTCGAGTGCACTGCAAAATTTACCTGACTCTGCACACTAAAATATGTAGTTGTGGTAAGTTGGGATCGAATCCACAGGGAATGTTCGGTTAATTCTCGGAATGAAATTAATTGATGCAAGGAAAATAAAAGGGGGTTTTTGGTTTTAAAACAATTTGGAAAATTAAAGTAAAATTAAACTATCGAGAACAAATTAAAACAAATAATCGAAAATGAGAAAAGTGTCGAGTATGAGTAATGTCCGATTCTAGGGTCAATCTCGGCCTAAGTACAATTAAGCATATTTTTTCATTCTAAAGTCTTTACGATTCTTTTCGGGCTATTGATTTGAGACTAATAGAACGCTCTACAAATCTCGATTTTCCCTTAGATTGTATTTAACCAAGATACGATCATTGATTAAATCTAACTACCAAATAACCTAGGATACGATCTCTAGATTCAATTTGGCAGTCGCATTATGAATAGGAAAACGATCAATATAGGCAGTAACCTCACACGCTCGGGTTATCTAACCTAAGTTATGTTGTTCCTAACGATAAACGATCGTCAGATGCTACCCTCAAATATTAAAAGTAACAATTACGGATTACAGTTAATATCTTAGCAATAGGTTCGAAGTAAAACGATCAAAATAATCTATCAAGATCATTAATTCCAAAACCATTAAAATCAATACCAACTACATAACAATTCAAAAATAAATCACAACTTTAAAACAGCAAAAATAGCTTAACCGTGATTCAGTGTTGATATCCCCGTTGAACCGGTGTCAGGAAGTTAGCCCATCATCTCCATTTTTATGCTCCAAAGATGAGTCATATGTATTTTGCAATGATAAAGCTCACCATTGAACAACTAAAAATGAAAGGTTAATTAATCTCTGGTAGCTCCAAGTTTTCCGCACTCTAAGCTTTGTTTCTGTGTCTCTGGTACTGTTTGAATCGACTGGTAGCTGTCTTCCTTTGTGTCCTGCGTGCTCCCCTCCTCTCAAAACTGTTCTTCCTTCCTTTTATGTTCCAACGCGATGCTCTTCCCCTGTTTTCCAACGTTCTTTTTTTTCTCGCTTGTACCCGAGTCCCCTATTTCATATCCTCCTCCTTTGTTTACTTGCAATTCAGCCATGCTTAGGTATGCGCCTCCTAGCTCTCTACTCTGCTTGTCTTACTCTTGATGTTGCAGCGTGCCCCCAGCCTCCAGCATTGATTTTGATCCCTTTATTTGTGTTTGTCCGTAGCTGCCTTGTGCTTAAAACGCCTGATGTGTTTTCTCTCCTTGCCATGATTTAATCCTCACTGTTGCTATATGCTGCCGCACCAACACGTTTAAACCTCCTGTCGCATGACTCTTGAGGCTTTTCTATCCATGCCTGCTGTGACTTATATTTCAATCAAATGATGTCCCACACATGTTGCAATAAGTCTCCATTGTGCATTGAAATTGCTTTTTGCTGCTAGTCCCCATCCACTGTAGCGTAAAATTGGGTAGCTTTGGTTCCTCTCTTTTTAAATTGACGTGATTAAATTTGCTAGGACCACTCTTCTTTGTCTTCTTTGGCCCTTTAGTTGCTGTCCATCACTTCGACTTTGTAGCTGCTTGTAATTTAATTTGAGACCAATGTTTAATTGCTTCATGCGTTAACGTGTCCATCTCCAATGCTTGCGTGATTTAATATTTTTTCTTCTCGTATGCATAACATGCGTTTTCTCTACTGGCATTGATTTTGTCAAATTAAATCCTCATGTTGTTGATGCCTCGTCGTTCCTCTTGGTCATGCCTTCTAAAACAAACGATCTGCTGTGACAAATTTATTTCCACTTGTGCGTTGGCCCTCCTTATGATTTATTATCTTATTGCTACATTGAAACGCTAGTAATTAATACCAATGCATGTTGCACCTTTAATGTTCATTTGATTAGACAATTAAAATGTCTCTTTTGTTTCAAAAATATGCCAACGGATCCAACCAAGCAGTAAATACAAATTGAACACAAATTAAGCATTTTATCATAAAAATATGATTGAAATCATATGTAAATGTATAGGAAATTATAAGAGGATTCAATCCTATCAATTTTCCATATTAGAAAACTAATTTGATACGTCATAATCTAGATGTGATGCATATTGAAAAAAATATTTTTGACAATTTGCTTAATACCGTAATGAACATTAAACGGAAGATAAAAGACAATGTTTTGCAACTTTTTTGTAGAAGGAATGAGTTATATACAGATCTTCGCACCGGTAAATATCTAAAAGAATATTACACTTTGGATTAAAAAAACAAAAGGAAATATTGTGTGAATGGCTGAAAAGTCGAAAGTTTCCTAATAGTTATGTTTCAAACTTGGCAAGGTGTGTGGACATGAGGAAGTACAAATTATTTAGGATGAAAAGTCGTGATTGTCATGTGTTTATGCAAAGGCTAATTCCAATTGCATTTCGGGAGTTGCTACTGAATAAGGTTTAGGAAGTAATAACATAATTGTTCTGAAGAAGTCATTTTGAAATTTTGGAGACTGATTAGTGTGGGCTCGCTACCCTTGTAGGAAGCATGTTCAGATGTCACGTAGGATAACACGCTCACATCTTATGATTCCAGATAGTTGGGCTCTAGAAACGGGGACCAATAGACAAAGTCTATTAGATGGACATGATGTCCATTTAACGGACCTTCTCTAGTTTATGAAATGAAGTTGCCAGACAATGTTTGCTAAACGGACCTTATGTTTGTTAAACGGACCTTCTCAGGTCTCTAGAGTGGACTTTGGCCACGAAATGTCCGTTAAGCAGGCATGATTTCCATTAAACGAACCTTCTCGGGTCTAGAAGTGAAATTGGCCAGGCAATGTCTGTTAAATGGACATACACTGGCCATTTACAACATGCATAACTTTGACCCTTTATTTGCTAGAATCTCTCCTTAGAGTCTTCATGGAAGTTGTAGAACTCAGAGTCCTCTTTGAAAGCATCTTTGAATGACCCTAATTCGACATCCATAGTAAAAGTTATGCCTTTCACACCCAAAATCTATCCATTTGTACCTATCAAGCAACAAAGTTGAAATGTGTGAGAACTAACGAAATAAAGCTTCAAATTCACATAGAGATAAGGCAAATTAATTCCAATTCAACACAAAATCATATAAGAATAATTTGACTTATCAGTCTCCTACCAGTCCACAACTCATATGGTGTGCTAGTAATTGATTTCGTGGGCACACGATTAAGTACATAGGTGGCTACTAGCAACACATCACCCTAAAAAGTGATTGGTAAATTTGCTTGGGCCATCATGGACCTAATCATTTCTAATAGCATCTTATTTCATCTTTCAGTGACGCCATTTTGTTGTGAGGTTCTAAAAATTGTTAATTGCCTTTCTATTCCTTTCTCATCACATAAAGCCTTGAACTTTTCTAACAAGTATTCTTATCCACGGTCAGTTTGTAATGCTTTTATTTTCTTATCTAATTGATTCTCACCCAAGTTCATGTATTTTATGAAACAATCAAATGCTTCTGATTTATGATAAATCAAATAAACATGACCATATCGAGTATAGTCATCTATGAAGGTGATGAAATAAATTGTCCCACGTCTGGCCCTTACATTCATTGGACCACAGATGTCAGAATGAATTAATTGCAATGGATATAAAGCTCATATTCCCTTTCCAAATGGCTTTCTTGCTATTTTACCAGCTAAACAATACTCACATGTAGGTAGATCTACTCGTCTTAGATTGCCTAAAAGTCCTTCTTTAGCTAATCGAATCAGCATAATAAATAAATCTAAGATACAAATCCATTCCGCCATTGTGGAAATTTATATTGACACCAAGTTTAACTAACATCAACATAGATAAAAGATTCCTACGAATCTGTGGAGCAAATAATATTTCATATAGGATGAGGGGTCTTCCTCCATGCATGTCCAATTTCTATGTGTCAATTCCTTATACAACAACTCTAGAATTGTCACCTACATAAAGCTATCGACTATCATGTGGGAGTTTACGAAACTCAACGAAGGCATCTCTGTCCTTCGCTGCATGGTTGGTTGCTCCTGAGTCTGCAATCCACAAAGGATGTGAATCCGTTAGAAAAACAAAACAAGAAACATTCACAGAACAAATGTTTATACTATAAAGCTGTACCTTCTTGGGCTCGGTACAATCTCAAGCAAAGTGGCCCTTATTATCGCAATTATAGCACTTCACATATTTCATATTCTTCTTTTTGAAGAGATGTTTTCCCTTATGTTGGTTTCATTTTTCCTTCTTGGATTCCTGAGGAGAGTGGTTGAATTTCTTATTCTTCTTCCACTTATATCCACCATGATGCTTGCATTTCTTGTTCATAGCTCCATATGAGCTAGAACTAACTGCATATGCCTCAGAAGACATTTTTAAGGCTTCAAGATGCTCTTCGTCCAAAATGAGATGCCTTGTGGCATCTTCCATTGTCTTGATGTTCTCATTATGAGTTACGTGCATCTTCATATGCTCCCAACTCTGAGGCAGTGAACAAATCATAGCTTGCACTTGTTGTTCATCAGAAAGCTTATGACCAACATCACATAACTCACTTACCATGTTGTACATTTTCCTCATATGCTTTTGCATTGTATCATCTGGGCGCTGCTTATAAGTATCAAACTTAATAGTAAGTGACCTCATTTTGGTCACTGAAGCACTTCCAAAACGAGCAGCTAGTGCAGACCATATGTCCTTTGCAGTTTCAAATTTATGGAACTCTCGCATGATATCATTATCCGTGCTACTCAGCAACATAATGCCAGCTAAAGAATTCTTCCTTTTCCACAATTCATATGCATCACGGTCCCTCCTATGCTGGGCTGTAATGCCCTCCTCAAGAACTTCCATGGTTAGTTTTAATGGTTCAAGAGCCTCTTGCTCCTCTAGTACATATTGGATTTTCATATTCCAGATTTCATAATTGTCACCATTGAGTTTCTCACCCCTATTAAGTTCGGCAACAATATTCTTTGAAGCAGTAGCCATGTTGAAACACTAAGTTTCTATAATAAGAAAGAAATATATATGCACGTTAATGTCACATTAATCGTTCATAGAGTAAATAATTTGATCATAATTACTTATGAAATCAAAAGTCCACAAATGTGTTCAATCATCATTCATACAACAATTGAATCCTAATTACTTTACTCTAGACAAATTCCTATATAAAAATTCATGTAAACATATTACATAAATATCAAGACTTTGTTCTTATAAAATAACATATTGTATTAATTGTGCTACAACCTACGAACAGTCTATAGGTAACAAACTCTATGCGGAAATGAGTTCACGAGTTTACGTGGCACAGTTCGATGAGTTTACGAGTTCATGTGACACAGTTTGCGAAGCTCGATGTACAATAACTCTTACCATTTCTATTAGAAGGCCTATAGGATACAAAGCCCTAATCAACTCCCTTCTACACATCTCTTTAATAAATATCATTACTAACAAATTATAAGTTTTCTCGTTAGGCATATTATTCTAGAGCATTCGTAACAGTTCGCCTTGAGGTTGAGGTAATGTTGCAAGCAAAGTCATGTACTTTACTTCAACATTTGTATAAGCTCGACAACCTCCAAAGAATAATTCTTGCATTATGTTATTAACTGAAATCACATGTTGTGTTAGACCATCTCTAGGCACTAAATGCATGTTGACTAATTTTACATACATACTGCCAATACGTCTCTTATGTGTCTCACATCGAATAAGCTTAGGTATCTGCTTAATAATAGGCATCTTCCTGAAAAACAAATTTTCAGGAATTAGAAGAGTGCACAAAATAAACAACTTATTTTGTCTAACACATAGCGAACTCATGCTCATATTATGGAAATAATTTAATTATATTAGCAATTTATTGAACTATTCAAATTGTGCTATTAATATCTAATCAATTAGAAACTTATTTCTAATATTCAAATATGAATAATTCAAATAGAATTAGAAACTTATTTCTAATTTAAATTGTAATTGAACTAATCAATTTATCTTGGTTTAATTAGAAACTAATTTCTAATGGAAAAACCCCTTTCTAATTTTACTTCAACGAAAACAAATTAGTTTGTTTTTATTTTAATTTGAAACTAATTTAACGAAATTAATTAGTTTGGGTAAATTAGAAAACTTATTTCTAATTCTTTATGTTACATTTAATTTAAACATCAATATATATATTAAGATCTAGTCCAACATTAATGTAGTTATTAACGCGTAAGCCTTCAATCCTAATAATAATATACGTATGTATATATATATATATGTACACACGTTATCTTATATATATAAATATATATTTATCAATATATATATATATGCATAAAGTCGTGGCATATGGACCACTGCCATTTTTTTTTAGTAATTAAAAGAGCTAACAACTAGCTAGAGCTAATAATAAGATTAATGAGCCGAGTGCGACTAACACCCATGCGATCATCATTAAGAGTGTACAGTATAATATCTGGGGGCTGTTGAAAAATCACCGTACCCAAAGATACAAAAGTTACATTAAATATAATGAGACAAAAACAGTAGCCATTTTTTCACAATGCAAAACCACTTATTGCAACTCTTGTGAAAGGCCGCACGCCTACGAAGAAGAGTCTTCTTCTTGCAGTGTAGTTTTTTTTTTTCAATTTCTTCTCTCATAAATTTAACCTGATTCTAATATTAGATGACCGTTTCATGTGGAGAATTAATTAATGCTTTTTTCCCAAATACTCAATGGATTCATATTATACTCAAGTTAGGCTTGGACCCAAAAGAAGGAAAAGGCATAAGCAACTTCAAGAATAGTAACATGCGGGATGCATCTAAGGCCTGACTTCATCCACATGGATCTCTTTTTAATATGGATGAAGTCAAAAACTGACATGTTCATGGTCAACTAAGAACCTTGACATGTTATTTATTGGCTTTCAACCGTACATAAAATATTATTTGAATTCAAATTCTTCATCTTTATGACAAAGTTAAGATCATACATGAAATTAAAATTCTACTATAGGGGATATGTATATATAATTCTCAACACGAAGAAAAAGTCAACTCATGTTAAAAATCATTGCATTAGACATATAGAAAGCCAAGAATGATTGTACATGAAGTAGTGATTTACATTATTTGGTAATCACTCCAACAGACAAAATGATGTGTATAAGCCTGCGAATGAATTGAGTTTATATTACTCCTTGCTAAAAAAGCCAAAAAGTGAATGCCTAAGACATGTTCGTGAAATTGTTTCAAAGAGATAAATGAAACTTTCATTTATTCCTTTGCCTAAATTTGGTTGTACTTAGGTTTGCGAGTTTCCAGCAATTGGCTTTAGTGTATCAACTATCAAATGAAGCGGTAATTGATTATTTCATTAACATTCTCACGATTCAAACTTGCTTTTCTATCTCTTCGCCTATTTCTAATCAAATCTTTTGAGCCAATGATGACAACAACTTGACAAAGAAAAATAATAAAGGTAAACACGAACCACCAACATTATTACACACCACCCCTGCAAGGGTATATATATATGGAGCTAAAGGTGAATGAACCTACGAACGACCCCCGCTTATGATAAGGCTTGCAAGCTATGATCTTTTCTACAGCTCTATTAGCAGACAACTTACAGAGAAGTATACCTCTACATTGCCTCCTCACTGCTCTCCAACCCAAGTTTCAGGCAAGCCACAAGGCTCTGGATGCTTGACAGAATCTATGAGATACTCTTGTGTATATAATGACCGCAATTCCTATGCCCCATGCGTCCTTCTATCATCTGGATTGTCACTCCTATCAGTGTCAGAATTGTCCCTATTAGACTCAGCCTGTTCCACTCCTGTTCGGATCCTGCGCCGTCTTCGATCCTGAAATTTCCATCCAGTGCTGTATTTAATTCTCATTTTCTATACATCTCATTGAATTATTAGGATGGAAAAAGCATCCCCATTTAGTAAGAAATTGCAAAGATGGATGTTGCTTTCAAATGTCCACTTGAAGCCAAAGAACAATGTCAAGTCATGCTGAACTCTATTTGAAGTTCACCAGGAAGTTTCAGAATCAAACCTCTCTTGGTACAGGATATTCTTCCGATTCAAGCATTCGAACTACTTGACTCATCTTTGGTCTTTTTTCTGCTTCTGGATCGACACACCTTAAAGCAGTTAGAAGAGCTCGCTTAAGGGCACTAGTTGATGGTCTGGTCTCAATCATTGGGTCTATCACCTCTTCTGCACACCTTTTTGCAACCATCATCTTCAACCATTCCACTAGATTGATCTGAAAGAACCCAACCAAAGAGATTAAACAATTGAATTGGATTATGTTCTGTTGCACATAACCATAGGATTCACTCAAGAAAGAGAACTAGATTCGCAAAACGCAAAATAAAAAATGTGGCTAGCCTCAAGTGAATAAAGGTTCTAAAATCAATGCTAAAAGGAATGTTGGACCATTGTAGGCACTAAAATCAATGCTAAAACACAAAATGCCTACTCAAGCTACTTTTTAAAATGTCAAAATCAAAACCACAAATTGCTGGCAAACAGCAAGGGTTAAAACATGAGGCTCTGCGGAAATTCATCACTTGTTTGAAATGAAATTGATACCTCATTCTCAGGGCGGCCATAATCCACTGGATCTCTTCCAGTAATTGCTTCCAGAAGCACAACTCCAAAGCTGTAAACATCACTCTTCTCATTCAGAAGGCCAGAATTGGCATATTCTGGAGCAACATAACTGCAAAATCACTCAAATAAATCAACATAGTTTCAAAGGCAAGAGAAAGGAAGGGAAATGATGCTAATTAAGTTGTAAGAAATTGATTGTTAGAGAAGTGCTTACCCAAAGGTACCCATAACTCTAGTTGTAATATGACTTTTCCCAGCACCAAGCAATTTGGCCAAACCAAAATCAGATATTTTGGCATCAAAATTATCATCAATTAAAATGTTGCTAGATTTTATGTCTCGATGCACTACTTTTGGTTCAATGGCCTCATGCAAATAAGCCAACCTGCAAGACAACATCATGAATGTGAACCCACATAATCAAGGATTATGAGCTCTTGTGAAATACAATGGGGGTTGGATGGATTAACTTACGCCTTAGCAGTGCCAAGCAGAATTTTCATACGAGCCTCCCAAGTAAGATATCCATGCTGACGCATACCACCATGGAGCCACTGGTCTAAATTGCCATTATTGACATACTCATATACCAGCAACCTAAAAGATAATGCAGGAAAGAAAGCAACAGTTAGTGAATGGAAAACATACAATTTTGTCCACATTTAGTTGCTAAATGGTCTAACCATTTGATGCACAGGGTATTAACTGCTTACTATAGTAATCTTGGTGTCTTATCCAAGTACATGATTCATTGGAAGATGCATAAGAAGGTCTGTGTTTTACAATGGGAATTTTGATGTTCTTATGAATGAAGATAGTATGAGGCGTATCGCTAAGGGAAGTAAAGATGTGACAAAGTAACACATGTTTTGTGATATTAAGTCTGTTCTATGGGAAAAAGAAAAAAGAAAAACTCACTCAAAGATAATCTGCTTTAGAGAAAGAAAATCACAAGTACCTCTGTGTTCCTTCCATACAATAGCCCAAAAGTCGAACTAGGTTTTTGTGCCTTACATGACCTATAGCCTCTACTTCAACTCTGAAATCCTTATCAGCTTGTCCTCTGTAAGTAAATGATTTACAGAGAGTCAAATGCATTAATCCATAGATACTATAGACACTGTGCAGATGGGAAACAAACCAGTAAGCTGCTTACGGATTGTTGAGAAGCTTCTTAATAGCCACCGGAGTTCCATTAATCAGGCCTCGATAAACAATTCCATATCCACCATCACCTATTATATTATCCTTGGAAAACCGATCAGTTGCAACTTGCAGATCTCTAAGTGTAAACCAGTGACCCCAGCCTAAGTGAGAGAATTGGGGTAGACCAGAGAGAGGTGGTGAAGATGCAGACAAATGATGTGAATAAGGCTTGTAGGAAGAAGGTCTCCCCGTGGGTCCTTCTTCTCCCAATTGAGTCCCCTCTTTTTCTAAGTGACTAAAGGAGCCGGTGTCTTCTCCATTTTCTGATTGAATCAATACTTTCTCCGACTCTTTGTCACTAAACCTATCATTGAGGCTGACGAAGCTACCCTCGTCCATTACAATCTCCTTGATTTCCTCCGAAACTTTAGGTACTTTGCTCATAGGAAGCAAGCTAGTGGAGCTTCTCGATCTTTTTCTGAAACTGAACCATAGTGAAACCACCAGGACAGCTACACAAACGACTCCCAGGCAAACAACGATTATTACCCACAACTGTATACCAATGTACTCTCCAGTCAAGGTATTCTTAAGATCAGATGTCATTTTTTATTTTCTGAAAAAAAAAGGAAAACAAAAGTCTTTTCAAATCACATAACTAAATGAGATCCGACTAAGTCCAAGATTTCAACGAAGTCATATGAATGTAAACTTCACATGGAATCCAACAGGTTTCAAGCAGGACCAGAACACCATGTTTATTTACAATTGCAAACTGACGGGATCGTATGGATCAGAAGGCACAGAACTTTGAACTACTAATATAAACATAACCAAACGTTACTGTTCATCAACGCAGAAATGAAAAGGAGCAGAAGAAGAAGAAGAAGCCAAAAAAGAAAAGAAAAGAAAAGAAAAAAGCGACTAGACTGTTCATGGATGACAGTTGTATCAGCAATCAAAGAAAGGGTAGACAACAACATTAAAGCTGAATAAATCACAAACCTGATCTCAAGCCCGAAGTTTGTTCATACAAAAAGGATTCACTTGTAAATAATGTAACACTCCCGCATTGTTAAAGAATCTACAATCTATTTCCTTTGTGGGATTTCTGAAGAATTTGGGGAGATGGATAAGGAGATGAGTAGTTGTCAAAGGTGGGTGCTTTAGTGAGGAGGAACTGGAAGGGCATGCTTCACATTATTAGACAGAACATTATATATCTGGTGAACCAAACCAAACCAAGCTCGCCTCGCCTCCTTTCTTTGCAGCTTCTTTTCTGCCGGAATTATTTTAAGTTGAAAGGACAAGTAATAATTACAAAATAGCGTGATTGAAGAAGATCTTGGGGTAAGCATACAAACTTATTGAAAGAAAGGTTTTCAAAGTCAGAGGTGAACAGATCCCAAAACCCAATGGGATTTCCCCATTCTATTCCTTTTTTCTCCAATCCATTGTCAATACAAGCTTTACTTAGAACTTCTCTTGTCTTGTATTGGGTCCATGCCATAGTATTTAAGATGTTAATCCAGACTCTCTACTGTAGGAAGTTATCAAGTCTTCGCTCACATAAAAGAAGCATGAAGCATGATGCTTTGCTTTGGGGTTTTGTTTTAGGGTACTTGATTAAATAAAACTCGTATTCCCTACAGAAAGGGGCTGGATGGAATTGACTTTTGCAATGTTTGATGAAATGGGTCCATTCTCCATTGCCTTGCCGGCTCAACCAAGAGCTCTGCTTGTCAGATTGCCTCCCTTATCAAATACAAGAGTCAGACGGAGACATGACGCATGGCTAGTAAGAATTCCTAGACAATTGTTTAGCGTCTCACATGCATCATTTATTCATAACTTTTAAATTAGAGTACGAGCAAGTAAATTAATATACATATGTGTGTGTTGTTTCAAGATTAAAGAAAAAGAAAATTCCTTCGATGCTTGACTTTGAGCATGGAGCAGCTTTAAATTTTTGGACCAGCTGTCATATTCTGTGAGATGCCTACAAACCAACTAGGAGATTAGGGATCCGCCAGTGAATACCTGGTCTAAGACCAAAAAAAAAAAAAAAGAATCCCTCGTCAAATTTTCCTTTGGCCATCTTTGCTTTGAAGATAATCAAACCATAGTTGATGGCATGGTGCTTTCCAATTATTCAAATCTAAGAGCTTGTTCCACACTACACATTATTCTCACCTTTTCCGCAACAAAATTAGAACATGCGCGCGCACACACACATATATCTGTATGTCATGTGTGTTACTGGAGAGGCCCCGTCAAAGGCAAGAGGTTCTGTGCTTGGAAAGGATACACGAGAGACTTCCAAGTGAAGAGCGTGTTTTAAACACTACCTTAATTAAAGTGTACATATAATTACATCATTAAAAGAAAAAGTCAGTCTCAAATTGGAGATTGATCCCTAAGCAACCTGTTCAAGGGAAAATAATTCAATGAGCTCAAGAAAATCACAAAAGAAGAAAAAGATAAAACATAAATTTGATTTTAATTTCAACAAAGAAAACGAAAGACATAAATTTTTTGGGAAAAAGACGTAAATTTGATTATATATAAAAATAGTTTTCTATTTTAATTTTTTATCATAATTTGATTCTATTATAATTAATTAGTAATTATTTAGTACTAATTATTAATAAAAATTATAATCAAAAGAATTTAAATGTTTAGTTTACTTTGTTTTATTTTACTAGGTTGTTGTTACTGTAGTTTACTTTGTTTTATGTTTATAGTTATATAAAATTTAAAATTCAAAATAAAATTATTTAAAAATAAGAAACTAAACGTAATATTATAAATTAAAGCTTAATTGAAGTGTATATACCAAGGATATGAAAATCGTACCGTACCGGTCGGTACCGGCCAATACATACCGTACCGGTCGGAAAACGATACCGGTACGGCTAAAAAATTACCAGTCGTAAATTCCAGTGGGTACTGGCCGTTTTCGGTCGGTACCAGCCGGTACCAAGGATTCTGGTATTTTCCAGACCATTTCGGAAAATTTTGAATTCTGTAGGAACCAAATTGCAAAAAACAAAACTTAAACCTAAAAAATCTACCCCCCAACCTTCTGGACTCTTCCTGTCTCTTCTTCGGTTTCTCCTTCTTTTCCACGCCGCTACTCCTCCCTCCTCGGATCTCGTCTCGCCGTCCCCTCCTCGCCGTTGACGTGTTCTCCAATCTTCCTCCTTCGTCTTCGACTGGTGGTTTGCTTTCCCTTCGAGTCTTTGACGATTCGGTCTCCCTTAGCTCAGCCCGCTCCTCCTCGTCGTCGGCTTCGCTCCTCCTCGTCCTCCTCGTCGCTGGCACGACCACCTTAGCTCCGCCGGAGCACACGACGATGTCGACCCAGATTGGCACTGAAGACCCGATAGTTTTTGGGGTGTATGTTTTTTATTTTTGTTTCATTTTTCATGCATTTTGACAATGATTACTTATGTGATTGTGTTGATTGTTGGATTATGGTAGATTTGAGGTTAAAAATTGGTGTTATTGTGTTGGATTTGGGGAAAATTTTGGTAGTGGATTTTGGTTGACAATGAGAAATTCAAATGGATTTGGGCAAAATTTTGGAAGTAGATTTCGGTTGAATTTTCATTTCTTTGGATTTGGATGTTGTTGATTTCGGTTCAACCGAAATTGTGATTTGTGATTTTTGAGATTTGTGAGTTATGAAATTCAACCGAAATTGGAAGTTTGAAATTGGATTTTGGAATTGGATTTTAGCATTTTGCATTTTGAAATTGGAAATTGAAGTGGATTGGAAATTAAATTTGGAATTGAAATTGAATTTTGGAATTGGATTGAAAATTAAATTTGGAATTGGAATTGAATTTTTGAATTGGATTAGAAATTAAATTTACAATTGGAATTGGAATTGGATTGTAAATTAAATTTGAAATTGTAATTGGATATTGTCATTTTGCATTTTGGAATTGAAAATTGGAAGTGAATTAGAAATTAAATTTGAAACGGTGATTTATTGATTATTGAACGATGGAAATTGGCTTGTGATTTATTATTGTATTAATATTGAATTGTTGAATTATTGATGAATGAAATTGAATTTGAGTTTGAGCAATTGAATTTGAGAATTGAGATTGAGTTTGATAATTTGAAATGTTTAATTGTACATGTATTTTATTTAATGATAATTTGGTGCTTATGGTTAACCTTA
>JANKOE010000205.1:29759262-29778444 GCA_026284465.1 Erythroxylum citrifolium | reverse complement strand
TATTATTTATATGTGAAATATTTAAAAATTATTGTTATTTCATATTAATTGTGATAATTATTTATTATTATGATTTTTTGAGACAAAATTGATGTAAACTTATAAAGTATACAATAAACAGTACAATATACTAATAAACTATTTTGTAAATTTTAAAAAAATTCAGAGATTATTTTATAAATTTAGAAAAAGTACTCAAAATAGTTACCAGTATTAAGTATACCGGTACAATTTCATATCAAAACTTAATTCAATATCAAATTTGGTACGATATTTGCAAATTGGCTTTCTATTATCCGAAATTCTCTTTTTTCCTTTGAACTCCATTGATGATTAATACGACAATTGGTAGTAGGCTGTCACAAGCGGGACGTATCATACTGTCACATAGTGCGTTTACTAACAAAGGAACCTTAGTGAATGTCGTTAAATATTCAGAAAATAGATTTTTTAGGTATGTAGGGTAACAGAGATTATTCGGCTCATGTTTAGTGAATGTCGTTAAATATTCATAAAATAGATTGTTTAGGTATGTAGGGTAACAGATTATTCGGCTCATGTTTTGTATCCAGATGGAAAAGATCTGAGGGCATCCAGATGGTCCATACCTTGCGTCTTTTGGACAATCCACATCATGCGTCACTTCTGACAGTATTTGATTGAGTCGTCTCCTAGGACACGTTTTCTCCATTATTATATCCATGTACAGAGTTCCTCCTGTACCTATAAAGAGGCACCTGAAAGTGAAATCTGAACGTGTACGGGAGTTAATCTGGCTCCTTGACCACCGCGCATCGCTTCTCTTTTTATGAAATAATGGTATACAACTCTGTTCTTTTTCTCTGACAGGGATTGAATCGAAGATTGACTTTACAAGTAGTAAGTGAAAATTCTAAGGACTGTTGCAAGCGTACACATATATCACAAATAGGGATGGCAACGGAACGAGTATGGGGTGGGTATGTCATCCTCGTACCCGCTCCATGAATCCTCCCCCACCTCCGTACCCGTCCTCATCTCTGTCGAGGATTTTTTTGGCACCCCTATATCCGTACTCGTTAGGGGTTTGACCCCTATCGGGTACCCGTTTACTCGCCTCTTTTTTTTATAAAAATAAGCATATTTAATATGAATGGACTATTTGTTTTTCTTTTAAATTTTCATGCTACATTCATACATACATACTAAATTTAACATAAAAGAAACGAGTAAACAGAGATTATAAATTGTAATTACTATATAACGAGTAAACAGGTAAACAGGTATAGGGGGTGGTATCCCCATACCCGCCCCGATACCCGACGGGTATTTTTGTTAACCCCCATACCCGCCCTACGGGTAAAAATTTGCTCCTCATACCCGCCCTCATTCGGGTAATTTTATCGGGTACCTATCGGGTTCGGGTACAATTGTCATCCCTAATCACAAAAGCACGGCACTAATCCATATTTAATGAAATTTAGACCAAATTAC
Organism: Erythroxylum citrifolium; assembly: GCA_026284465.1. Classification (NCBI taxonomy): domain Eukaryota; kingdom Viridiplantae; phylum Streptophyta; class Magnoliopsida; order Malpighiales; family Erythroxylaceae; genus Erythroxylum; species Erythroxylum citrifolium. Next base: position 29,776,971 of record JANKOE010000205.1, on the reverse strand, counting down.
TTTGGATTAGAAATTGTGAATTGGTTTGGACATCTTTTTAGTTACTTATTTTTTAGAGGAACTTTGTTTTTTTTAAAGGAAAATCAACCAAGTCTATATAACACATGAGTTAGAAGCCTAATGTTCAAGTTCTCCGACAAATAATTTTACATGCAATTGTCAAAGTGAGAGAGATGTTTTTCTTTCTTAGTTAAATGAATTGTAAGTCTTTTTAATTTATATACTAAATGATCTTTGTTCAATTACATGAAGATTTGAATCCCCTCCAATCTCCAAATTTTAGAAAAATTTGGAACTGATTTTGTTTTTGTTAAGTGTCAACTCTACATAGAGACAAAAGTGAATTTAGGTGATTTTAGCTATTCTCACGAATAGTTGAAATAACGAACGAGTGAAATCAAGGCAGATAACGATTGATTTGAAGTCATTCCTAAGAGACACGACGTATAGAGTATAACATGCATGTATCCTTGACTTACACGGTCGTGTGTGAAGATCGTGTCAGAAACTATGAACGTGTATATGATAGATGATGACCTACATTGTTCTGTAAGATCATACACACCCTTATCCCTATCATACATGGTCGTATGTGAAGATTGTGTCGACAACTATAAACGTGTGTGGGTGCATGACAAGAATCAAAGACATACACGGTCATGTGGAAACACACACGCTCATGTTGTAGATATACACAATCATGTAAGTGGACCATATGACTAACTAAGATCGTTTATATTTACGATTCCTTGAAATATAGTTGGGACACGATTACTGACATGCTTATGTAAGTGACCGTGTCTAGTTATGGAACCCTATTCCTTTAGTATAAAAGGGGAAATGATGGGTTTCATCAATATGAGTAAAAATAACACCAAAAAAGGAAAAGAAAGAGAGTAAAAGTGAGATGAGAAGTATTTCTCATTCCATAATTGGTAGTTTTTGCAACGAGTTGTCTTTTTTAGCTTTTGTTTCAAGATTCGATTGAGAGTGTTGCTCATTTAGGGTATCAAATTGTGCTCAATATTAAAATTTGGTGGGATAACTTGTAGTTATTTTATGGTATAATTTCAAGCAAAGGTCATAGTTTAGGGCCTTTAAACTCTTGTAAGTTCTTATTTGAATTAGTGGATTTTCTTATCAATTTGAACTGTAGTTTTTTCCTCTATATTGGAGGATTTTCTACATATATCTAGTGTTTGATATATTTCTTGTCATATATATTATTTAATTGTTTCTTATCGAGACTGGGTCTCTAAAGACTAGTTTGTTGTTCTTAATTGACATTGTGTGAGTTGTGATTGGAACCCAACCAAGTGATATAAGAGACATTAGTCACAAAGGGTGGAAGTAGCTCTATGGTTAAATTGACATCTACAAACTACTTTATTTAGAGACTCATGATGGAGGATCTTTTGTATTGTAAGGACCTTGTCGACTCTATCGATATGGACATAATTGTAAAGGATGATGCTCCATTTAAATTTTTAAAAAATGATAGATATAAAGAATGTGAAAACATGAAACGAAAAACTCTAGGCACTATTCGACAATGAATTGATATTAGTATATTCAACCATATGTCCTAAGCAACTGATCCATTTGAGTTATGGAAGAAGCTAAAAGTTATTTACAAAAGGAAGATTGCCACAACAAGGCCTCTCTGATTGATAGGCTTATGAATTTGAAACTAAAATATGAAAAATCTATGTCAGAGCACCTTAGTAATTTTCAGGACATTATTAACAAGTTGACTACCATGAAGATTATTCTTGATGATAAGCTCCAAGCTTTATTCTTATTGAGTTTATTATCGGATAGTTAGGAGACATTGATAGTTACTATTAGCAACTCATCTCTAAAGGGTGTGCTCTCTTTGGATGTAATCAAAGAGAGCATGTTTAATAAAGAGATTAAAAGAAAAGAGCTAGGAGTTGTTAATGTGCAGGCCTTTGTGGTAAAAAGTAGGGGAAGAAGCAAAAGCAGAGATCCTAAAGGGCTTGATAAGTCTAAGAATCAATCGAAGTCTAGAGGAGATAAAGAGATCAAGACATGCCACTATTGCACCAAGCCTAGACATATTAAAAGGTTTTCCTATAAGTGGGAGATGGATAAAAAATGCAATAATATTAGACATATAGGGATGAAAAATATAGTTGCAACAATCTCGAGTACAGATGATCAGATGTCATTGATGTGCACAACTAGTGAATGCTTCTATGCTAGTTGTTGGGGTTCTGAGTGGCTTATTGATACAAGAGCCTCCTATCATTATATTCCAAAGAGGGAATACTTCTCTAATTATAGGAGTGGTGCTTTTGGAAATGTAAAGATGGGCAATCAAAATTTTGCCAATATTGTCGGTGTAGATACATTTTAGTTCAAACCAATATCGGATGTCTACTAACCTTAAGAGATGTACGACATATTCTCTACTTACTCCAAAATTTGCTTTTAGCTAATCTACTTGATGGTGGAGGGTATTAACACACATTTGTGTGTGGAAAGTGGAAGTTATCAAACGAAACGATGATAGTTGCTCGAAGAGAGCTGTGTTGCATATTATGCAAAACTTACCTGAAGGTATGTGGTGGAGAAGTGTAAGCAGTTAAGGAAAATACTTATCTTAGTCTATGGTATCAATGATTGGGGCATGTTAGTGAAAAATGGATCAAGTTGTTGGCTAGTAAATCTCTTATTTTGGTAAATAAATTTGTCCCCCTTAATTTATGTGATCAATGTTTGGCAGAAAAATAACATAGACTCCTTTAGTAGGAGATCTACTAAAAAAATGGCCAAATTGGAGTTGATATACTCAGTTCTCTGTGGTTCCATTAAAGAGGAGTCGTTAAGAGGAAATAAATACTTTGTTACCTTTATTGATGATACAACTAGGGAAACTTTGGTCTATATGTTGAAGACAAAGAGCCAAGTCTTTAAAGTTCTCCAGAATTTTCATTCCATTATAGAAAGGGAAACAAAGAAAAAGTTAAAGTGTCTTATAATTGACAACATAGGAGAGTACACATCTAAGGAGTTTGAGAATTACTATATGAGGCATGGCATGAGACATGAAAAGATAGAACCCAGCATTCCATAGCATAATAATGTTGTCAAGAGAATGAACATAATAATTATAGAGAATATTTAATATATCCTTATATTGTTTAAGCTATCTAAGATGTTTTGGGGTGAAACAGTTAGAACAATTATTTACTTGATTAATTTAAAAAAAATTAGCCTTTAGGTCTCATTCTAGAGAGAATGTGGATAAGGAAAGACCCCTCTTATCCATATCTGAGGATATTCAGATGTAACATTTTTAAACATGTACCCCAAGAGCAGAGACTAAAAGTAGACTCGAAGATGGTTCCCTGCATATTTGTTGGGTATGGTGGTGAACAATTTAGCTTCAGATTATATGTCCTAGAGAAGTAAAAAGTTGTCAGAAGTATTTCGTCTACCGTGAACCAACCCACAGGTGAAGGAGACAAAAAAATGAGTAGGCATATGATGTTAGTAATAAGATACAACCTAAGCTACATGAGTGACATCTGGATGATGGTGTAGATGAGGCTAATGAGAATAATAAGTAGGGGAGTAACCTGGTTTGGTGGTGAAATACATTCAACTCCGAAGGTCAACTAGAGAGAAAAGACCTTCTATAAGGTATTTAAGTATAAAATACCTTTTAGTTACTACTGAGGGGGAGCCTAAAAGTATCCAAGAGGTACAGTCGCATGAAGATAAAGATCTTTAGGTCGTAGTTACGCAGGAGGAAATGAATTCCCTAAGGAAAAAATGAAACATGTGAGTTGGTGAAACTTCCAAAGGGAAAGAAGACATTAAAGAATAAATGTGCCTACCCTTTAACTTAAAAGGAGAAAGATGATATGTCATTTGTTTCATACTCATTTGCTATTGGTTCCTTCATGTATGTAATAGTAATGTACAAGATTGAATATATCACAAGTTGTTGGGTTGGTGAGTGAGTACTTGTCTAATCTAGGAAAGGTTCACTAAGAAGCTATGAAATGGATCTTAAGATACTTATGGGGCACTTCCAAATGGAGCTTGCATTTTAGTGGTGGCCTATAATTCTAAAGGGTTATACAGATGCAGACATGGCTGGAGATCCTGATAACTTTAGGCTACTTGTTCAAATTTGTAGGGGGTCATTTATTAGCAATCTAAGCTACAAAAAAGTGTAGCTTTATCCATAACTGAAGTGAAGTATTTAGCTACTGTGGATGCAGATAAGCAAATGCCCTGGTTGAAACATTTCCTTTAAGAGTGGGATGTGAAACAAGATAATTATATAGTATTTTGTGACAGTCAAAGTGTTATAGATTTGAGCCAGAATACTATGTATCATTCTCACACCAAGCACGTCGATATCAGGTATCATTGGTTGAGATACATGATTGAGGAACAATGATTACAATTGAAGAAGATTTACACAGATAAGAACAATGTTGATATGCTAACAAAGGTGGTTCCTAGGAGCAAGTATGAGCTTTGTAATAAGATCGTCGAGATGACTCTCAAATAATCATTGAGGTAATTCAAGTCTCCTCCAAAATGGGTTAGAGGGGGAGATTGTTAAGTATCCAGCTCTATTCAAAGATATAAGTGAGCTTTGATGATCTTGGATATTCTCACAAATTGTTGGAATAATGAACAAGTGAAGTCAAAGAAGGATAATGATTGATTTAAAACTGTTCCTGAGAGACATGACCATGTGGAGTATAACACACTTGTATCCTTGACTTACATAATATATGGTCATGTGTGAAGGCTATATAAGAGACTGTAAATATGTACAAGATAGATAATGACCTACACGGTCGTGTAAGATCAGAGATACCAATGTCCCTATCATACACGACCTTGTGTGAAGACCGTGTAGGTAACTGTAAACGTGTATGGGTGCATGACAAAAGTCGAAGGCATACACGACAGTGTAGAAATATACTCACCTATATTCCAGGTATACACGGTCGCGTAAGTAGACCATGTGACAACTAAGATTGTGTATATTTACAATTCCCTGAAATATGGTTAGGACATGGTCACTTAGATAGCTATGTAAGCAACCTTGTCCAATTATGAAACCATATCTTTACATATAAAAGGGAAAATAATGGGGGTTCATCAATATGAGTAAAAAGAATATTGGAAAAGGAAAAGAAAAAGAGTGAGAGTGGGAGTGGGTGTGAGCTAAGAAGTCTTTCTCATTCTATACTTGATAGATTATGCAACAAGTTGTCTTTTCGAGTGTTTGTGATGTGAGCAGGAGTAAGGATCTTAAGAAGATGGCGAACTCCAAGTCTATTGGAGGAGAGTTTAATGGAATTAAGTCCAAACTAATCCATTTAACTCAAATCCTTGGACCGGATACACTTGGAGCTTTAAAACAAGAAGATTTGGGCTTGTTATTTATTATCTTTTATTTTAGGCCCAAAGACTGATTTATGGGTTGTTCTTTTAGTTGGTAGCATATACTTTGTTTGTTTGGGTTATTTTAAGACTTGGATCAGATTATGTTCAATGGGCTTGCAAACCCATTCCTATTAGGTTTAGGACTTAGTCAAGGATATTTAAACCTTATTATAACCTTAAAAACCTAGATTAGATTTGATGGATTAATAAAATTTTAGAGTGAGTTCTTCACGGGAGACGTGAATGTCTACATGGTTACTTCAAGAAATTGATTTATATCAGTAAGTAAATTCTTGCAATGTAAATTGATTTATGATTTCTTTGAGATTGAGTCTCAAACTTATGATTTGGGGTTTGATCTAGCATGCTCTTTTTTTTTTGGTAAATCAGTAAAGAATTAATAAATAAAACCAAATAAATGTACAAAATAAGGACTAACCCAGGAGCCAAGAAACATAAAAAAATAGTCAACAAGTTGCTAGCCACACTCCTAAGCAAAGATTACTCGAGGAACATCGCAAATAAGCTAAAAACAAACTCATACCAAAGAGGAATGAAAGGAGATGAAGTTCGTCTGATAGCCGCCGGAACTCGAATTTGGATTATGAAACTAAGGGGAATAGAGCGTGGAAACCGAATGGAAGAAATTGTTGTGACTCATTGCTGCATCCACTGATTAATAGGGACCCGACCTCCAAGGGAAGGCAGGGCATGCCAGAACAATCCAAAGAATCCTCAAAGCAGTAACTTGAAAAGACTTAGCAAAAACCAGGAAATAAAAAAGAAAAGAAAAGATTACCTCCTCTCAGTGTTTAGGCTGAGAAGTTCCCTAACGTGGGAGATTACTCCTGAGAGCACACGTTTCTCAGACAAGGCTTTATTTTTAAAGGATCTTGCATTACGTTTAGTCCATAGGTGATAAACCGTTGTGGAGAGCAGAAGAGGGAAGAGATAGGTAACAGAAACTCTAGAGTTGGAAACAGATAAGAACCAAGATTATGTTTTTATAATAGAAAGATTGGAGTTTTGATTCAATAGGATTAGGGGGTTTTAAGAACCTTGTTTTCTTGAGGTTTCCATATCACCTATGCTCTTTTCAAAATATCATATTTACCATTGTGTTTGATTTGATATAGGATTACCAATCAAGCTCCCTGTAAAAATACGGTGGAAAAGCACAAAGGAAAATATACTTTCCACAAGTGCAATGATAATAGTGCTATTAAAGACATGGTCAGGCCTGATCCTATACGAGGGCAGGAAGGACATTTGTCCAGAGCTCACTCTTGACTTGCTCCTATTTTATTTCATTTTATTCTTTAAAAAGATTCACTCTTGATACTCGTAAAAAATAAAAAGAAATAAAATAAGACTCTTTTTTTACTTTACTGGGTCTATAAACTATTAGAAACGGCTGGACATGGTAGAGAGGAAACAACGAATATAACATGTTCATGGCAAGTCAAAATGTTAAAAACGAAATGTAGTACTGTATGCGGCCAATATGATATTATGTATTGAATCGCATATTGTATGGAAAGTTGGAACTTTATATTGTTTTCTGACTAACAACATGAAAGTCTGTTTGGTTTCAAAGATAGTTCAAATGAGAATCCTGATAGATGACCTTGGATAATGGATCTTTAGGCGCATATGTCTTTCCTTGAGTTCTAAGTTATGCCATATGCTTGAAGTTTAATTAGTATCCTACTCTCGTGATATCTTCTCCGATGCTATTTATTTTTACTGCATCATTTTCTCCGAAGGAGCAGTCTTTTCAAAGTTACCCAAGAGGAGTGTTAACCTTTTGTTTCTTTTCAATATTCTACAATCATCAGCATCTTCTTCTGGGTAAACTTTTTTGCTTCTTGTTATCAGCACATGCATCTTTACCTTTGGCTAGGGGGCTGCAAAGGCGCTCCAAGCATCGTAATGAGTAATGATATGAGCTTATACTTTATAAAGGTTTTGGAATCCAGCTGCCATCATTATGGAGAGTATTTCCTATATGTCCTTTTTTCAGAGCATTGTAATCAGAGTTTATTGATACTTTTCTATTTGCAGGCATTCAGTTTTGGACAAGTATTTTGTAGTAAACTGTGATATGCTAAAACCATCAGTTTGATGGGAAGTTCTGAACAGTTGATGAAAGTCATTTGGTGATCCAATCATGTAATCTTCGGCTGTACTAGAAACTTTTCATTTAGAAACTCTCATTTGTTCAAATTAAAGCCAAATCTAATATGGTGATTTAACATGATGTGAGATTAAGAATGTGTGGTCGACCAAGCAAACACGCACCAGCAGTAAAAAGCAATGCAGTCATAAAAGTAGCCATTAAAGCACAATATTCTGAGTAAAAGAGGGCATTAGCAGGAGTCCCTAATCACAATCTTCAGATATTACTATTTCCTAATCATTTACTAGTGACTATAAATGTTTATCCATTTATTGAGAAAAGAAAGCTGTTTTATCCAAGTTTTGAGAAAGAAATGTAGTTGGCGCTTGCAAAAGATTGCCAGAGGCCAAAGTGATGCAAGGTCATTTCTTTACTATTAAATGCATGTGTATTAGTAGCATGCATGGGGGTGCGCAGCCGAAGTGGTAAAGAGATGGAAGCATAGACCAAGAAAAAGGAAAAGGTTTTGGTAATAATTAGTAGTGGAAGGGGGGAAAAAAAAGGAGGGAAAAGGCAGGTTTGTTAAAATGAGATTCCCTAAAAGAAGATGACTTATGCAAATATGGTGAAAAGAGGAAGGAGAGAGCAACTTTTGGTTTGTCTGGACGTGTAGTAGATGGAGATAAAAAGATGCAATCTTTTTTACAAGGCAAATGGCATGTATGGTACCTTAACCCTGCAACTAACGCACACTTTCCAAAAGCTTGGATATACCGTAAGACCACAAGCTCTTCTTTCATTAATTCCTAGGTTTCTATTCCTTCTTTTGCATGCTGAATATACTAAGTTGCTGCAATAATGATTTGCTTTTTACCCTTTCTTTTCAAATCTGGCTAAGGCTTTTCGTTGAGAAGTTGAATCAACATGTTAATAGCTTATTTTCTAGGATTAACAAAGCAACATGCCTTCTTGTTCATTGCACGGTATAGTTGTCGATCTGATTTTGCCTTTATAGTTGATAAAAAAGAAAATCTAGTTAGATACATTCAACCAATACTTGTAAAATCGGGATATACCCTTTTTCTTAATCTATGTAATAACCCACCACCTTTTAAGCTTGAAGATAAAGTCTAAACCATTAAACTTCATCTTAAAAGTATGCGTTACATCTTTCATGGTGCTAATCTTACAGAGAGTTTCAACATCCAAAGCACGCTGTTTTATAAAGACTCACTCGTAATTCATCAAAGGACCAGGAATAATCGTCCAATAGTGGACTGGTGTGTCATCAGGAAAATAGAACAGTTTGTATGGGAAATGATTGTGGATGCTAACGTAAGTGAACCTACCAACTGAAACGATACGTGTTGGATATGCTATGGAGCCATGCACGGAATTTGATAAAGGCTTAGAAAAGAAGACTCTAATTCAAAGTTTCAAAGTTCAATCGAATATCATTTTCAAAACCGTTGACATTTTCTTTTCATTTCTCTACCACGAAGTCCCGGACCACCACCCCACCTGCACAAATTCATAGAGACCAGACCGGCCGTCAGCTCAGTTTCCCTTTCCACTCACGCTTATAACAGGCTTCAGCCCTCTATACCCTTCTTTAAAAAAGACCATTATTTCTTTGAAGCTTATCGTCTTCTTTTCTCAGTACGTTATTCCATAAAGTGATTGTGGAAAAGAAGTTGTTGGAAATTGCTATATTCTTCAGTCTTCATGAACATTCTTCAGTAAGACTTTGTGTAAGAACTTGGATATGCATGAACATTTGCGCAAGTGCATGGCAGCTGGTGCCGTGATCTCATTGGAAAGGTATTACACTTTGAAAAATGTACTCAGTATAGAGAGGAAATTAGATGGTTAATACTGACTTGTGAGGACATAAATAACTATTTTTGGTTTAATTAGGATGCTTATGCTTTTGGAAAGAAATCTACATCAATCGGCTTTTCACAGAAATTATGTGTAGTAAATGCAAGACAGTACAATGATAGTCCATACATAAAATGCGTGTCTAAAATCCAAATCTCATCCCCTTTTCGATTATTTGCATAAGAAGTTTAGAAATGAAATTAAGTATTTGGTAGTGCCAATGTCAACAAGGCAAAGGTTGGTTTTGAGGGGGCATTAGTCCATTCCAAGGCCCCTCACCTCGTCAACATGATTACCTCATCAGCTTCTTGCTTGTCTTTGTTCATTACTGTCTGATGACACAATGTACTATCCTCCTTTAAAAAGTTGATCTTTAATTCTTTTAATAATTGACCATTTCCCATGCAGGATCATATCCCCTCTTACCTTCAATATATGAATATCGAACCTTATTTGTTTATATCATCTTCTTCACAAAGATCTCTTGATTTGCAATGTCAAAGGATGACTATAATGTAGTGGGGCTGATATGCTTATCTTCCCTTTCAACTATAAAGGTTGTCAGTCAATCATGGTTATAGCACGGAGACAGGAGGGCATCTCCAACTTGTCTTTATATGCCAATGGGGTACTCTTTCTACAGTACTACAAGAAGAGCTGGCATCTAATACCGCTTTCCATCGATCTCATGTCAGTTGTATTGCGCGGCAGGCTTGTGATCCATAGCTATCGAGATAAAGATGGGACAAAAGGGGCAAAGGTAAAAGGGAATTTGCATTAATTACTGCTAGCAAAGGTAAATTCGAACTTGCATTAATTACTGCGAAGGACATCAAATAAAACCAACACATCATAGATAGAAGTACATATATGTAACATTTCCTCCTCAACAAGCATCAAATTATCACTAAGATCATCCAACATATAAGCTACTTAAGGGACCAAATTAAAGGTAGCTTCAAAAGCATGAAATTAACAACAAATTGATAAGCATTTTGAGAGATTTAAGAAATATAGCTAAAACAAAGAATATAATTCTTTAAACCCTTTATAATATCTCTCTGTCTTCGAAGGTAGGCAAATGATTTTTTCCTTCATATTTTTGCGTTCTAGCAATCACCCCAAGCTTCAGATGCAGGAGGATGAGTGTATCCAAAACCATGATTCTGGAATCCTACACCGCCAGTGTAATTTAGCATTTCCCTGAGGTTTAGGCTGATGTTAACATGACTCCTACCACTTGCAATACCATTTCCATTTCCATTAACACCATGCTCTTCACAAGCCAGACCAAGAAAGTCCCTAGTCAAACGATCATTCTTCTGCCACGTGGCGAGGCTGGCCAAGTTCGGACATTGTGAGATGTGACTCACTGAGTCAGCAACTTGATGACTAGCCGGTCCTACCTCACCCATGTTAACGTTCAATGGGATCATGTGGCTTTGACCCACAGTGCTCTGAGTTGCACCCACAGTTGCAGCCTTTTGAAGGAGTGCAGTGGCTGACAGATGGTGCGATGCAGTAGCTGTGACGGCATTGGAGTGTGAGAGGCTTTGGAAGGGTGAAACTACCAAACCCTTGTGGACGGAGGTGAAAGGTGGTGGTTCTTGGAAAAGTGGCGTAGTAGTACTACTCTGAAAGGGGTGAGGTTCAGGCTTGATGTGAACCGAGTTTTGAGGATGAGTAGGGTTCTGAGATTGATCCCATGGAGAAAGTGAGATCTGATGGTTAGGGATAGTAAAGAGTGGTGGGTGAGTCTGTGAGGTCTGGAGAAGCAAAGTTTGATTTGAGGACATCATTTGCTGAGCTGAGAGTCTCGCGCTTTCTTCAGCTAATGCATCACAAAAAGCTCTGTGTGTTATGAAGCTGTCCTTCCTGTTAATAAGTGAATGCAAATAAGATTAGCATATCAAAAACAAATTAGATGATAAGCTTATAAACGATAATTAGCAATGAGTTAGGAATGATAAATACTGAATGAACAAGTTGAAATGGAAAACAAAATCAGGGTATGACAGAACAAAGCAAGTAAACTAATTTGAAGAAGTTGACATTTTCAAGATTTAATATGAAAGTTTAATCTGATCACACTAATGATTGTCTTTTCTTTACTAAATCTTTTAGTGGGTTATTAATGCAAAGGAAGAGATAAAAGTCCAGGGGTCATGCATGCGGATAGGATGGATACATGATTGTCATAAAGCCAGAAAGCACAAAGCATAATGATCTTCTTTGGTCAAACAATGGAAAGAGAGAGAGAGAATGGGCGGTCGAATATGAATGTGCATGCAGAAATGGAGTAGACAGTAGGGGAAAAAAGATCGAAAAAATTGAGCTCATGCATGAAACAAAGATACGCAATTGAGACCCCCAAGCATGTGGTACTGATGAAGAAAACGAAAGCAGATGGGGCACTATCGGATTTTTGTGCAGATTTATCTACTTTAATGATGGAGGAGGTCAGAGTTTCAGTGTCTTCCTGCGAGTAAACTTTGACAACTCTCCGTGAAAAATCACGAGACGTACCTATGTACCAGTAAAAACCATAAAACTAAATAATTAATATGAGCTTTTTTCTTGAACAAGATCAGCTAGCAGATATTCATCATTTTTTAAGGAGTGCAGGCTGTTCACTGCTAAGCCCCCAAAAAGCGTAAACACTGTCAGGAAACCCAAACAAGTTTCTCAAACTGAAATGCATAAATTGCATTAAGCTTTGTTTAGAAAAGCTCCGGAAAATCTACCAAGTAGTTAAGCATTTAATGCAAGAATATGACTCTGATTTGAAGAGAGTTTGTAAAAAACATGACTGTGTTCGTTGTTCCTTTATTTTCCCACCGTTTATGTTCTTTTCAAATCTGAACTTGGCTGGTCTTAGACCCGCAGGGTATTGTTTTAATTGCCTTTGTAATGTAACCAGTAGCACTGTAGCAGATACTTTTATTAATGGCTTCCATTTCTATGGAACCTGCCAACAGCTTTGAGCTTCAGATATATTCCATGCAGAGCTTACACTCTTTCACAAAAATAGCTACTGGAACGAACACCATCCCGAGGACACGATACCTCCCATTTTAAACATTGCCATGAATGTTGATAGAGCTCATCATGTTGAATTAAGTAATGAAGAAGGTAGTAATGAGGCTTATGTAAAAAGGGAACTCCGAAAAGGTCAAGAAAAAGAGAAAGTATAGGAAAATTAACCTGGAAAAAAGGGTTCCACAGTCACATCTGTACTCTCTTGTTCCGCAGGTTTTAGAATGAGCTTTCCAGTCTGATTGAACTGCATAGATCTTCGAACACTTTTCACATTTCCACTTCTTTTCTCCATGTTTTCTGCAGTAGTGCTTCTTAATACCAGTGAGGTCACCAAGAGCCCTAGAAGGATGATGGTGAACACACGATGGCTCAGGGCAAACATACGCTCTCTTCCTAATATCTTTGCTGTTTCTTTGCTTGAGCTTCCATGGAAGGTTATGGCCTCTCCTATGAAGTTGAAGATTTTGATCTCTCTGAAAGCCTTTGTTGCAGATCTCACATACAAATCTATTTGTAGCGAGTAAGGTCTTTGGAGATAATGCTATCACTTCCGCATCGGGATCTACAAAACCGGCAGTTGATAAACATCTAAAACCGATCTTAAAATTTTACTAGTCTTAAGGCTAAATCAAAATACTGGAAGAACATTATTTTTATAATTACCTGGGTTGCCTGGTAAGCTTCTCTTCTTCTTGGTCTTCTGTTGTTGTTGTTGTGGAGAAATTGCTGTTGAAACAATTGGATTTAGGCCGCAAAAATCCTGAACTCTGGTACCAGTAGAAACAGTACTAGTTTCTTCAGACAACGTAGAGTTAGATATGGATGCAGGAAACATGCTTATGTAGCAGAAAAATCCAACAAAGAAAAACAAGAAAATTGATCCCTTTTGTTCGTTTGATATCTTTCCACAACTTTAACCTCTTGTTCAAGTTCCTAGTTTGCACCTTTGAAGACGCAAGAAGTTAGCAGACTAAGTAAGTCCAGGCCTGGAATATTAGAGAATAGTGGCTCTGGACACAACTAAACAAAACTTTGTTTATGAACAGGTGGCAGGGAAATATAGACACAGAAAGGCATCATTCATTGGGTTGCAAAAGTAAAATCTCGTGAAGAGATGATGATGATGGGTTATTCTCCAAGTCGCTGTCTAGCCATGGATAATTGCTTGTCTGAGCAGCTCTGAAATACGATACAGATACATCTCTTTCCAAGCTTTGTTTCTCTCTCTCTCTCAGTCCTAAAGACCATCTGAGAATGAGAGTTTACCATGCAATCAAATATAGAAAGACCAGACAATAAGATGGGTTTTCCCCAAAAACCTAATACACTCTTCACTACTCAAGAAACCTCTCCCTTCTCTTTATATATGCCTTATTCAGACAGATAGAGACAAAGAGAAATTATCACTTCATCAGTAGCTGGTATTGTAGATAACAGTTATACAGGATGTGATGATTGCAGTGGCTGACCACGGAAGACGATAGAGAAAAACTTGAGAATTGCAAAGACTAAAAGATTAGGAAAAGGCTAACGAAGGAAAGAAAATGGATAAAAATTCTGAAAAGAAGAGAGCTGGTGAGAGAAACAGAAGAATCCCAACCCCACTTGAATCATTAACATTTCTTTTTGTGTGTTTAATGAATTTTCTTTTGAATTTTGACGTTGGCACTTTCTGTCTTTTCCTTTGTTCCTGTTATAAAACACCCAAACCCTAAAAGGACCTTGATTTGAATGGAATGATAACAAAAAAGATGGTTGGTTGCTTATTACCAGGTGAGAGCTTATAGCAATGAGAAACTTAAAAAGCTTGGGGAGATAGAGAGATGGGCCTTCTCAACCTTTTTTAATTACTCCACAGCTAGCCGACATGATTGGTATTATTGATCGACTGTTTCAGCTTATAGTTTATCACAATATTCGTATGGCATTTGAATCACTGCCTCATAATTCCTGTTTTACCATAATTTGTGTGGTGACGGATTTGCTAACTAATCATTAAAGGACTTCAAACTCCAAAGCCATGCCAATAATGCTTGCAAATAATGGGAGCTGATGGCATTGCTAAATTTAGCATTCAGAATCTGCTTTTCTTCTATACCTGCTTGTGAGTACAATTTACATCAATAAGATCCTCTGTCCAGTTTTATGGTGTCTTATTGTATTCAGTAAATCTCAGTCATTCATTTATACAGGCCCCGCGTGGATTCTACATAAATAAACGTGGAACCCGCATAAATGAATGGTTGAGAACTGGACAGAAAACATGGACTCCAATTCACAACTCGTTTTTTATTGCTATTGTAATTTGTAATTTAAACCCTTAGATGACTCTTTATTGTTTTCTTTGAATAGTTCTTAATTAAACATAAAGGTTGTTGATCTCCTTCATGTTACTTTGAAGGCTTCAGGACTATTATATCTAAGTTTCTTCTTGTCCATTATATATCTCTGTTGGGGATTTTTCCCAACTTCCTGTCTCTCTTTCTTTTGCAATTATTCTAAGCCATCCTAGTGCAAAGAGAAAGTGCTGATACAAACCCCACCACAGGGAATTTGGAAGGTTTCCTCTCTTCTTTTATTTCTCCTTTATGAGCCCTTTTTTTTATATTCCAAACCCAAATCTAAAGCCATGAAGAGGTCGGCATAAACTGGCTTTCTTACTATCCTCTTCAAGATAAAACCCAAAACTAGACACCCACATTAATTTACTTGAACTCGTATAATGATGGGGGATAAGAGCGGCATTGGGAGTGGGAAAATAAGAGATTCTCTTTCTTTATGGTGCATGCATGCGTGGCCTAAACATGGCAGCTCAAGACGATAGCAACCACCATGCGAAAATAATCCATTCGCCTTTGTTAGGACCCATTTACATATTTACATTTCAACTTTCAGATATCATTCGAGTGCTGCTCTTACATACACTTTGGAGAATCCAATGTGGGTTTGCTTTTGATCTCCTTTGAATCAATATGGCTTTGAGGTGAGGTGAGATTCATTTTGCTTTTCCTTCGTGATAAGGTGAGGTTTATGCTTCGCTGATTCATCTTTAGGGTTCAAGGTACATACAGGAGCTTAAAAACCATCATCATTTATGTTGTTCTTAAGTGAAACATTCAAACCCACTTTCACGCTTTGATTCCATGCATAAAATTCATAAGGAACTTCAAATGGCCTAAAGTAAGTAGTAAGTACTCCCAAATTTAATATTCTAGTGGCGTGACATTTCTCCTAACAATCATGAATACAAAATCTTCAGGAATCTTTGTTCCCCGGCCCCAATCATCTATTTAATTGTGAGGTGATTAATTCTTACCTCATCATCTAGATAATAGTAAAAGATTAATGACCAGCTTTAATTTTCATCTTATGGATAAAAGTTCAATTAATAACTATTAGTCTTCGATTGATTTACTGTCTAAATGGTCACTAACATTTAGTGGTTAAAAGTTTTGTTATAGTATATTCTCTTTTTGATACAATAATGGAACTTATTCAAGAAACTTTACTTTAGTGAAATGAAGTACCCCTACCTTTTTGCGGTTCATATAAAGTACGTAC
This sequence comes from Erythroxylum citrifolium, assembly GCA_026284465.1. Classification (NCBI taxonomy): domain Eukaryota; kingdom Viridiplantae; phylum Streptophyta; class Magnoliopsida; order Malpighiales; family Erythroxylaceae; genus Erythroxylum; species Erythroxylum citrifolium. The sequence continues at coordinate 29,760,929 of JANKOE010000205.1, read as the reverse complement.
TCTCTCGACCATAAAATAAAGGAAAAACAAGTTTGAATAAACGGAGATTCAAGTGTCCATGTCTATGGCCAGCTACATGAAAAAAAAGGTGTTCTTTTGCGCAATGTTGAGTAATCATGAGGATCAAATTCATCTATTTACCAGCTAGTTATTGTCCATTTGCCGTTATAATAAATATTCAAGTTGTGGAGACAAACTGATCATGAGACGGAATAAGAATAGGCTCTTGTGGGCCATTCCTTTTCTTCACGGGTTCTTCTTCTATTCCCAGATTCTCTTCTGCAATTTCTTGCCTTGAGTAGGTGCAAACCAAAACATTTTGTTGTCGCTTTCTTCCTTCTCCAATATTGATGTCTGTACAAATCTTGTACACCTTAGACTTCTCTTACTTAGGATGAATTATAATGGTTACTTATGATATTTCACTACAAGAAAATAAGGAGTTATCGAAGGAATTTTCCGGTGGAAAGCACAGAGAATCCGTTGGTAATTTCATTTATCGACGTAGTAGGGCGACGGATACCGACATCGGCGCCGGCACGGTCGGTATTGATTACCCACGGTAAGATCATACGGTTGGTAATATTTTACCGACCGAAAAGGAAAAGCGTCGGAATATTAGGGAATATGCCTCCGACGGAACCGTCGGAGGGAGAATCAAGAATTTCCAACTGAACCGTCAGAGAACGTTGGTTTAGTTACCGACCGTTCCGTCGGAGAGAGTTGGTATATGTTCCGACGGTTCTGTTGGAACATGACAACATTAACACCGACGGAAATGTATACCGTCGGTAATATTAGCTATTAATCAAATATACCCTTAATTGTTTAATTCAAAGGTGGATCCTGTTTAATCGCTGAAGTCACCTATAAATATCTGTTAATGTCTAGTTGAATGACAATTTTCCGAAAACCTGATCATTAAATTTGATTCCAATTTGAACAATTATAAATTATCGTAACATAAGTTTAGGAGTTTTGAACCCACAGAATTTGTTTATAGAAAAAGTTAAATGATCATAAAAAGGGAAACCATTCTTAAGTGCAAATTGTAACATTAAATAGTATATAATTGAAAACTAAATTTATGACAACACAATCCTATTGTCTTGGTGAGCGTGGCTGGTGTGAGTCTGTATCCTTCGTTCTCATTTCCTCTATGTCATTTCTTAGCTTAGTTATTACCTCCATCAACGTATTCACTGTGGCCTCAAGCTAATTGATACGTCACATTGTCGGCTCTGAACTAGATGCTGCTGTTATCGGCATAGTGGACGACTGCGAATAAAATGCGTTGGCACATGAGCCTAGGCCAAAGATCCTTCCCCGACTGTTCCTGCCACCCACTGCATCAAAATATACCTGGGTCTCATCAACAGGTAGTTCACCCTGTGTCTGCTGCCCAATTGTTTGTTGTATTTGGTCCTATTAGGAAGCAATGTGTATATTATAATTAGTAAGTTATAATTAAAAGTAAGATTGAATATTAAACTATGAAATTAATGTAAACGATCTAGATGGGGGGGTTGAATAGATCTTTAATCTTTTTCGCAGAGTTCTACAAAAATACGGAATTAATACACACAAAACAATTTAATCAAATTAAATTAAGAGTATAGAGAAGAAGGGCAAACACTGTTTTTATAGAGGTTCGGTGCTAAGACCTA
>JANKOE010000205.1:29747207-29759162 GCA_026284465.1 Erythroxylum citrifolium | reverse complement strand
TAATGATAATTAATTAATTTAAAAATATAATGTATTATATTATAATTATTACACATAATAGTATAATTACAAAAATATAAACATGTTAATAAAACCAAACAAGTTTTTTTTTCAGTTTTTTATTAAAAATCTCAACCAAACAAGTTTTTGTTTTCAGTTTTTATATTACAAATCTCAGCCAAACAGATTTTGTTTTTTTAAGGAAAAAAACAAAAACAAAAAACAACAACAGAAAAACAGAAGTGGAACCAAACGGCCCCTTAGTGTTCAATTTGTTTTCTTGTCATATATATATTGTTTGGTTGTTTGTTTTTGAGGTTAAATCTCTTCAAACTAGTTGATTGTTTTGATTGTAGTTGTGAGAGATGTGATTGAAGTCCAACATTTTTCAATCTAATTAATCCCTGTGATAGGCATTTGATAAACAAAAGTTCGTATCTATACATTAATACGTGATAATTAAGTGTTTTTTTTGAGAAAGTGATAATTAAGTGTTGATTATAAGTTCTTGATGTCTAATTAATCATCTCCATTACATGACCAGTTTACATGAAAAAAGAAATGGCATAATTCATTCCGTAGATAAGTTGAATATATAAAAGGAAATGTGAAACGGTCTGATGCATTTGACGACCACTTTGTCTGATCTGTTAATCATTATTCCAAAAAAACAATACCAATACAAGGAATACGTAACGAGCCTACTACATATCTCTATGTTTGTGTAGTTTATGTAGTTGCGGTCATCAAAGCACAGCAGCTGCGATTGAGTAGGATTTTGGGAAACTTCGGGGATAGCCACCATTGGTGTCCTTGAACAACTCATTCTTACAAGTATGTCGTTAGGCACACAACAGAAGCAGCAGGGATGTATTATTATTATAGGACGAGAGTTGTCTAATGATTAGTGTCCGTGAGCAAACATTTGTCTGTTTACCGACAGACCCTGGGTCCTAATCTATTGTATTCAGCCTTAGGCATTGGTCAGTTAGGAGGTAACCCAGCTAATTTAGCTCGTAAATCCGCTTTCCTTTTTTCTTTATGCAAATGTGGGTCAAGAAGCTAAAAGGCAGTATGAACTTGCTCTTGTCCTGTTGGACCGAATCCGGTCTAGGTAGGTTAGGTGGCCATTAGTGTTTTGTAAAGGGTAGGTCTGCGAGCTTTAAAGAAAGATTGAGGTCGATTAGCAGAGTACACTTGAACTGAAAATGGGATGGGAGAGATCGGGCTCTGGGCCCGGATATTTAGGGTAATGGTTCAATCAATTTGGTATTAACATTGTAGAAATCGTTAGAAGAGCCCTTAAGCTGCCTTGCTCTTCCCACTTCCGTGAGCAACATGCCTCTGCACATACACATGATGTGCGTAGATTTTTTTTTTTGGGTTGCTCCCTAGATATTTTAGTAGCCTTTCAACTATAAAAAGATACCTTTAAGTCATTTATATTTAGACTAATTCTCGCTTGAGTTGGGTAGGTCTCAAGTTCTGGGCAAAGCTCTAGGCTCAAGTTTTAAACTGCTGTATACATGAGTACGAATTTAAACCCGAATCCTCATTTAAGTAAGAAAAAACTCCTTATTAACTTACCTGCCTATTTGAAGTTTTATGCATAGATTATAGATAGAATAGATACAAAATATACAAACATAACCAATATAAAAGTAAGCAAGCCCAAAGGGAAATTGAATCTAAAAACCATAATAATTGTCAATTTCAATTAATTGACTTGCTTAATTGTTCCTGAGGTGTACAGGACAGAGCTCAGCTCAGCCTCAGAGGCTGGATAGGTTCTGACCCATAACCAGAAATAATAAATATGAATATGAACTTGTTTATTGTGGTAATAGATAATATTTAATCAAAAAAAAAAGAAAAAGAAAAAGAAAAAGAAAACAGAGATTGTATCAGAATCTCGTATATAAATATAATCGGACCCGAGTCTCAACTGTTTCCTGCTTCCACTCCTTGTTGTTTCTTTCTCCAATAACTCAATTTTCTCTCCGTTTGCTCATTATTTCAATCTGCAAGAAACAATAATTGGAAGAAGAAAAAAAGATCCCTTCTTGACAGTGAAGTTTTCATGAAATTTAACTTCACCAAGGTAAACTCACTCCTCTCTTCGTTTGTTCTTTACAATAAATGTTTTTTCAGATCAGATCGGACTCCAATCCTTTGCATTGCGTCCCCACGTTTTCGCTTTTCTTGGGATTTCTTTACTTCTTTCTTCTTTCGATTCGCAGCTACTGTATCTGTAATATGTGTGGGAGCTTGCTGTTTGGGTCAAATTTTTTTTTTGTTAGTTAATCTTTCGCTTTCACTCTCCGTTTTGCTTACTTCACCTGTTCTACCAAAACGAAAGAAATAAACATCACATTTTGTTTTCTCTTTGGATTGGATTCAGATATTATCCGGAAGTTTCTTTCTTCCTTAGTCGTAGATTTCCTCAGAGAAAAGAAGACGATAACAGAGAGAATGCTGTAGGGCAAAGAAAAGAAAAATCGAAACTTGGTGGTGGGTATTGTCAGACAGTGGGTGAGGGATTTTGTTTCTTGCTAAGAGGCAATAGGCAGTGACAGCTGGTCTGCAAAGATGATGATCAATAAGCCACTGGTCTTGACTTATCTCTATCTTCTGATCTACATTTTGCTTTCGTCTGGTGTTATTTTGTATAACAAGGTAATCCTCCTATATCCTTTGACCTCCCAGTTTCTTCCCCGGAAATGGATGGTGCCCCTTTCCTTACCCTCTCAACTTACTATTACAGTTTTTTATTTAGAACTCGTTGTGTTGGTGTCCTAGAATGACATATGAATTCATTGCAGTGGGTTCTCTCACCTACATATTTCAGCTTTCCATTCCCAATTACGCTTACAATGATCCACATGGGGTTTTCTGGTGTCGTAGCATTCTTCCTGGTTCGTGTATTCAAGGTATGTGTCACCACACCAACCCATTTTCTTCTGCAAAATTGCACCGACATATGTTTCTATGACAACTGATTTATTTTGTGGCTAGTGCATATTTATTCCAATTGGGACCATCGGTAATTAGAGTGGGTTCTATTTATAAAAAAGTACTAAGGAAATTCATGGAAATGGTGCATAGAAATTTATAGTCTTTCAGTTAAGTGTCTGTAAACTTGATCACAAGACACTGAAGTTTGTTAGACCTCAATATGTATGTAGATATTTTTTTCTTCAAAATGATATAGTATTTGTTAAATTAGGTTTGATGCTATGTAAAAAAAGACGGCGAAGAGTTTAACGTGGTTCAGCTATAAAGCACATCTAAGGATGCAAAGACCACGAAGCTTATCTGTTTATGATAGTATGATAGTACAATGTACCATAATGAGACGATATAATGTTCTTAAACAATACCTAATCTATTATGTTAGGATACATAAAATATTGATTTATAGGATATATAGCAATATTCCTACACTAGATCTTCATAATCTTCAAGAAGATTACTGGGAATTGTCATAGTTTACCTTAATGAATTACTGATGTATGCAAGTGCTTCAGAACTTTTGGGTCAACAGTATAAAGTAGGTTATGAATTACCTTTATCTCATGACTGTTTTAATTTTTTACCCAAGCATGTGGCAAAAGGATTTGTATCAGTTGCCCTAATCCATTGATCTGATCTATTTGAAGAATGCATTCAATCATCCTAAGAAATCTGTTTTTTCCTTCTTTTTTTTAAATATTTCTTGTCCCTCATTCTCTTTGTGTAACTTGTGTAGTTGACTTTCCTCATCTAGATCTGTCATATTTGCAAGACTGTACTTGGAAGTTATAAAATGTGATTGAATTGTGCAAACAGTGTGAAACTTATGCTGTGAATGCATGCCTTGTTTTTCTCAGTTTCCTTTTTAATTTGTTACCAGACCATGAGGAGAGAGAGTTTTGAAACTTTCGTACTCTCAGTGTGTTTCTTTATTTTGCCTCCCATTTGTTTCATTGAGTAATGCTGTGCTCTTGGTTTTCCTGTCTTCAATCTGCAGGTTGTAACTCCAGTGAAAATGACTTTTGAGATGTAAGGACATCTTATTTTGTTTAAACTTTCCTTTTAGTTTTGCTGTTTCATTAAAATTTCCATCTACTAGAAGTCTCCTTGCTAAACCACCTTCATTGTCACCACAGATATGCAACATGTGTAATACCAATTAGCGCCTTCTTTGCAGCGAGCCTTTGGTAAGAAAATTATGAAGGACTAAACTTTTATTCATGTACATGTTCTATGTGCTCATGATTAAGCAACATGTAACGTGTCTATTTTTTTTGGACTTATGTGAGTTCTTTCATATTAAACATGAACCGAATCTGATGTTTTTGCTAGTCAAGATGAGGAAATGTAGATTTTGGGCTAAATATGCAAAACTTTCATTTTCAGAACTTGCAGCAGAAGTAGTGTAAGTGATGGTCTCCACATTTTGCAAACCATGCTTTCATGTGCTTGTTAAAGCTCTTAAAATTTTCGTACAGTTTTCAAACCTAGTCGCCCAAATGAAGATGAGTTGAGGATTAGCAACTAGTAGTGGAGATGTCACTCGTGTTGCTTTGAACTTCATTGAAGTTTGAAAGTGTAGGCTGTCACTATGTCTAATATCGTTGATGCTGTCTTGTTGTGATTTTGACATCATGTGAGAATTACATGCTAATGGTCTGAGAGAAAGCCAGTACTTTGATCTTTAGTTCCAGTAAGATTTGATGAGCCCCAGAAAATGGCTCAGAATATGGATTTTTTTCACATGCTTCAGCTCTACTTGGGGATTTGGACTGAGCTCAAGATATAATCACCTTGGACATTTCTCATGTTTCCTGTTTTCCTGCATAAATTAATAGGTTAGTAATAATTGAAGAAGGGTATTCTGCTGAATTAATTTGTTCCAATTTTTTTTATGTCAGAAGCCCACCTTAAAGCTCTAAACACATCTGCTATCTGCCAGTGCACTTGTTTGGAATAGTAACACGTTGATGTTTTGTGTTGTGCATGGCTTGAACTTGAAAATTTGGGAAGAATGTCCTTTGGTGTCAAATACATTCTATGCCGCCTAATATACTGTGATTTTGTGGATATATATAGTATCCAGATTGGATTAAATGGTTTCATATGTTGCATGATCATTCCATTAGGCTCTATTGATCCTGGTTGATGAATTTAACTTGATTTGTCCTTTTCTCGTGGGTGCTTTTCAATGTTTACTGTTACGTAACCTAGGTCCATATATCCATGAAAATGACTAGTTTAAGCTTTCAAAATTCTATACTTATTAGTATTAGATTCTTATCTTCAACTTGGAAGCATCTGTTACCAGTTGAATCTTTTTGTCTCAACAGGTTTGGCAACACTGCTTATTTATATATCTCAGTGGCCTTCATCCAGATGCTCAAAGCTTTAAGTATGTAACATAAAGGGAAAACTTGATTCTTGTTCAGTAGTAATGCAGTTTGTATCTATAAGAATAGCTGCTTATATTAATGGTTTAAAATTACAGTGCCAGTGGCAACATTTATCATGGCTGTTATGTGTGGCACTGACAAAGCAAGGTGTGATGTCTTCATAAACATGGTGGTGGTCAGTGTTGGGGTTGTCGTATCCTCATATGGAGAAATTCACTTTAATGTAGTTGGAACACTTTACCAGGTCACAGGCATCTTTGCAGAAGCTCTTAGACTCGTTTTAACACAAGTGCTTCTACAGAAAAAGGGATTGACTCTAAATCCTATCACCAGCTTGTATTATATAGCTCCATGCAGGTACTGTACTTGACGTGTATAAACTGCTTTTGTTTTCTTTTGGTCAACAAAGTTGCTTATGTTTGAACGATATCCATGCATTGCTATATGGCCTATTAATCACTCTTCATGCATTAGGTCTGTAATTTGACAATGCGATCGATCCACTGTATTATGATAGTAGGTTGATATGTGATCCTAAACTTTCCAAAATTTATAACAGTTTTTGAAATAAGTTATTCAGTTTGCTGTTGTTGTTATACGAAACCACAAATTTCATTGGAAGATTGGAGATATTTATTGAAGAAAGTAAAAGGTGCTCATTATGCTAGCTGGTGCACCAAAATAAAATCAATAGTAGTTCATCCTATGGCGCACTCGTTCATTTACTGGTTTTGGTTGATAAATGAATATTTAAGTTGATTAGTCTGTCTGCACTGCTCACTGTTGTTTCATTTGCTGCATGCAGCTTTGTATTTCTATTTGTTCCTTGGTATTTACTGGAGAAGCCTGGAATGGAAGTTTCACAGATTCAGTTCAACTTCTGGATCTTTTTCTCCAATGCCCTTTGTGCTTTAGCACTGAACTTTTCCATATTCTTGGTGATTGGTCGAACTGGTGCAGTTACCATCAGGGTTGCTGGTGTTCTGAAGGATTGGATACTCATAGCGCTTTCAACTGTTATATTTCCAGAGTCTACTATAACTGGGCTCAACATAATTGGTTATGCAATTGGTATATTCCTGCACCTTATCAATGTACTGATTCTTCTCTACATTTCAATTCTTTAAACTTTTCCTTTTTATTTTTTTTACAGCACTTTGTGGTGTTGTCATGTACAACTACATAAAAGTTAAGGATGTCCGTGCCTCTCAACTGCCTGAAACTACCTCAGATAGATTAACAAAGGTAAATAACATGCCATTTCTTGATATCTTGATGCTTTTCATTGCACTTTCCTTTTCTGATTTTAGAACTTGGTTTGCCAGTATGCAAATTGCTTATGTGTCAAGTTCTGATTGGAATTGCCTTGTGTAATGAGTGACGTAAAATAATAAGGGTGGCACACTTCTATGTAGATATGCTAATATTTCCAACAGATAGCTGCTGAAGCACGATAAAGAATTGTTATGAATTGCAGTTTGCCCTAAATCAGTGACTTGTCATCAAAGTGTAGAAAAAAAATTATGTGGGGTTGGTTCATTCGAGTTAGCAATCATTCAAACTGACTCCTATAATGATAAAATTAATATTTTTGTTTATTTATCTTCTTTAATTTATCAGCACAAGCGCATAGTGCCTGCCAACCATTTTATCATGATTAACATTGTTTTATGTTAAAACTGGTTTCCAGGATTGGAAGTTGGAGAAGAAATCATCTGATATATTCGTGCCAAATAACAGCAGTGGTAATAATGGAGGGGGTGGGGGGAATATGGGTGGTGCCTCTGATTTGAAAGTTGATGAAGAAGCACCTCTAATACCATCGTCAAGACTGTCACACATTGGACGATCACAGCTTAGTAAGCAGTAACCATGGTCATGGGGCATGATTTTGAGTGCCTAGATATTGGTGTTAACGGGAACATTTTATTTCAAAAAGAGATGAAAGGAAGCTGAGTCGATGTGCTCACTGGTCACTGCATCCTCATATGTCAAGGTGAAATTTGATTTCTGTTCTTCCCAGTGGGTGGTTCGCCCTGAGAAGGAAAGGGCAATTCACTTAGCTGCTAGGGTGGCATGTGCATGCATTATTTTGCTGGTGATAGCTTAGAACTCTTATATAGCTGGTTGCTGACGGTAATATAGCTTTGGACATTCTTGTGTTTACTTTTTTTTTTTTGAGAAAGGCATAGGCCAATTGAATTAGAGTCAGATGTGTCTACGCAAACAGTTTATATCCAGTGATTGATGTGAAATTGATTCATTTTGTTTCCTCTCTCCTTTTCATGAATTTCACCGATGTTAAGCTGGTGGTAAGTAACTGACATGACATCAGGACATATACTGGACAAAACATGAATTTGTATAAGATTGTGGCCCCCGCTGCTCATGCAATAAACTACGTGTGGAATATATGCAAATCATTTACACCATTATAACTCAGGTACTTGCTTTCTTCCAAGCTTGTAGCAGTCACAATGTGTTAATACAAAGCAAAACATCGAACAATGCAGAACAGCCCTCGCACATAATTTGCATACACAACTGCTCAGGAATATGAAGGAGTATAAAAGAAGATGACCAATGCCAGCGTACTGCATTCTTCACACAACTCCTAGTACATCAGTACCCTAAATCCCGAAATGTTGGGCTGCCAAACCACTCACTATTGCACTCGTGAATTCACCAATCTCTCAAGTATAAAAGTCTTCTTGAAGGAGCTGGTGGTGCCAATCCAGGAATATCTCTGATGTCTTTATTGTGGGGGTTGACAATCTGAAAATTATAAATCAGACCTCAGCTTCAGAATTTTCTGTTCTTAAAGAGGTGAACCATAATTGTAGAACCAAGGCTACAGCCCAAAAAAATGTCAAAGTACAGGAAGCCGAAGAGAATACCTTCACAACAATAATAGCTATTACACCACAAACAATAAGGAACAAAAATAGCATTATGCATTTATCTGTTGCCACCTGAAACACCAAAAAGTAAATAAAAAAAGTTCAGTAGCCTACAAAATGAGGAGACAACCAGAGTAATGAATCAACAGAAGTATAAAATGTACCGTAACTAACTAACCCGCCTTCCAATCTCCTTCACTAGCTGCGAGGCTTTCTTAATCGAAAATTGAATTGTATCTAGCTCATTAACTATACGACCCATTTGTTCAGTCTGCAAAATTTTATATCAATTGGGAATGGAACACAAGACTAGGGGTAAACACCAGGAAACAAAGTAAAACAGCTATGGATGGGTCATGCTTACTTGTCCCTTTAAGGTAACAGCCGTTTGTGTTCCGACTTCAATTGTTTGCTCAACAACCTGTGGGTCAAACCTGAAGTTCAGTAACAAAACACTTCAAATAGCAAGACCTCAAGGCTGGTTTACCTTTTTGGACCGTTCAATGACTTGGTCTGTTTCATCCATTGTCTTCTTCCCAGCATCAATAAGTTCTTGATTTGACATAGCTACAAAGCAGATATATGATCATAAAATGAGGCTGACCAACAAGTAGAAGTATTCTTTACCGGAAGATGAAGAATTTGAGTTATCCATCCTAGTATACACTCTCTTAATTTGATGAAAAGAAAAGACATGAAGTAAGGAGTTGAAAGGTAGCTGAACTTGGAGTAAAGTATGTTCTATACGATACCAGGTTGATTGATTGGACGTTGGCAATTTTTAGAAATAAAAAAGGAACAACTACAAGCAAAACTAGCGCAGGGAATAAAGGGACAATTAGCAAGACATGCCCGTATTAACATCATGTATTAGCAGCCACTCAGCAACTGAACATACAAAAAAATGATAATTCCACCTGAAGCCATTTGAACATTTTCTTCTTCAGCGATAGCACTAGCTCCCGCTCCCATGTCAAAAAGTTCAACCCTCTTATTACCAAGTGTATTCATATACCTGAAATATAGCCATAGAGAAGCCACATGAATTTCAAAAGGACCTAACTATAACAATTAAGAACTACTTTTCAACTTTACTAGTCCAATATTGAGACAGTTAAAGTTACTTGGCCATCTAATCCTGTCATAAAGTTCTATGGGAAAATTTCTAACTAATGCAGAGTCCACTTCAGTATAGAACAAGCCATTATAGTTAGAACTTACTTTTAACTCCAAACAGTTCAATATTCCAGACTCATGATATGTAAGATAGGTGAACTTACGTTTTCCTTAGAGCCACGTAAGAGTTTAATTCTTTTATCTGCAAAGAATAATCAATTAACAAACATATTATAACTGTGAATAAGAAACGTAGTCCAAATAAGATTCAATGAGAACTCACCATGGACTGCTTCTCATCATTCAGATGTTTAGTAACTTCAGCAGGATTTTTATTTTCCTCATCCTTAATTTCACGATCAAACTCTTTAATCAATCTGCAAGAGATGATTTAACCATAGGACTGGTTTGTTCAATATGAAAGGACAAAAGTAGAGACCTAAATTCTATGAATATTTACTTCAATGCAAATAATAAGTATTCCCTATGTAAGTTTCCTAACATTGATTCCGAGAAAATATAATTGTACAGGAAGAATAATATGAGGTGAGACCATGAAAGGAGCATGGATAAAACCTGCAAGTCTTGGTTGACCAGGGAAGCTTTCAACTCGTTAAAGCAAATGTATTTTCATCAATCAACTACACTAAATCCCTAGAAGCAAAACTTATCCAATAAGACATAGTCAAACAGAAAGAAATCTCGTATGGGGTATGCTACACCTATTGAAGGAGAACTTAAAACGTATCAGTCAATTTCACATATGTAACAAAGGAGATGATCCAAAATCTGGAGACAGGAATGTCAAAAGCAATTAAAAGAGACAGTACAATAGTTGGCACACCTCTTGCACTCCCTCATCCTTCCTGTAAGTTCTTCCAGCTGTTTGCTTTGTCTATTGGAATCTTTAATCTTATCCAGCCTCTGGAAGCCATTCCTGTAAACAGAAAAAAAAAACGACTCTATATTACCAACAATCATGAATCTAACGGGGATTAATGCTTATAGAATGACACAAACAGAGCATAAGAAGAGAATCAGTCCACTATGGTCCCAACCAGAACCAAGAGAAGAAGATGAAGAAATTATAATAATCGGTGAAAGATAGGCAGACAAACGGTTGATCATTAACAGCGTCAAGTGAGCTCGCAGGATTGCCCATCATTTGCAATAAATAAATAAATAAGAGGGATAGTAAAAAAATATAACAAAAGAGTGGGAAAAGTGGGATTATTAGACGGAAGAACAGATTCCTTGAGATTAATCCCAGTAGGTGGTGGAATGGGCATAAAAAACGAATGCTACTTCAGCGACCGTCCTGTACTAGATAGCTATAAACTGATTTCTTGATGGTTATCGACTGGACTGCATTTATGCTTGGATGATCGGACTAGGTAATTATGGCAAATTAATATTAAAGTGAAGAACTTTAGGAGAGGAAGGAAAAGAAAAACATACGAGAGAGCTCGAAAGTTGTCCTGGATTTCATTATGAATCTGCTCCAAGTGAGGGCTCATCTCCATTTTCAGGTAAGTACCCCTAACCTCTTTCACTTATCTCCGACCTTCCCTTTCTAATCCACCCACTCCACAATATCAAAATGACTCGAAACAATCAAACCATCATATGCCTCTTCACCACTCTCCAAATCCAATCTCTCCACTCGCTATAGCACAAGGAACCTCAGGGGAATGTAAACCCTTTCAAACTTCCAACGAACTGGAACCAAAGATTCAAGCTTGGGAATGAGAGATCTCAAATTTGGAAGCTTTTACCCATTACACACACAAAGCCGTTGGGTACTGGAAAAAAAGAAGGGGAAGAATGAAAAGCAAGTAAAATGATGATAGGCATGATGCAGTAGTAGTAATAATACTAACAATAAGATGCTATTATTTAAAAAAAAACCTTGAAATCAACACTTTAACTTTTGCCGTTAATTCTATGTTATAAGTCATCTTATCCACACGTTTAAATTGTCTATTTTTTTTTTCTAATTTTTGGAAAAATTAGTTACATACCGGATATATCCAACCCCATGACAGTACGGAGAATTCACACTAAGGAGTGCATTGGAAGGTACGTGGTTAATATGTAAATATTATGCAGTGGCTTAGCTGACATAATGAAAGAATGCGAGGCTAGCTGAGTATTTCAAATGCCCTTTCGCAGATGAACAAAATAACCTACAAAGGCTTGCAAAAATATAAGGGGATTAACTTAACTGTGTTTAAAGCAATTTAAATACAATGTGCTTCAGTCGGATTCTGCTGGACTGAACGTTGCTATTTGGATCCATAATTTCGTGTGACTTTGGCTGCTAAATATCTGCAAACAAATAAGGCACGCCGGGGGTTGATTACCGGCAGGCCCCTCCGACGCTCAAGTTAGTCTTTTTGAAGAGATTCTTGGTCGCGGAGAATAGAGAAAACTAGGGTTGTAATCTTGTACCTGTATCATGGCAAAATAGTACCTTATATATGGAATAGACGCTAGGTTTAGGTCTTTACGTAAGTCTTTGCGTTTGCATG
>JANKOE010000205.1:29590899-29604079 GCA_026284465.1 Erythroxylum citrifolium | reverse complement strand
TTTTATAGTTAAGTAATAAGCCAATAAAGTTTTCTGTCAAGAAATCACAGTAAATGATTTTTCAACTACCTCATTCACGTGCATTTAATGTTTTGTAAATGTTGTAAAATTGTGTTACATGATTATACATGACTTGTGTGATGATTCATGAAAAGTTGTTTTTAAAATGATTCTTTGAAATGATGAATGATTTTTGAAACCATACTTTTGGAAATGGTTCAAGATATAGCAAGAATACGAAAAAGTAAGTTTTCAAGAGAAGGTGCCATTTTGGGCATCAAGCTTACAAGATTATGAAATCTGTGTTATGTGGGTTTGTGGTGGTCCCCTAAGTTATGTCGCGTGCACGTTGACCAAGTTAAAGGCTTCTCTCGCCTGCCTGCTAGTGGCATGGAGCTCCTTAAGGGACTCCCATAAGTTCACGGCTACGCAAGATCATTATGTGGAAATGCGTAGTACGTTCTGTTTTAGATCTACCCGAACCATCTTATATGTTTATATGTTCATGACAAGTTTATATGAGTGATGCATTCATGATTGCATACACATGAATTTCTGCATGGAAAATGATCCTTAAATGATTTTTGCTTGTTGCCAATTTAAAAAATTGTTACCCACGAGCATTAAGCTCACCCCCACTCCTTCCCATCCTCAGGCGACGAACAAGATACCGAGTGATCAAGCCGAGCGTCAAGGCATCACTCTAATTTACACTTTTTGTTCTTTGAAGTTAGATTTTGTTGAACAAGGCTTTAGTTGCATTTTAAGAAATTACTGTTTTTACAAAAGTTTATATTTTGGATTATGTTGTAAAGTGGCTCAAAATGCCCACTAAAGCATTGAAAAACACTTATTTTGATGCGAATGAAATACATATACATTATGTTTGTTATGGCTTTTCAAGTTCTTACATTGCCATATTCAATTTTTCATAAGGGTAGGAATTATGTTCTGTATTCAAGGGGAAATCTGGAATGATCTAGGTAGAACTGGTAAAAATTGTCTTCTTGAAAATTGTAGATGATTTTTCCAGCTTTCCAATGCTATAAAGTTCGTAAATTTTGGATATCGTAGTGAAAAGTTATGATCATTTGAAGTTTACGTTGCTACATAGGGAGAACGTTCGGGACAGCTTCATAGATTGGAAATTTTCACCCTTTTAGAGGCAAAAATCGTTTATGAGGTATCATAGAAGTTATAGATCTAGAAGTCTTCTTTAAAATGGACAAAGAATGACCTTAATCCGATAATTTTAGTGAAAGTTATGCCCTTTTTATTGTTCCATCTTAGTTTTGCTTCCGTCTTAGTATGACGTCAGCATTGTCTTAGTATGACGTCAGCATCGTCTTAGTTTTGCTTTCGTCTTAGTATGACATCAGCATTGTCTTAGTATGATGTCAGCATCGTCTTAGTTTTGCTTCCGTCTTAGTATGATGTCAGCATCATCGTAGTTTTGTTCCATGATAGTTTTGCTTTCATCTTATGTGAAGTCAGCATCGTCTTAGTATGACGTCAGCATCGTCTTAGTTTGACTTCAGCATCATCTTAGTTTGACCTTTTGCTTCCTTCTTCTGTTCCATTTTTAACCCTTTTTAAAGGCTGAATCTTGCTTCATGTTCTTCATAAAAGTTGTAGATCTCGATGTTCTCGTTCAATTAGTCATAAAATGAACTCAATCTAACTCCTATAGTGAAAGTTATAGCAATCGTGCCAAGATAGGGACAAATTGTTTGAGAGTATAAACATGTTCGACTCTTTCGGGCATAACTTCCTCATCCGACCTCCAAATGAAGTAATTCTTGAAGCAATGGATTCCTAACATCGTTTCCTATCTCTCCATGAAAATTAGTATCTTTTGGAGTTGATTTGAATAAGTTTTATGGAGAGAAAGTAAGGGGTCGGTTGAGAGAGCATGATTGGGGTATATACATGCTTTAGCTTTTTAAGTATATCTTGAGCTGTAGAACTCCGATTGAGATAATTCTTGCTTCGAAACAAACTACAGATTTGTAGCCGCGATTTCTTTGAAGAAGTCGAATAGAAATTTTGGTTTGAAGTTTTCCAAATTTTGCTCTGAATTAGGAGAAATGAGTTTGCTTATGGTGATTGTTTTATATGGGCACGCCAGTGAACAATTGAGAGAGAGGAAATTTTCGGGATGTTGCGAGAATGAGGATGAATTGATGATGGCTAATGAGGGTTAATGAAATAACCCTACAAGGGAACCCACTCATGCAAGTATGACTCCGAATAGTTAGGCTCTAGAATCGAGGTCCAACATTAAGACAAAGGATAAATTATTCAATCATCATAATAATAATTTCTCTAGACATACAAGTAACTCTCTAAATAGAATTCCCATATGAGGTCAATTACTTAAACTTGTTCTCTAATATGCACCAATACATTTGTTTAAATCTCTCCATACTTTAGTATATAAGATCAACTACTTCTTTAATAATGAAGAAACATAATGTGCTAGTCCTTTTATACTTTATTAATGTTCAGTCTTAGTAAAACAATAACTAAAAAAGATTAGGCATAATATGTAAATGCAATATACACTCATAATTATGATATCATTATAATTTTATTTGCAATGTATATTTACCTCTTAAACTTCAACATATATATTCGAATTTTTATAAGATAAAGAACGCTTTTAAATAATTATATTACTAAACTATAATTAATTGATTGTTTGTAGGGCATCAACCAACAATCTCCTATTTGCACTAGACCAATTGTTTAAATATCTTATACCATATTTCTATATGACGATCATACTACAGCTAAAATAGTGATTTAGTGAGAGAATTCTACAAGATTTTATACAGTAAGTATTTGATTAAATCTAACAATTTCATCTTATTTTTCATCATAACTAAAAGAAATTGTCTAAATACATACTTGGACCTTTGATAAGACATTAACTCCTTTTGCATACCCAATGGTTCTAATGTTCTACAATACATTATTGATTAAATGATCAAGAAACTATCCTAAGTTTATTAAAAAACTTCTTAATCCAAATATTTTTTCCACTAAATGAAAAATATATTATGACCTAATTAGCAATTAATACTACATTGGAACCTTTCAATCTTAAAATAATATTTTTTAAGTAAAATATACCTTAATTAGGATTTACTTCTAAATTTAATATCCTTAAAACTTTAAACTCAAATATCAACTCATACATAAAATAATGTATATTTTTTTATACTTGACTGGTATGAGATATCTGAAATAATAAACACTTTTAGTACATTATTCATATATTTGGACTAGAATAAGGAAACAACTTTCGTATCTATCTCTGTAGATCTAAATCTCATAATTAAGTTATTACCCTTTCCATATCCAATAGGAGTTGTTCTTGGATTATCATATATTCAACAATTGAAAATATGAATTTTTATTTATTAAATATTTAATATTTAATCATAAAGTTTATTAAAATTTACAATCAAGTCTAACTTAATTTTAAACATCTTTTTTCTCTCTTCAATTCATTCTTTATGTATGACTCATTGGGTTCTCAAATATATTGACAATGAATTTAAATTATAATTCTATATCATATTTATAATTAGTTAAATTAAACTCCTTTAATTTATCTTTAATTTTCTAATTAGACAATTTATATATATAAACCAAGATTGACATTTAGCATCACATCATGGCCATCCAACTATTTAAAAATGTCAAAGTAGTTTTGACTAAAATTTTCGTATATGATTTTTTCGTATAATATAATCATTTTATTATACAATATTCCTATTGAATATAGAGTATCAAATTAATATCTTAGTATCAAATTAATATCTTAGTATCAAATTAATATCTACTCTATTTGGGTCCAATCATACCAGCTCTTCACTATTAATAACTAATTCAATTAATAACATTTGAAAATTATCTTCAAAGTGTCATTATACCTTGGTTAAGGATTTTTTTGAGAACATTTTTTCCTAATTATTTTAGGATGATAAATCATATACTAATCACTCACCTACCTCCATAGAGTTTATGCTATACTCAAAGACTACCAACTAAGATATCCTTGACCAGAATAGGTCATAAATAGTATCAAAATATAGCAATCACAGTATAAGATACATTGGAGAACTCAAATCAAAGGATCATTTATACAATCAACTCAATAAGAATTTTCATAGACATACAAGTAATGTTCCAAATGAAATTATCATATATGGTTAGTTAAGTGAACTACTTTCGAGCAAGCACTCATACATTTGTTTAGGTATCTCTATACTTTAGTCTATGAAATCAACTACTTCCTTTGTAAAGAAGAAACATAACGTGTACTAGTCTTTCTACGTTTTATTAATTTTTAGTTTCAATAGAACAAAATTAAAGATAATCCATCAACGTAATAAAAAGTCAACGTACCCAATGCACAAGGTTACCCACTTTGTGGGGATTTGGGATTGACCATAATGTACGCAGTATTTCCTTTATATTTTACAAAGAAACTGTTCCTATAACTTGAACGTGTGACTTTATGGTCACAAATAAGCAACTTTATCGGTTGCTCCAAGGCTCACCGTCTCATAAATGTAATAAGAACAACATAAATACGATCTTATCATAATTTTATTTACAATATATATTTATCATGAATTTTATCATATATAGAAGATAAAAAATATTTTTAAATAATTATGTCATTAAATTATAATCAATTAATTGTATGAAATAAATTAACAAATCACAATAGTTTTTGTTTTATGAATTATCATCAAAGTTAAAAATCAAAACTGCTGACACCCAGAAAGTTTCGGTTCAAATCTTGGATTGCAAGTGTCGAGAGCAGTGCTATTGTTTTTACATTTTTACCCCAATTTTTTTTTTCATTTTCTCTTCACAATCTTCCAAGCTCGAATTCTTTGTGAATTATCAAGAAACAGTATTTACCATCTTTTATCTATTCTGTCTGTGGCCGTATCTTTATGCATGATATTTTGAATTACTAAAAATTTGGTGACATGCTTCTCGAGGGCTGTTTATTTCTTGCTTTAGCCTCCAAGGGTACTTAAGTATGGTCTCTTTCTTTCTCTGAAAGAGCTGATAAGTATATGTATGGTTAAAAAAAGGAACAATTTAATCTCCATGTTAGTATTTGTACCGTTCAAGGTCTCAGTTATGTCCGTAAAAGAAGTATATTGATGATGCATGAAGATCTGGACTGAAAACGACTGATATCTTAGCACTCCCTTTTCTTCTTTATCCAGTTGGTGATCAGAGCCGGTTTACTGGTCACTCTCTGTATAGGATTCTTGAACCTTATTTTTAAGCCTCAAACGTTGCATTCTATCAGCATATTAGTTCTTGCACACATCCATCAAATCTATTATTTACATGTTCTACCTTATCTGGTCTGTTTACTTTTGATTTTTGTGCGATAGGAACATCCAGGAGAGTTTTCTTACATAACTGTTTTTATGTTTTAGCTAGCTTACAGGCGACGAGAGAGTGCTAGCTTACCCCACAAGCTAGATTACGAAGGTAAAGAGCTCAAAGTCTTTATAAATTTCATATCAATTTTTGTATTTAACTAATATGGGATTCAAGTCTCATACTTTACAATTAGATCAAACCGTAACACGGGACTGTGTGAATGTGAGATTCCTGTAACACCTTTCTTGTCTTAGTTAGGAGCTGCCCTAGTTTCTCATCAGGTTACTCATGAAATCAGTCTATAATTTACCCCCTCGTTATTCTGCCAGGCTGAAGAGTGGAGGCACTTAGGGTGGACGATTTCACTAATTTGAGTACAAGGTTACTCCTTTTCTGTCTCTGATAACCTGATATTTTTCCTGGGACAGTCTGTGTCGCTTTGATTTACATAGGATCGTACAAACATTCATCAATGCATGCACTGAGATTAAAAGTGCAGCTTAGTCTAATCCAAACATCTTTGCACCGACAGTGCACTTCCGTCTCCAGATGACCATGTTGTCTACTCTAGAGTCCTAGGTGGCTAGGCAGGGAGTTATGTTACATGAATGAAGTAATCACTTTTAATCAAATCAAATCAAATAGTCAAAAAAATGCACCAAAGCCTTCAATGTGATTCCCAAATCCCAGGCCAATTAGTTGGGTTGGTGGATTTGCATTTATACCCATGGATTGGAGTCCTGACCAAGTAATGGAGAGTGGAGACACAATTTGGTTACCCATGCAAGTGAAAACTGAAGTAACCCATTAAGGCAACTCCCATCACGTGACACTTTCTGTTAACATCATACGTAAGGTCCGGGGTACTTTTTAACTGTAAGGTCCGGGGTACTTTATAACTATCTGATATCGAATGACGACAATGCCCCTATGCAAAAATTTGACTGAACAGGTTTTTTTCTATGCTGAAAATACTCTGATGGAGAGATTCAAGTTTATATCTGTTCTTTATAAGGAGGCCAAGCCAATGAACAAACAGTAGAAAAAGTCTCGAGAGTTCTCGAGTTGCTTGGCTGCCTAGAATCCACAAAGGAATGTTAGGGTTTGCTGGCTGTCTCGAGAAAATTAGCTTCGAGCGTAGTGCATGTTTGGTCAGACGAGTCAGGCCTCTTGGTTTTTTTTTTTTTTTGAGGGGTAGGCCTCTTGGTTTTTAAACTCAAATGTGTTTTGTATGTACTGATTACTGACTGCAGCATTATTAATAAGATCAAACAAACTCCACCACCAGATTACAAAAGTAAATGTTGAAGGAAGGAGGGGTAACAGTGGGATTTCAAAAGTTGGTAGAAATATAGATAAAGATGAAAGAGAGAAGGACAGACATTGCTTGCTTAAATCTAGCTTATCTAGAGAGCTTTTGGAAGAAGTAAGTGAAAGGCAAAGTTTTGGGGTGTTAAATGCAAAGATTTCAAAGCCAAATCCCCAAAACCAAATGCTATTCTTCTCAATTTCTTGCCTATTCCAATCACTGCAACAACATTTACTAGCCTTTTCTATGTTTGGACAGACTCGCACAGTTGGCAGAAGATAGATATATTAACAGAAGCGCAATGCGTTAGAAGGCTCAAACAATCTCGTGTCCTCAGCTTTCCTCGTCCTACCCACTTCTCTTATTATTGCTATTTCTCTTCCCGGTTCACCTATCCAAGGAAGGGCAATAAAATCCATCGAGAGCCATTCTCAGGGGAGCGGAGGAAAGAAGAAAGTAGAAGAAAACACGTAAAAGACGGACACCCCCAGGTCCATGTTTTTTCCTCTTGTCTGATTATTTCATCATTGTTCAATTTGACCCTTTGCACTTGGGACCTTTTCTTTTTGTTTTGTTGTCATTTGTCGTTCTTATGCAAGTAGTTCCACAAGGATTGTTCCTTCTCCTCCTCATTTCCTTCTCATACGTATTGTTGCAGGCTTGTGGTGGTGGCGGAATATGATGGGGGCTCTATCTAATTTCACATGGGAAATTGAAGCATGTTTGCTGATCTTTGGCACTGCAAGATTTGTTTTAAGCTTTTCCGAGAGATGGGTTGGTTTTAGTAGAAACCCCATTTCTGTAGTCCAATCCTTGAAAAATGCTCTCTTCTTGTTCTTCTTACTTATCTGCAACTTCTTTAGCTATCGGTAAGCGGTCTTGGGGTTGGTGGTGATATTGGCTGGACGGCTCAATCTCTTTATTGCTACAACAGTACAATTTTAACTTTTGACTTTCACTTTTTGTGATTATATGTTAATTGACGATTATATGTTAATGTCCGTCATGTGCAACCAGAATCTGGCATCATTTTGCTCTTTGGTTACTTTTTTCTTTCTCTTTCGTATTGATACTAGACTGACTCTTTCGTACCTTACCCCTTTTTGAAGCAAACTAATTAAGCCCCATTTTCAGTTGATGAGAAAAGGTGGTAAAAGTTTAATGGCAGCTAATGTGGAGCGTATACCGGCCCTCTCTAAGAGGTCGGTCAGTTAAAAGCTGTTAATTTTCTAGGGGTCCCATTAAAAAGATGCAGACTTCAACGCCTAAACACTGTTCCATTATCATTTCAAAATCACTGTCAGTCTTTCGCTTCTGTCTATTTTACTGGTTTATTGTATTATTTTTCTTGGGAAATGAAGAGGGTCTTACAGTATATGTTTCAATTCAAAAGGCTTCAGGACTTCTTATGTCATCTTCATCCACATGTACAGTCCCGCTTGGAGGAAAAGTTGCATAAAAGTTTTTGTGGTTAGAAATTTCCTCTTTCATGATATACGTTCACTTTGTTGAACTCAATAGGCTTGTGCGTGCTCCTGTTGTTTGCCTTTTCGACGTCTCATGTGTAGTTGGGAACTTTTTTTTTTTTGGATTAGATTGTGAGATGACAGTTCATCATTCTTGTCCACGGTCGATGCAACTGCCGGTCTAGTGCCCCGAGAGTTTAGGCTATTTTATTTAGAGTCTAGCCACATGTAAATGTCATATGTCTAGCTTCTGAATGTGTCTGTATGCAATAAATGGGACTTTTGGCGAGAGAAAAACAGAGGCAAAGACAAAAGGAAAATGTTTAAGGTCTGAGTGACGGTGGCCCTATGAATGGCTCACATGGACACGTCCTGTCATGGAGCACTTGAGGTCTGTGTATGTTCTTCCATTTGGTTGTGCCCTGCACGTGAAACGGCTTTAGTTATTTTGAGTTCCATCCCATCTTTTGAAAGCTTTTTCAGTACTGGAAAGTGGGACATGACTCAAAGGGGGCACAGATGGAACTGATTACTGATGCTTAAGAAATTTCTAACCACAATCAGATTTTCTTTAGTGTTTCTATGTCTTGTGTAATTGTGCTTGTCATGCTTCTGTGGATTAGTTCACCAATTGGTTGATTCTATTTCCTGTAAATGCTGTGTTTCTACGAAGATTCTCTGGTTTGTTTGCAAGCCTAAAAGAGGCGGGTTCATTCCAAGAAATATCCACACTTTCCCTGGCCTACACAATCATTCACACTGGGTTGCTGTTTAGACCCAGTTCCAAAATTTGCTTTTGTATGTGCCATGCGTGTAAATCAACTTTGGGTGGAAAGGAAACCGAGAATTGAAATTTGAGGTCTGACATTGCAACGCTACAAGCCATGGATGAGAGAGTTTGGTCTTTTTCTTTTTAGATTAGGCTAACCCTTTTGGATAAGGTCAGGTCACTGGTAAATGTTGGAACTTTCTTTCATGATGAATTTGTACTTGGATAGTCCACATAGAGAAAGAAAAAAAACCCTCGGTGAGCTTATGCAAATTCTCTACATCATTCACCCCACGGTACCAGTTAAGGCTGAACTGAAAATGTTATTCCATACAAATTCTATAGTTGCATACCATGGTTTCTCTAACAAAACAAAAAAAAAATCACAAAAGACAATAGGTAGAAATGTTGTGACTTCGTCTGTGGGTATGAGGGCACTAGGGCTTGACGAACATGGGACTGAGATCTTGGAAGCAATGGCCTACTACTAAGTGACCCGGCGTTTATATCGCAAATTGATCTTTACTTATTTTAAATCTAATTACGAAATATAACTAAGGCCAAACCTCTAGCATCTTTTAAAGGTCGCCTAAAGGCCAAGAAGCATTGACACATGGTGTTGTTCAGCATGCAAGAATTCCAAAACCAAGTTGACTGAGAGAGGCTAGAAAGAAGCATCCGTTTCTGAAGTTGTATGCCGATGAATTGGCTTTAATGACGTTGAAGCAGATCTCAAGATAATCCATATTAACAAATTGGAAGTGGATCGCAAGATCTCACGTGCTCATACAATATAATACATTTTATTGGATCTCTTGCCATTACTGTTGACATCCATACGCCCCTCTTATACCAAGTGCGAACTTACTTTAGATTGGGTGACAATTGTTACCACTAGACTACATGGGCATGCCACACATCAACCAGGACCTTAAATGCCTTCTCTGTGTGCACTCAAATTGGTATCTGAATAACCATGCCTGAAGGAAACTACTACGGCCTGCCTCAGTAATGAAGTGTGTAAGGATCAAGCATCCAGTGGTCCCTAGTTATATTTTGATGGAAATTTCCTCAAACGCTCACATTCTTGGGCAATAAAATCTACCACATTTACGTGCTGTGGGGCGCAGTTCTTGTATTTGTTCTTCCAAAATGATGTTAGCAGTATAACACTTCTGTAGTCAAGCAATCAAGTACATAATTCAGGAAATTTCATAGAATGTAACAATGCAAGCGTCCAAATTTATATGAACCACACCCCTTTACCCTTTATAACATTTACAGATGCATTCAAGAAGTACCAGAACCAAGGCAAAAATTGACATTCATTTTATACATACTTATATCTATATGATGTGCCAATATGTATTGCTTTTCTTCCATCAACAAAAGTTGCAAGTACACATTCCAAGAGCACCCTGCCCACTAACTTCCTTGCCCAAGCTGTAAAGAAGCAGGAGGAGGAAAAATAGAGCAATTTTCTATTTATTAAGCATACTAAGTTCACAGAATCATAGACATAACCCGAAGTTCCAGAAACTGCAACAAGCCTTCAACTATATAACCAGTTTTACAGGTAGATTCCTCCAAATGGGATAAAAGTTGGATCCAGCAAAAACTAAAATATCTATCAATCCATTATATCAATGAATCCAGCAGGAATGGGTTGAAAAAATAACAGAGATTCTAATCATAGATGATAACAGAAAGTTGAGAAGTTTGTATATATATGATTTTAAGATCGGGACCAATGGGGATAAGGATGATTTCCATGTGAGGTCTAGTGAGAGTTTTGGGTGAGATGACCATGACTGATAACGTTGGATAATCTAGCAGGAAACGGCAGAGTAATGTAGGCGTCAACCAAATGGGAACAAGCAAAGCACACAGAATCAGCTTAAAGACTACAAAGCAATTTTCTGCCCCAAAAAATAAACCAAGCAAGATCGCGAGAGGAAACAAATTCTGCTAGATTTTGGACTGACAGAACATTCCAATGTTAATGGGTTTAGCCAACTAGTAACAATGCTGGTGAGTATATTAAAATAAGAAGGGTAGTAATACTTCTGCAAAGTTGTGAACAGAAATAAAAAGATGCACTGTTATTATCAATGTTAAAGATCCTCAAAAATCAAGGCAAATACCAAGTCCAATACTGACTTACAACATGAACTTTCATATTAAGATGATAGATAGCATACGTGTAAAGACATATTTTCTAGTTTCACATGACACCACAGAACATTTCTGTCCAAAATAAGTTGCTCATGATGAATGGTAGATCTATTGCTCACGCGGGGATAACAACTCCAATAGCAATGAACAAAGGGTTGAGAGATCTCTGGTTGAAGACATTAGCCATTCTAATAACCTTTCATTGCTTGACTACATTCTCTACGTACCACTTATAGGTATTAACAAGCCCATCTTTCAGAGAAATCTTAGGTCTCCATCCCAAACCCAGCAACTTGGAACTATCCATAAGCTTCCTAGGAGTCCCATCAGGCTTGGAAGAGTCCCAAACAAGCTCACCTTCAAAACCCACCACCTCTTTTACCAGTTCAGCCAACTCCTTAATGCTAACCTCTTTTCCACTCCCCACATTTAAATGCTCCAAGTCACTATAACTCTCCATCAAAAATACCACCGCATCAGCCAAATCATCAACGTGCATAAACTCCCGCAACGGACTCCCCGTGCCCCACACTACCACCTCCTTCGCCGCCGCCATCTTCGCCTCATGAAATCTCCTCATCAACGCCGGCAGGACATGTGAATTTTCCGGGTGGAAGTTGTCATTCGGTCCATATAAGTTGGTGGGCATCCCTGAAATCGCATCCCAATTGTACTGAATCCGATAAGCTTGACACATCTTGATTCCAGCAATCTTCGCCACCGCATACCATTCGTTCGTTGGCTCCAGTGGGGCTGTCAGCAACGCGCTTTCTGGAATCGGTTGTGGTGCGAATTTCGGGTAAATGCACGAAGAACCCAGGAAAAGAAGCTTCTTGACATTGTGGCGGTACGATGAGTCGATGACATTGGTCTGGATCTGGAGATTTAGGCCTATGAAATCGGCCGGATACGTGTTGTTCGCGTGTATGCCACCTACTTTCGCTGCGGCGAGGATCACGAACTTGGGTTTCTCGGCGGTGAAGAACGACTCGACGTCGGATTGGCGAGTGAGGTCGAGTTCGGCGTGTGTTCTGAGCAAGAGGTTGGTAAAGCCAAGGGCCTTGAGCTTGCGGACTATGGCCGAGCCGACGAGACCACGGTGGCCGGCGACGAAGATCTTGGCGGACTTGTCGGAGAGAAAAAAGGAGTCTGCAAGAACTGGGAATTATGAATTAGAAGTTGTGAGATCTGAGAAGAGTGTTAACTGAGAAAATGTTGGATCGAACAAGTAAATAACAGCAAAAGTTGGAAAGACATGACACAAAAACAGAAAGAAATGAATTGTAATTTATACCGTGATTGGTTTCGGCCATTGGGGAGATGAAAGTTGATAGCTTGCAGAGTTTAACTTCGGTAGCGACTGACACCCCACAAGTCTCAAAGGCTAAGCGCCAGCTGGTAATCCTTTGGGTGATGTGCAGAGCATGGACTAAATAGTAGTACTAATAATTTTGTAAAAGATAAAAAAGACTCGCTTTTGAGTTACGGTTTTAGTTTCAGGTTTTACGGTTGGATTCAAACATAACCACTTTGAGCTCCCAATTTATAGGACTTAACTGCGGTGTTTCTGGGCTGGTATTTTAGGCTAAACTGTTGTCTTGAGGCCCGTAACAGTCTTCATACCATTAGGACGCAGCTGGACGCTGCAACCGAGAAGTACATACAGCGTATTATTGCGAGATTTGTTCTATGGGTGTGTGAAAATTTCTAGCCTTTGCGAGGGACTAGGGAAAGTTTTGTGAGAGTTCTAAACACCTTGAAACTCATTTTGAATACAGTGAAATTGAGGGGGTGCTTGGTTCATAGAGGGTAATGGGAATGAGAATATGAATGAATATAGTGAGGAGTGGGAATGGATATAATCATTATAATTATGGTAGTTGGTTAAGATGAAGAAATGATTACCATTACCATTGATAGTGGTTGGTTTGTTAAAAATGTTAAGAAATAAAAATTTGTTAAATTTTGTTTTATAGCAAATTTTAAGTATATTTTAAATAATTATATTTAATTTATGCACCCTAATTATAATGACAA
>JANKOE010000205.1:29505007-29524589 GCA_026284465.1 Erythroxylum citrifolium | reverse complement strand
AAAACGAAAAAGTATACACAATTCAACCCCCCTTCTTGTGTGTTGATTATCAGTGTACTAACTTGTGATTAACTTCACCATCTTCGTCTTTGTCCACTCAAGGGTTCTTTGTCTAGGTGTGCTCTTCACTTAACCACTGTCGTAAGAATAACACATCATCTACATCTGTTATTCGGGCTTGCTTTAAGTTCCGGGTAAATTTGGTATAAAGCTAGAGAACTAAAATTACAACCATTTGCAATAATTAAACACTCATCACTTAGTTCATTGTATTAACACATATAGATTATTGCCTATGATGAGATATAGTGTGTTTATTGTTATTCCTTTACATTTTAAGATCTGGTTAGGATTTTTGTTTGCTAGATGAGGACGAATTTATGCCTGATGTTGTAGTTTAATGAGTTCCTTGGCACGAGGTTTAAAAGGGAAGTATTTGGAAAGACACGAGTATACTTTGCATATTTGCTTCTTAAATTTGTTTGATATCTCAATATTTAAATTGCTACTAGGGGTTCTATTGATTGGTTTAAACTTAAGGCCAATATTTGAATTATCCATAAGTGAATAGTGTAACTGTAACTAACATAGGCAAGTACAGGTCATTCCCATCAAGATAGTAATTATTGGTATTTACCTTTTTCCTATTATCTAGCGTACGAATTGGAATTTTGGTTTTTAACTAAAAAATAATACTTAATCAATTAAAATAAAATATAAAACAATAATGAATGCAGATGATTAAGGAAGTTACTTAGAAAACAATCAATATCAAGAATTAGTGTCAAGGTAATGAATCCCCCTAACAACCCTTAAATAATTATCCTTTTATTATACAATTATGTCATTAACTATTGGATAGTGAAAATTCTATCTTATGTTTATAACTTTCTCGAGACTACTGACAACTTAATCAATAGGATTATTAACTCAAACTTTTGTGGTTAAAGTTCCTAGGATTGCATTATCGATTTATGAATTTCGCTGTTAGGTTTGATGATAGGTTAGTAATTGACGTATCATTTTGGGGTATTTTTAGAGCATATTGGATCAATATTGTTTTGATTATGGTTTTTTACATTGTTTTTGGAGGTTAGGAGATGTGGAGCTATTTTGGAGAAAAGAAGCTAAAATCGACTAAATTGGAGAAGAATTGCACGAGGGATTTAAGAAGCCACGATGACAGGCCAACCATGACTGATTAAGAGAGCTGAAATCTTGCTACATATAATGCAAGAAGAAAATCAATTAAGGCAGAGATAAAATGACAACACACAGGAGAAAATAATAGAGACAAAACGCAGAGTATACAGGAGAAATAAAAGCATTAAAATGCAGAAGAAGCAAAATGCACAACAGCTGGGAGAATGAAATGACGTAGCGGACCAGACATAGTAAGGACCAGAGAAAATAAAAAGAACAACAGCACTCCAGACACCAAAAGACACACATAGGAGAAAAAAATAAATAGTAGCATAAATAAGTTAGATGGAAAATGAAGCAAAATAGCAAAGTCCAGAAGAATGAAACGAAAGCAACTCAACCCAGCAGATGAGCAAGAAACAAAATAAAACCAAAAAACAAGCAAACTACCAGCAGAAATAAGAAGTAAATGACAACGCAGAAGAGGAGATAAAATTCTAGGAGCCACGGGAGAAACGAAACACACGTAACACGAAAATGACTATGCAGAGAGGAGCACAACAGAGAAAAAGAAGATTTGTCCAAAACGTAAGCAAACAAAGGAGAAAATGTAGAAGGCCAAAAAAGTAAGAAGCCAATAGCCCACCGAAACGCAATCCATCAGCCAAAAAAGAGGCAAAACACAAGAACAGAAAACGTAACAGAGGAAGATGAATCATACACACACAGTTGGGAGAAAATTGCCGCATAAAAGAAAAAAACATCCTTATCTCATCAAATCGACATAATCTTTTCAAAATAGAGAGATAAGTGAAAATCCATCTCCACATCCATTTGAAATGGATTTGATAAGAGTAAATCAGAGAAAATTCAGAGACGTGGCGAACGGAGTATGATGCTGGGTGTTGTTTAGTTTTCATTTTTTACTGTTCCACTTTGGTTTTCCTCTCAACTATTTTCGTAAGAATAATTTTACTTTTCAATAATTTTCCTATGTTCTTTATGCTCTATGACTTATAACTAATTTGTTAATTCTAGTTAGAGGATTATATTGAAGCCTTGATTTTTAAGTCAATTGTGAGATTGAATAGGTTTTATAAAATTCAATCATGCATAGGTATTTAATTATTTCCTAAATTCACTGATTTTATGATGGTTTAAGTTATATTAAATAAATGGATATATTTAATAGTCTTGAAATAACCTACTGCTAATTAAAATGACAAATCCGTAATTGTTTGTTGATTTTAATAAGTAGCAATTGACGTAAATTTATTTTCTCGTCAAGAAGATTAATCTATGTCGTGGAATTAATTAATCTAATTGCAATAAACCATCTGTTGAGTTTGTTGGTTAGAATTGGGTCTTTATCAATATTAAGGTTGTCAAAACACTAAATCCTATGGACTGCTTTTGGTGTTGTCTTTTGATGAGGAACTAATTATTCAATTTGTTCGTGATTGCCGTATAAAGTAAGGAAAGATTGGTTATTATAGATCTGTTCTTAATAACTATAATCAATTTATTCATGAATGTGTTGAATTACTTTTGCATCAATGATAAATTGCATAACCCAAGGTGGAAATAAATTTCTTTAACGATAAATTTGTTTTATTGAATTTCAAATCAATTCATTTTTATTTTTAATATTGAGTTTTAAAAACAATTTCAAAAATTCCTTAAAAAAAACAATTTGAAAATTCTCTCTCTTTTTTTACTTATTTGTTTAAAGGAGATAAACTACCATTCCCTAAGGAGATGATCCTGCTCCACTATGCCATATTAATATTCTGAGTAGGTTAATTATTTTTGGTTAGTTTAACACTTACCATTTGACACTAATCCAAAGGATTTATGTTAACCTATATCTAGGTTTGCAATCAACTCCTTTCAATTTGGTTAGATATATTCATACAAAGGATTTCTTACCTCAGTGTTATGAAATGACATCATGCACTAGTATTCTGGATTTATTAAAACATTCATAAAACACACAATTGAAGTATAATAGATTAATCAAAACAATTGCATTAAATAAAAGAATTAAAACATATTATAGTACAAACTAGGGTTCATTACACCTAGACACTAAAAAACGTTTAGTTACACATGATAAAAAACAAAATCAAACATAAACATGTAGAAAAATGAATAGAAAATAAAGGTTCATAATTCTAAATCTCTTTTCTATTCTATTGACTCTTCTTGCAAGTTTGGATTTGATGTAATCTTTAATCGAATCTCCTTTGATGTTATCTTTGTGATTTCCTCGTCTCTGGAACTTTATTATCGCCACTCAGAAGTTCTCACGTATGGAATCTGCTCCAAAAGTGCCATTATGCTATTTGCCTCTCCTCACACTACTTTATCGTAAAATCTAGGGATTATAGGACATACATGGTCTGGTACAAGGTCGTGTATCAAATAGTTTAGCTCTAAAAACATTTAAAATCATGACTTTACACATTTTGAGAGACTTACAAAGTCATATATATGGTCATATATCTACTAATTACTTCAAAACTTTGTTTTATGCTAAGATTTCACCTAAATTTCCCTCCTTCGAGTCCATGAAGGCAATTATAACCTATAAATGAACTTGGGGCGAATTAAGTACTAAATATATAACAAAATTAAAAAATATTAAGCAAAATTCATCAACTATGAGTGTATAAATATAGTCAAATATGCATCTATCATCTACATATAAAGTTGATTCAAAAGTTTAGGACTTCATTGATTAAAAAGTTGCAAAAACATTTTACTAAATTATAGTTCTGTCTTCTATGGCAGTTTACAAATTGCTACATATTACAAATTGTATACGGAATACTTGAGTAATACATCAACCATTCTCACGTTTCGATCATCTGTTGCTTATTTTCCTTGTTGAAAAATGTCTTAGTTCCCATTGCATAGCAAAATGTTTTAGTTCCCATTGCATAGCAAAATGTTGTGTCCTTTACTTTTACTTTAATGGAATTAGTAGTTAACTAATTGGTTACTACATATATGCAGTTTCTTTAAAGAGTATTTAGCACCAACACCATCTTCCACCAACGATGGGATGTAAAGTTTCTCGTAACTCGAGCTTCTTTGCTCAGATATTCACACAATTCTTTAGTATGTTTGATAGTTTGATTTGCATCTAACCTCCCTCCTATTTGCAAATGAAAGGCTATATGTTTGTTCTTTTTCTCTGCATTAGTTAAAAGTTCCATCTGCTAAGTCAGCAAATGGTGGAGATGTCTTTGTTCATGAGTTCTTCATATTTGTTGATTATTCTCTATGTGCCTTTGAAGCTTTGATATTTGTAATACCTCTTTCATTGCATTTTTTTAAAGGCATTTGACTCATTAATGCTTTTAGAACTCTATATTTATTTATTCGTCTAATTCTTTAACATGATTGGAATAATTCTCTCTAGAACTTGTTTTTTTTTAAATTTCTTATTCTTATCATTACTTAAAGTAAACTGCAAAGATATCAAGATTGTCATTTGTTCTTGCCACTTTATTTTTTAAAGTATTTGCTTCATTGGCTCTGCTGTGAATTTGTTTTGTTGAAAGAGACGATTATGAAATATTTCATCTGGAAAGAATATATATTAATTCTCTTTGTGTTGTGGATAACAATTCATTCACCTTTCCCATTCTCTTCTAGGCCTCTTCCATGTTTATGAGCTTATCCATGATCTTGTCCAATTTAGAATCCCATGAACTAGACTCATCTTGCTAAAATTCTAATAGGTCTTGATGTCCCATGTGAGTCCTAACATTGTTAGACCAGCAGAAATTTGGGAAGTTCTACCAACCCGAATTGTATGTGTTCAAATACAGATGATGACTTTCCCAACCAAATTGTGTCTCATTGAAGTATGCAAAGGTCCTTTGCTACTTATAATGTGTTCCCTCCATCATCGTTCTTTCTATCTCGGTTTGACATTTAACTTTTGCGGATTCCTCATTGCTACCTTGTGATGTCCAAATTGATGTGTCT
Organism: Erythroxylum citrifolium; assembly: GCA_026284465.1. NCBI lineage: Eukaryota > Viridiplantae > Streptophyta > Magnoliopsida > Malpighiales > Erythroxylaceae > Erythroxylum > Erythroxylum citrifolium. Next base: position 29,519,447 of record JANKOE010000205.1, on the reverse strand, counting down.
TCTACTTTGCGCTCAAACTTCCATCTCTTATTTCTTTCTTTATTTTTTTTAAATTTCTTGTGATTGGGTACCAAAATCAAAAGAGATGGTGAAAATTCCTTAGACTAAAAGAATTTAACTAATCTTACTAACTCCCTAGCCACAGGCCCCAAAACTTGGTGATGGGCAAGTTTTACAATTTATAAGCCCTTAAAATACTGTAAGCGAACAAGTTGTGGGTGTAATATGTGAGATGTCGATCCCTCGAGGAGTGGTGAACTAATTCAATTCTAAGTTATCTAAGGCCCTAGGAATTATGAAAATGAGAATAAAAGTAGACAGAAAAGTAAACATGTGAAGATAATTGGCAGAAAATTAATTTGTAAATTAACACTAAAAGAAATTAAATTGATTTATACTAAATTCACAATGAGAAATCATATAAGAAGAAGTTCCAAATTATGAGAAAGGGGGATTTTTTTAATCATTAATGCTAACCTAGTCATTTATGTGTTAATGAGGTGTCAGTTTTAGACTATCGAAGGGAGGATTACTCTCTCTTAAGTTGTAATCACAAACCCTAATTAATAATCCCTAATTAGGTTAAATACAGAACAATGTAATCTCTTAATTACGAATACCTCTAACCCTAATTAGTTCTTAAGCTTTCTAAAAAACAACCAGGTCTGACACAAGTTCTCTCCGTATAATAACTAATTTGATTAATTGTGTGGTTTATTGGATAACTTAACTCTCATTAACCCAACTCAATCATTTTGCATTCGATTCATTCTCTTAATTTATTACCGAAGCATGAATTACAATAATTAATCACAACACCCAAATGATTAAACACAAAAATAACTAGGTTAACATTAAATCAAGTCAAAATACCTAAAGAAGATTAGAACATCATGATCAAACCCAAATCCATCAACATATTCATATCCATATCAACATTCAAGGAAAAGAACACAAAGATGAAAGAAATACACTTTCGAAGGGGATCAAGATGCCTTGGGAAAGTAGCAGTAGCAGAAGCCGACTCTTGTCTGCTCTTCTTCCTCTTCTCTTTCTTCTTCTTCTGTCTTTCTGGAGTTTTCCCAAAAATGGCAAATTAGAGAGCTCCCTTAGGGTTTCTTCTTTATCCTTTTTATACTTTTTTCTATTCTAGGAAGGTCCCTCAAAAACTTAAATCTAGAAGGTTGTTGATAGCATGTCGCTAACTACCAAAAAATAAATTCCTAACTACCAAACTATGCAGTAAATGGTAAGCTAGGGTCGAACCACAGATAGCTGGGATGCAAATGCTATTTCAAATATTGTAACAAAAGAAGACAAAACACCCTGAAATGATGAAGACGAGACAGTTAATATGCAATGAACGTAACCAAAAAGACAAGCACAAAGTAAATTTAGAAAAGTCTAATAACAATGGTAAAGAAGTGGGTTGTAGATATCTTTGGGATTCCAGGATGTTCATTAATCCTTGAATCTAAATAAAAGGTACTCTCATCATGGTGTTAGCCTATGGACTCGATTAAGCTCTCAAAATTTCTCTAAAATAGGCAAAATTAATAAGCTCTAAAAATGCCCTCGATCTCTACTGTAACCTAGAATAGGCTCTCTAAGTTCAATAGCAAAGATGCATTAGGTACTAAGAAAAAACTATCTTAGGCCACCTACTCATAAGCTCAGAGGTGTAACCTAAAGGTATGAGATCCTAGATTAGTTTATTAAGTATCCTGACAAATTTAACTAATCTATTGCTACTTCCGGGAATCACTATGGACTATTACATATCACAAGCTCAATCGTAGCCTTCAAATTAGAAAATTACCTAAAGGGTGATCAAACTTACAAGCAATTTCTAATTCATGACATTTATCCTAAACCCCAAACCAACCTAGACCTACAAGTACCAATTCAAGACAAGTCCAACTCCATTCTCACAATTTCCATCCCTTCATCCTTATAACATCTCTAAACCCTAAGTAGTCTAGCCATATATGTTCATATCAAGCATAATTGATATTAAATAAACAAATCCCATAACATAATCATCAAACATTCAAACACCAAATAAATTCAGATCTACAAAAACACATAAAAAACTCAAACATCTAAGATTAAAACTGGAAAGTTGCAGAAATACACATCAATTGATATATCATAAAGGTTCATTACAAAATTTATGAGTTTCAACTATAAAATCCATCAAACATTCATTGTAAATATTCTAGCACATGTAAAAGCGTGATTAACACTAAGAAAGCTCTAAACTAATGGAATGAATAGATTAAGACCAATGAAAATAAAGTATTGAAAATGAAATAAACTAGCTAAACATAAAGAAAATAACAAAAACTTCTCTACTCCTTCCTTGTCTCTTCTTCTTCTTTCTTCTTGAAGTTTTACAAAAGTGGCATATTGTGAGCCTTCTTCCTAAGTTCTCCTTTCTTTCTTTATGTAGTATGTTCCATTTAGGGTAAAACTTAGGATTTTTCTCTGCCTCAAAAGTCCAAAAAGCCCCTAAAAGACTTAAGTTTAGAAGGTCATCCGCATCTGTCAATGTGCAGGCCACGATCGTAGCCTTTAATACACAATCGTGGCTAGTTTATCTGCTCTCTGTCACGATTGTGGCTAACTCCCTACAATCATGGCCCTGTGCTCAAGCTTCTGGCCACGGTCGTGACCCTGGGTTATTTCCAAGGTCTTCTCAGATTCTCCTCCGAATGCCTTTGATGGTTTCTCCTCCATAGATGACTCTCCAAACTTTGTCAAACTTCTTCCTTTTAGCATATATTTATGTTCACTACTTTAATCTATATGTAAACACAAGCTGAACATAAATTGAGTATTTAAACACAACAATAGGATTGAAAAGACATTGAAATGCATAAGAAAATATAAGATGATTCAATCCTATCAGTTGTCCACGTCTGTCCTCACACAGGTCACGGTTGTGGCACTTGATTTTCCTTTCTGTCATGATCGTGGCACCTTCTATTTGGTTCCGTCACAATTGTGACTCATTGGCTATGATCGTGGCCCTGGGTTTGGCTCCTAGCCTTCTCTGAATTTCCTCCATTCTTCGATATTTGCCCTGAAATACTAGAAAACACATTACGACATCTCAAACACATAAAATTGAAGCTTAATCGCGTGCTCTAACCCACAAAACACAAATATCTAACTAACTAACATAATCCTAACCTAAACATGCGCCAATCGTTTAATTTAATAACTAAACATATATTAAACTAACCACTAAAACATTATGCAGTCTACCATTATCAACATCCACACACTTAAACTTTTGCTTTTCCTTAAGCAAAAACAAAACAAGCAAAACATAACACACCAGACACAAACAAAAAAACACACACATATGCAATAATGGTACAATGGCATTAAACTTCACGAAACAAATTTAACTACAAACATGATCCCTCAATTTGTTCTAACTTATTAACTTGTGAAATCTGTGTCTAAATACTTCAGACTAAATATACATACTAATCAAGACTTAATGTCACATTCATTCTCTCCTTTCACTTACACACATACATTGATAATTATTCCATCAATCAAAATTGTAATTATCCTTAAGTGGCTTTTCATGAAAATTCAAGCTATTCACTAAGATCGGTAGGTTCTATGAACTAACACACTATTTTTATTACTTTTAATTGACATGAACCTATCCTTTTGAAGCAAAAGCAAACATTTTTTATGAATGTCCTCCGGTTACTCAACTAGGTCATGTTTTTATTAAGTGGTTTGGTTAGAATGTCATCATAGTCTTTTGATGCGAAGGCAAATCTTTGTAATGAATATCCCCCGGTTACTCAGCTTCATCATATTCTCAACTGGCTACTAACTCTATTCATAACCTGATTTGTTTCAAAAAAGGGACAGTAAAATAGTTATTAATTAAACAAAACATACATTTTTTTAATTTTATTGCCTACCTCATTTCTTTAGTTAATCATTCTCATGAAAAGGTACTAACAATACTATGTATTAGATATCCTAATTAACATGCATATTTGACTGAAACAACCTAGAACACTAATTTCACAAATTATTAAATCTTCGTAACTTAAAAGACTATGCTCAAAGCTAAATCGATTCCATTAAGTCCTAGCCATTGAGACATTCACACAAATCACACCATGCAATCCTAAACAAAACTCACATACAACGTGCAAAATTCATATTCAAATAAAAAAGCATATAATGTATATAATCCTCCCCACATTTGGACTTCACATTGTCCTTAATGTGAAAAGAACAAACAAAAAATTATAAGGTGGGAATAAAAATAACGAAACATGAGAAACATGAGAATAATTGAAACTAACAATAAAATAAAAGACAAGTGTTAGAATGTAGAACTCGTCATAGTGATTGAGGTGGTGACGGTGATGGTGTTGAGACTAAATCTGCTTGACATCAAGATTGCTTTCCTTTTTTATAATTGATTCAAGAGAGTATGAGAATTAGTAACCCAACCCATTCCAAATCATTAAGAATTAATAATAGAATTTAAACGAATCTAACTACACACAATTTAAAGCTAACTACTAAACGTTCTAATTTATAGTCATTAGCTTGACCCTACATCCTTTAAAACTCAATCGGGATCAACTATGAATGGCTTGCTTCCACTCATGTTGCCCAATTTTAGCTTTGTAGCATGTAAATAAGCTAGAAATTGTAAGATAATCAGAAGGACAATATTGATAAAATTAGGGAAATCAATTAAGTTTAGCAATGTCCTTTTCACTAACAAACTGTTAATAAAATAAGAAATAATGAAACTCCCCAAATCTTTTGTTAAATCTAGCAGTTTTTCCTATAAGAGGGTGATATGTTCTTGTTCTTCCACAATCACCCTCATCTCATCTTCTTCTTTCGCTCCATGAATAAAGAATTCCTTATGTTCTTCAAGTTTTATGTCTATTGTCGTATGTTCTTCTACTTCTTGCTCCTTTAATGATTCAACCACATCAATTTTCATGAATGAGTCACCCTCCTTCTTCTTATCTTGGTCTTCTACAAGGTGGGATTCAGCTTGTTTTTTTGTTGGTGCATCTAGCTCTTTCCCACTCCTAAGTGTGATAACCTTACACTGCTCTCTTGGATGTACTTCAATATTGCTCAGACAATTTTCCACACTTCTCTTGCAAAACTCATGGGAAAGTTATCTCAATTGAAGCTCTAAGTTGTGAATAGAAGAGGCATGGTCTTCTATTACTTGCTCAAACTTCTCTTCCGATCTCTTCTAGGCCTTTTCCTTGTTTATGAGCTTATCCATGATCTTATCCAATTTAGAATCCCATGAACTAGACTCATCTTGCTAAAATCTTAATAGGTTTTGATATCGCATGTGAGTCTTTACATTGTTAGACCAGTAGAAATCTGGGTAGTTCTACTAACCCAGATTGTATATGTTCAAATACGGATGATGACTTTCCTGACCAAATTGTGCCTTTTTGAAGTCTGCAAAGGTCCTTTGTTTCCTATAATGTGTTTCCTCCATCATTGTGCTTAAACTTCCTTTTCTTCTTTCTTTTTTTTTATTTTTTTTAATTTCTTATGATTGGGTACCAAAATCACAAGAGATGGTGAAAATCCTTAGACTAAAAGAATTAAACTAATCCTACTAACTCCCTGGCCACAGGCCCCAAAACTTGGTGATGAGCAAGTTTTACAATTTATAAGCCCTTAAAATATTGCAAGCGCACAGTTTATGATTGTAGTATGTGAGGAGTCGATCCCTTGAGGAGTGGTGAACTAATTAAATTCTCAGTTATCTAAGGCCCTAAGAATTCAAAAAATGAAAATAAAAGTAGACAAAAAAGTAAAAGCGTGAAGATAATTGGCAGCAAATTAATTTGTAAATTAGCACAAAATGAAATTAAATTGAGCTATACCAAATTCATATTGAGAAATCACATAAGAAAAAGTTCCAAATTATGAGAAAGGGAGATTTTTTTCTATCATTAATGTTAACCTAGTCATTTATGTGTTAATAAGGTGTTGGTTCTAAACTATCGAAGAGAGGATCACTCTCTCTCAAGTTATAATCACAAAACCTAATTAATAATCCCTAATTAGGTTAAATACCGAACATGTAATCTCTCAGTTATGAATAGCTCTAACCCTAATCAGTTCTTAAGCTTTCTAAAAAATCACTGGGTCTTACATGAGATTTCTCTCTGTATAATAACCGATTTAATTAATTGCGTGGTTTATTGGATCGCTTAACTCTCATTAACCCAACTCAATCATTTTGCATTTGATTCACTCTCTCAATTTATTAATGAAGCATGAAGTTACAACAATTAATCACAATACCCAAATAATTAAATACAAAATAACTAGATTAACGTTAAATCAAGTCAAAATTTATAAAGAAAATTAGAACATCATGATCAAATCCAAATCCATCAACATATTCATATCCATCTCAACATTTAAAGAAAGGAACATAAAGATGAGTGAAATACACTTTGGAAGGGATCGGGATGCCTCGGGAAAGCAACAATAGCAGAAGTCGGCTCCTCTCTCCTCTTTGTCCTCTTCTTAGAGTTTTCCCAAAAGTGGTAGATTGGAAAGCTCCCTTAGTCTTCTTTATCCTTTTTATACTCTTTTCTATTCTGAGTAACCCTAGGGATCTACGTCTATCCTCATGGGCCACGATGGTGGCATTTAATTTTCCTTTTTATCATGATTGTGGTAGACCAGGCCACAATTGTGATGCCTTCTATTTGGTTCTGTCATGATGGTGGCTTACACAATCATGGCCCTGGGTTTGGCTTCGGGCTTTCATTGAATTTTCTCCATTCTTTGATATTTACCTTGAAACATTAGCAAACACATCAAGGCACCTCAAACACATAAATTTGAACTTCAATTGCAGGCTCTAACCCACAAAACACAAATATCTAACTAACTAATATAATCCTAAGCTAAACATGCACTAATCATTCAATTTAATAACTAAACACATGCTACACTACTGACTAAAACATTATGCAATCTACCACTATCACTTACAATATCACAAGCAAACATACTTGAGTTTGTTTCGTATTTTAGGCTTCTATACATTGTTTTTATTTGTTATTATTTCTCAATATATAGCTGCTTTATGAGTATTATCAAGGGCACTCATTCAACTTTTTTAGGTACTAATATCATTTCCCTTAACTACATTGCACATTAAGTTTTAGGAGAATTTTATTCAAAACTTTCCGACAAAATACTTTTCTTTTTCCTTTATCACTCTAATGAGAAACCTTTTCTTATTAGGCTAAAATTTTTATGCTGCAAGAGTTTATAGTCTCACAAATAAGTTTTGGAATTGCTAATGTTTCTTTTTGTTAGATTCTAGATAAACTATGCAGAGTATACTTATTCATTTTGATTTTCCCCTAGGGCAAAGGAATCGATAAATAAGATACCTGATCCCAATCCTAAAACTGTGACTAATCTCAATCATTTGATCAGTGTAGTTGTAGGTTTTCATTTCTAATCTTAAAGTTATTATCACTAAATACAAAGTTTTTTCGGTTTCCTAAATCAAATACTTTCCTAGCAATTGATTTCAGCCTCAATTTTCAACTTATCTTCATGAGGTTTTATAATATTTTTGCTGTTTTATGGATTCCATATATTTATGCCTTAAAATTGCTCCTTTTATCCTTTATTGTCCTTTTCTTAACTAATCACCTAACTAGGAGAGTATCAATTGTATGATTTACATTTTTAGAGTGGATAGAGTATTTGGAAGTTCTAAGCTTGGACAATATGAAATTGTTGAACACTTGAAAGGCCTTGCTTATCTTTTAGTGACAACATAAAAGAAAAAAAAAGCTAAAAATAAAAAACAATTTTTTGTAAAATATTTTCACTAGGTTTGTGACTTTGTTCCCTAAATTCTTTAATTACTATATTGAGAATTTCTTGGAAGTTGGTTTTAGGATCTTGTTAGCAATGTTATTTCATCAAACCCTCATAGGATAAGTTTTTTAAAGGTATTAATTTTATTTTAACTTAATGCAATTTATATAGTTGCTTTATAAAATTTTTAGTTTTGTTAATGCAATAGTTGACTCTTTGTAACATCTCGTCCCCATATTAAGAGTTAGAACTTAGATTTCAATAATGGATAAAATTGCAATGTGCATTTCATGCTCAACAAAATGTTAGCATACATGCTTGTGGATTTGAATTTTTGCACACATAAAAATAATTGTACATGCACTCATTGACATTCTGGGTATAATTGAATTGTAATGGAATAAGTTAAAAATTAGTGGATTCAATGTTAAATAATTTTAGATGGTGGATTAAAAATTTATAATGGCCTACAACTTAATTAAATGGATTTTGGATAGTGATTGATAAAAATTTACGTAAGTGGAATGAAGAAGAGAAGCTAGAAAGGTTAGCACTGCTGTGAAATTTCCTGGATTAAACTGTATGGATCTAGGAAGATTTTGATAAAATTGTTTTCATAAAGATTGGAGATCTTTCTTTTAGCTTTCCATTGATATAAAATTTGGAATTTTTAGAGTTCTGGATCAAAAGTTATGGAAGCTGGAAGTTAGGAATGCGACTTGGATTGCACAATAGCGACTTTAGAGAGTTAAGAGTGAATGTCACTATCGTTCACATGCACGATAGCGACTTTGGTGTTTCAAAGGAGGAGGTTCCATGATAGCGACTTTGGAAGGGTTAAAAGCGACTTAGGAGGCTTAAAGATGAGTGTTGTCCACTGTATGAGAAATATGGCAGTAGAGTTTGGGTGAATAAACTTGAGGAATGGGTTAGATGAAAGATTGGTGAATTAGCAACTTACAGAAAAATATGGACCATTTACGTTGCTTGATGTTTTGTCGTGTACTGTGCATGTACGAAAAAAAATGAAGTGCTAACAGAGGTGGACGTGAATAAGTGATGTTAAATGAGTTTAGAGCCAAGTAAAAGTTTCTAGTGATTAAAATGGAAAGTGTAGAATATAATGTGAGTGCTGTTGAAATGATGAAGTTGAAAACAAGAGTTATGAAAACAGAGTAGTGAGAGAAAGGTGAAAACACAACAGTGAGAGAAAGCTTATGAGAAATTTTCAGCTTTGATCAACTACAATATGAGTTTACTTTTGATATGCTTAAAGGTTGGAATGGGTATGGAAAGACTGAATATATGAATTAGGAATGGAAAGATTAGTGGGAAGATACAGAAAATGAAAATAAAGAAATGGAAAAAAATGCAGTAGAGAGAGAAAGTGGATTTGCATGCTTGTGCTTTCCTTTTTACTGAACAGATTATGCACGATAGTGACTTTAGTGATGAAAGTGGATTTGCACCCTCGTGCTTAAGCACGATCGTTCATTTGAGTTTTTCCTTTTTACTGAACAGTCTTGCTTCTTTTGATCATAACTTCCTCTATAGACATCAAAATGACTTTATTCTTAAGCCATTGGATTCATAAGATATTTTTCTCCCTCTTGAAAAAAATTGGTAGCATTCCGAATTGATTTGAAAAATATTGATTGAACGAAAGTGAGAGAATCGGTTGGAATAGTGAACTGGTGCTGTTTAATAGAACATACTTTGTTATTTTAATTATATATGGATCCGCAGGTTTCCAAATGAGATGATTTTTAACTCGGAGTAAATTAGAGACATAGGGATACAAATCATCTTAAGAAGTTGAATTTTGAACCAGTCTCTAAGATGTTTAAATTCTGGATGGAAATTGTGCATAGTATACTGTTTTGGACAAGTGCAGTCCAAACATGTTTGAAGTATATCTTTCCAATCACTGGACCAAATTGGATGATTTTGGTATCAATGGAAACATAAGACATAGGGGAATATGTTTCTAGAAGAAAGTATTGCAAAATGACTTCAGTATTGGGGTCATAAAGAACATGCAAAGTTAACCTAAAATGATTTTTTTATGGAAAAATCTGGAAGTGATTTAATGGGTTATGACTTGTGATTTCAGTGGTTTTATTAAGTAATAAACTTAAGTATAAATCATACTTAAGTGAGTTTTAATAAAGGAAGTGAATAAGTGGTTAAGAAATGGACAGGTGTCCAAGCTTTAAAGTTAAGCTTTTTTAACTTGTCTAGTACTTGTCTTTATCTCTCTCAAAGTTTCTTTCTCCAGTTTATCTTCAACACAGAGTTTTTTTTATCAAATCTCCAACAGAGAAAAATCTTGTTTTCTTTTACCCTCTACCACTTCCTTTTTGTTATTTCTTTCTTTTATCCCAAGAAAAACCGAACCTCCCTGTCAACTTTCAAGTTGATGTACGTGGTTGCATGAGGGATTAGGGTTACATGATTTTTTGCAGTGGTTAGAGCTTCAAACAAGTAAGCTTATTATGATTATGTATTTTTGTATGAAATGATTCATGCATCGTTAACTCACTACTAAATGGTTAAGAATAGTGATATTCATTCTTGCTGGAAAATGAGTGAGGAGTTTTTGAGTGTGCCATACATGTTGATTTTTTAGATTTGATGATCAAATTATTATAAGAGGTTGTAGAAATGACTTTTGAAGTTGAAGGATCAACTAAAATGGGTAGGAGATTAATGTAGAAAAATTTGGAGAAATGAATATGTGAATGCTCTGTTCATGTTGATGTTTCATTATACGTGTATATATATACGTAAGTTTTGAAGTGTTTTAGAGTTGATTAAAAAATGAATTTAGAGTTGAGAAATGTTTGGAGATGAGAAAGAATGATTAAAATGATAGTTAGAGAAAGAAAATGAAGTTAGTGCAAAAGTTGAAAGTGCAAAAAATGAAGGTGAAGAAGTGCAGAAAACGTGAAGAATGTGTGAGTGTTTCTAGTTTTGATGTTTATGAAAAAAATGATAGATTTTAATTTGGTTGTGATTTGTTGAGCTGAAAAAATGAAATAGAAATGGAGAGGAAATATTGAGTTTTAAGCAAAAAGATGATAGTGATATATATATATATATATATAAAGACTCTGTTTTTCCTCTTCACTAGTCACATGCTGGTATATATTGGAAAATTTATGGATGAGTTTTTGATATCAAATTACCAAATGATGGTGGTTGTGATTTAAAGAAATGATGAGTGATTAAGTTATGAAGCTAGCAAAGTGCCCAGGATTGTCATTGAGCATACATTGTGCATAGTCCATATACATAGTTATGCATGAATAAATGCTTATAATTGTGCCATTATTAATGTGTGTGCAATGTGTCTTTCATAAATGGGTTGTGCAGGTTAAATGTTCATATTCAGGCGTTTCTAGAATTTGGAAGCTAATGATAATCTGGAGCATACTGTGAGTAGACCAAGATGGTCTCATTTCAATGTTTGTTTTGCTTGAATTTTTGTATTAATTGACTACTGAATGATCAAATGAATGTGTCTTGATTGTTGATTCTGGACAATGAAGGTCTGATGATTGTGATGTTTGGTTTGGATATTGAAGTGCTACTTGTATATGAATGAGCTGAGATAAGTGTACATAATATGATTGTTAAATGCCGGACCACGGTCCGATGATAAATGTGTTTTGAATGTGCATTTGTATATGAATGAAAGTGTGATTCTCAACTTTAATGTTGAATGCTGGACTAAGGTCCAATGATATGTGAATGTGAGTGAATGAGAATATGCAATTGTAATTGATGCATTCCATTTCATGAATGCATGAAGCATAATGGCAGTTGTAACCAGAGGAGCCACCAATCAGAGCTTAATGCTCAAAGTGTGAAAAAGAGCCTCGAGCTCATAAGTGATTAAGAGCCTAAGGCTCACTATGTAAAATGAGCCTTATATCCCCATCGGATAAGGGATAATTAGTAATGAGCCCGGTATCCGATGGATACAGGACAGTTTAGGCATTCGGTCACAACAAAGTAACAAATAAAAAGTGGGTCTCATATGCACTGCATAGGCATAATATGAATGATTAAATTGTATTGAATGTGAAATGTGAAATGAGTGAATGTGAATTATGTGTTATGTGATTGGGTAAGCCATCGATGATGGTCGCTCATTGAGTTCGCAAAACTCACCCAAATTTGCAAATATTTTTTAGGATCAGAAGAATACTCCGTTGGGCAAACAGGAGTATCCCTACAGCATACAAGTAAGGGATAGAGGTCGGGATCAGCTCGCGTCTACATTATATTTCTTTATTTTTTGTACTAAATTGTATATTCAGCAACTTTTGTATCAAATAAATTATTCAAATTATGTTGATTGTATTGTTATGATTGAAAAAGTTTCGAATAAAGCGAGCCTGATTTGGAAATGTTGATTTCTGCAAAAAGGTGTGTATGTTTGTTATTAAAAAAATTCCTACTGAGTTTTAACTAATTGAATGTTCTAGCATGCCAACCTCGCGGGGCACGGACTCAGATATCACTCATGATGTCGGGTACGTTTCTTGCGGGAGTGGGGTGTTACACTCCTAGCCAAAGCTTTTAGAATGAGAAACTTAGACCTTTCAATGTAATGAATATTTGGGCTCTTTTTTTGCTCTCTACTATGTTTATACATTATATCTATGACATGTTTTTGCCTTTATTACATTTTCAGTATTAAATCGTTAATATAAACTCTTTGCTAAATGTTGACATGACAGATATTTTTTAGACACCAAAAATGAGTTCCAGTGGGAGGTATTAGACATAATCCTCCGGACTAAAGAATAAATCAGTGCACAACAAATTTGTTCACTAAATTCTAAGCACCATCTACTATTAATGAACTAACTGCTAGGAGAAGATCTTTGTTTTTTTTAAGTGATGCGTTTGAACGTGTTAGGAGAATTCTTAGGGCTCCAAACATAGAGAATATCTTTACTTTATCTACTGAGTCCCATGTCAAAGTATCTTGGAATCTTTTGTGAATTATCTAGAAAAATAATTATATATTTTTCTCTTTAATAAAATAGGTGTGGAATTCATTATTTTACATTTAGTCTAGTTAGACACCAGATTGTATTATTTAATACATCCATTTTACTTGGGATATTAATTATACTCATATTGACTTTCTAATATGGAACTTCGAGAAGAATGACCACGAAAGCTTCTTTAACCTACCTTACAAACCTACTTATATTATTGAGGAATATTCTTGAAGAAAATGTAAAATTTGTTTAGTGGTTATCCAAGTTCTTATAAATACATCAAAGTAATTTTTCATCTTATAAGATAAAAATTAATTATATTTAGATAGATATTAAAATTTAATATTATTTGGCAAGTTAGATTGGTACTTCCACAAAATAGCTAAAATCGTAGCTAAAAACAAACGTAGTTAAAACAATTTGGCTACGTTTATAAAACGTAGCTAAAAATATTTATCTACTTTTCTCTAAACATAGTTAAAAATATTCGGTTATGTTTATAAAAACATTTGGCTATGTTTTTAGAAACATAGCTAAAAACATTTGGCTACATTTTTAAAAATGTAGCTAAAAGTATTTAGCTACAAAAAAAGTAGTAAAAACTATTGACTACGATTTTTTAAAACGTCGCCTATAGTTTTCCATTATAGGATTTGACAACATTTCATTCGACAAAACAAGACCATAGCTAAAAACTATAGGCGGTGCATTGCAGAAATTAAATACTTGTTATTTTGTACATAATAAGTATTTAATTCATACGAAATGACTACAAGTACACTATTCGTTTGATGAACACGAATGCTCTAACTAGTGCAATGAGGAGCTACCCTTCCCCTTCAACTCATCTACCTCATTACAGAGTTGGGATCAGTGATCTGGATTTCGTACCGTACTGGCCGGTACCGGCCGGTACGTTCTGTACCGGACGGTCACCGGAACCGGTATGGCCAAACCTATACCGGGGATGAATACCGACTGGTACCGGTGGTTTTCAGTCGGTACCGACTGGTACCACCAGTACCGGCAATTTCAGGACCATTCCAGAAAAAGAAAAAGGGCCAGGGACCATTTTGTAAAAAACAAAAAATAAACCCTAAAAAAATCTATTCCCCTTCTCCCCGACTTCGGCAGCTCTCACATCTCTCTTCGTCCTCTCCCTCTCACCTCGCCGTCGCTCCCTCGCCGCTCGCCACCGTCGCCGCCTCGTCCTTCTCTGCCTCCTCTTCTTCTCTGTCGTGGAGTCGTGGACTCGCCCTAACGTCGCCGTCTTCAATGCCCGAAGCCATTGCCGCCTGCTGATTTCCCAGACGTCGATTGAAGGAGAAGACGACTGGAGTGCCGTCTTGGACCGGCGATGGAGGGAGTGGTTCCCATCGGTGGTTTCTCCACCATTGAAGACGAACACTGAAGCTTTGTCCTGCCCATGTGAAAGTTAGAAGATAAAAAACCCAAGCAAAGAAGAATAAGTTATGTCGGTATAGTGAGGAAAAGAGAGAGCCGAAAAGAGAGTGAGATTTTGTGGAGAA
>JANKOE010000205.1:29473462-29494835 GCA_026284465.1 Erythroxylum citrifolium | reverse complement strand
TTTTGCTCCTCATCTCCTTCTTAATTGCACTCTAACCCACTTAGGTTTAGGAACTTTGTAGTTAGAGCAAGATATACGAAACTTTCAACTTTAGGGATCTTCCTTTTCTGATTTTTATGAAACAACTAACAAGGTGTGCTCTCGTTTTCTTTAGCTTCATTAATATTTGTTATGTAATTTTAATTAAGAAGTTGTGTCCACTAATCTTCTTTTATTAAAATATCTCTTCCCCCCACTTGTTTTGACTATTAATTAGAAAAAATCTAAATGTATATCTTGTGAGCTAATAGTCCATGCTAACATAATTTTATGACGTAATAATTTATTTTAAACTGTATAACAATATCATACTATATTTACCATTTAAAAAAATTGGACATAAAGGGAATAATATAAATATATTAATTATGTACATTTCCCTACATAAAAAATCTTTTGTGAATAGAAAAAACTCACATTAATTTGTTCATTTCTCTATGTAATAGGCGTGTGAAATAGAGTAGTTGTATGAGTGCTTCATGGTAACATCAAGAAGCATAAGAAAAAATTGCCCCTCTCAACACAAAGATTCGCCTTTTTTAGTTCATCATGGAAGCAAAGAAGTAGATAGGTGTGAGAAGAGAAGAACCTCTCAACTCCTCAGTAGGAAAATTGTGACTTAAAGCAATCAAAAGTTGAGAAAGATATGAATAGTTCGTAATAATCTTACCTTATGAATTGATCTATCGTCAATAATCGAACTACTCAACTTCTTAAACAACTCATAAAGAGATTTTTAAACATAAAAATCTTAAGTACTAATTACATAACCATTCTTAATTCAACAGACATCAAACATTATCTAAAATTTCAAGAAATACTTTCCAATTCAAACAAATATATTCAAAAACATAAAATAAGAGCAGACATAAGAAATGAAGATTGAAAGGTATCTAACAAAGAAGTTTAACAATGGACTTCATTCGAAAGAGACAACTCCATATTTACAGAACCAAACAATGCGAAGAGAACAAGCAGTGCCTGAAGCAGATGTGACGACAATGGCGAGGATGAGCGGCGACGAGGTGTGGTGGCACGATGTGTGGTAGCCTCTGGTAGCGACAGAGATGACGATGCTGGCTTACTGAGGACAGTGGTATGCTGAGGACACACGATGGCAAGACAGTGGCACATGGTGGGACGACGAGCAGGCATGGTGGGACGACGAGAGGCACGGTCAGATGACGATGACAGAAGAGAGAAAAAATAGGGTTGCGATGGATGAGGGGAGTTTCAGAGGGGGTGGCAGGGTGGCGGGGAAGGAAACTAGGTTCAACTTAGGTTATACAAAAACGACGTCGTTTTTGTTTTTTAAAAAATGCTTAACCAAAAGCAAATGACGATGTTTATGACTAAAATTTACCGACGAACTACTGTCGGTAAACTCAAAACTCATTTTTTCCACTAAGCATTCCCACTTTCTTTACCAACTGACATTTTTTACCGTTGTCATATTCCGTCGAAAAACTTGTCGGGTTGATTTTCCTCTATATTTACTAAAGAAAAATTTTATGTTGTAAATTGAAATTTTTCCCAACAATTGTACAGACGGAACATGATTTTCTGTTGGTAATTTTCAACGGTTCCATTTTTGTCGGTAATTGTTCATTGCTAATAACTAATTTTCTTGTACTGTAAAATTAAAGATGACTCAGATACCACTATTAAGAAATCAGTGCAGGATCCAATCCCACACATAATGGAATAAGGAAAAAAATTCTTTGTTTGACTTTTCAAAGGCTAAGATCACTTCAAAATTTTATAATGTGTTTAACATATAAAACATAATAAAGCATGAATCATAATTTGTACCTTATTGTGAAACTTGATTCTTTTCTTATCATTTGCATTGAACCTTTTCGAAATTGGTTTATTTAAACCATCCTTTAATGGTATATATAAATCATGTTGGGAGAACTCTACAAACATTATAGAGAGGGTTACATAAGAAGTTTTAACTCCATTAGAGCCTAAGCCTATTTATAAGAGGTTTAGGACATTTTTAGTAATTTAATTAAAAGAAAATTTTAGTTTTAGTTAAATTTTAACTAGAATTATAATTAGTTCTTATTAAATAAGCCCAGATAAGATCCAATGTCTCATATTGGTTCTTATTTACTAAATATCTTATATTTAACTAGAAAATTTCTCAAATTTTACAATTAAGTCTAACTTTATTGAAAAACAATTTCTTTCTTCAATATGCTTTTTCTATATGGCCCATTAAGTTCTCAAATTTGGCAATCGATATAAATTACAACCCTAAATTGTATTTGTAATTAGATAAATTAAACTCCTTTAATTTATCTTTAATTTTTAATTAAACAATTTATATCCATACATAAAGCTTGACGTCTAGCAATACATCATGACTACTCAAATATTTAGGATATCAAAGTTGTTTTTAACTAACCTTTTCTTGCATAATTTTTTCGTATAATTAAATTATTTTATCATACAATATTCTGATTAGACATAGAGCATATTTGAGACCAATCATATTAGTTCTCTACCATTAATAATTGATTCTCCTAACAACATTTATGAACTATTTTACAAAGTGTAATTCCATATTGGCTAAGGAT
The DNA here is from genome assembly GCA_026284465.1 of Erythroxylum citrifolium. Lineage (NCBI taxonomy): Eukaryota > Viridiplantae > Streptophyta > Magnoliopsida > Malpighiales > Erythroxylaceae > Erythroxylum > Erythroxylum citrifolium. Next base: position 29,492,211 of record JANKOE010000205.1, on the reverse strand, counting down.
TTCTCGAATTAATACTAATCAAGAATAATGGAATATTTTTCCTAATTACTTTAAGGTGATAAATCCTTTATTGATAAGTCATCTACCTCTATATAGTTCATTTTATATGCAATGACTAACGATAGTTTGATAATTGACACTCTAAGACTTCCTCAATAATTTACCTTAACTCCAACACTCATGAAAGAATGTTAAGGAACACTAAAGTCTTAACTCATAGTACTCATCATTTAATAACATGAACTTCAATATACTTTTAGAGTACTCCCCTAATTTAGACGTTGAAGACAAAATCTTTTGATTAGACACAATTTAAACAAGTTTACTAATAAATCATGTTGGAAATCACTCTCAAGGATCTCATATTTGGCACTTTGGAAAAATATACTTTGGTTTATAGAAAGTCATCCTAAATCCTTGTTTATAATTTGGCCAACAATCAAGTAAAAGTTGAGAACAAGAGATAGAATAAAAGGAGGGACCTCTAGCAAACTCACTTATGTCTTCCATAGCACTAAGTAAGAATCACACGATTATTTATTTTTTAATTGTCAATTGAACTTACAGTTGCAACCAATATTGCTAAACTAATATGTGGAATGACATTGTCTCTTGGGTTAAGAGTCAAATACCTTTATCAGGGAGACCTCAATTTGTTCACAATTGTTTTAGTAGTGTTATTTACATCATTTGGACATGAAAAAGGGTATAATCTTCAAAGTGGAGCGATCGATTAGAGTTCACCAATTTAAAAAAAAAAATTGATCTTTTTGAATGGATAAGGGAACTAGTCTTGAAAAAATGATTAGAAACTTTCTTAAGTCCACCTATGGCAGCAAGTTGTAGCTTATCATGAAATTGCCAACAACAGTAAACTCCAAGTACTAATATCAACATCACCAACTTTACTCCAGGGATAAGCAAAACAAGCTCCAGATTTACTCATGGTCCCTCAGGAATTGAATGCAGATATCGTGTTAGGTCCCAGCAATAGTCCTCGGGACAATAGTCACAAGCCTAACTTCTAAAATAATTATTTCATATTACCTTATTATCTCTAAAGTAGTTGCACTGTTAGCTTCTAATGACTTTGGTTATTGTCTTGTAGACTTGTATGCGCTTTATATGGTGACTTCTAATTTTTTAATTTAATTTTTCTATTTCACAAATATATAATTTGCTTTTAAACTAGTAGTTATTTATTAATATATTTTAATTGTTAAAAATAATTGAATTGTTTAAAATTAAATTGATTTAAAAAATTTATTTCATAAATAACTATTTCTAAAATTTTAAAATGCAATAATGTCGAGATATTTAAATTTAAAATATATTTACTAAAAATTATCAAAATTTAAAATATTACATTTTAAAGATAATTTTTAATTAATTATAAAAGTAAATTTGATTTGAATTAATATAATTACTAAGCCCAGTTAACTATCTTGTCTGACACAAAATCTTATCCCGGCTCACTACCAAATGCTAAAAAGTGATTGTAAGATTTGTGTGGAGAAGGCGGTGTATGTACTTTGGTCCATATTCCCTATATCTCGTTAATAACCAGACTACAGAACTGTTATCTTTATCTTTTCCCGTCTCTTTCGCATGTCTATCAAGCATCAACGCTTGTTTTAAAGAACGAAAAGGAAAAATATTTGTAGGAATTGGCATATCTTATAATTAGCTTTTTGAACAAAGAGTTGTAATGAATTGAACAAGCCATAGTTTCTTTACATTTTGACAGATCACAATAACTCTAAGTGTAGTAATTAGTGTATTGATTTTTTTTCTAGAAAGAGAGTATGTGCGGGTTGTTTATTTTAAGAATAGGCTAGATTCGACCACAAATTTTGTTGAAATATTGTACTGTAATATGATGATCAAAAATCAGTGGCAAAAGCAAAATAAGACAAAAAGTCATTATATCATTCTAAGCAGTCCAATCCTTTGCTTATTAAGGAGACAAAAGGCTAAACAAAAATGTGGACTATTAAAAGTGAGATAATTTACAAGATATGATCTATCCGTAGTGGACATATCCATTTCAAATATTGAAAATAAAAAGAGAATTTTTTTATTTTATAATTTATTCCAAAATCTTTGTTTAGTCCTATAGGATTAGTTTTTTTTTAAATTCGATTTTGACTTATTTTTTAACTAAATTAAGTGGGATAACCTTTGTCTAGCCCGAGCAAACCTTTGCACGCTTTTGTTACCTGTTGGGAGGCCTATGCCTTATAAAAACTATCTACTTGAGATTATCTCTTGACCCGTAGGTTCTGACACAAGGTTAAAATTCTAACTTTTCCATAATGGTATCTCACTAACTCCCCCCACCCTAACCAAAGGAGGCCTTCTTTGCCTTCCACCTGAGCTGCGTAAGAAAGGTCTAAAGCCAATCCTAAGGAATAATGAAGTTACATAAGGTCTTTTTTTATCCAAGTGTAGGTATTCCACATCTTCACAAAAATGTCTATTTCACTAAGTCTCTCTCTAAGACAGTGCCCAAATCATTATGTCTTTTGTGTGAGTCAAAACTTACCCTACAAGGAATTTGGCTTCCTTAGGACCATTATAGTTACCGCCACTATTCACTAGAACCGGTCATTGACTTCGCTAACATCAGGTCACCAACTTCCTTGACCTTTTAATAATAACCAGGTGTCGGCTCCCATACATAGTCTTACAACTTTGTAAAGACCTATATTTTTAGTAAATAGTTGCTATGGCTGGTCATTGCAGCCCCCTTTATAAGGAATCATCTCTTCTCCTAAAATTATGGGGCTATTTTGACAAGTTTCTTAGAGAGAGTTCTCTCGTGCCCTTAGGTATTCTCTACCTACCTACTTGTGTTGGTTTTAGGTATAGGTATCCTTTTGTTGAAGGTCGTTTGAGCTTTTACTAAAAGTATGGCATGGGTTACTTCAGCAACATAGAGCCTAGTACTCAAACATTGGCTGGAGGAATGTACGTGTAATTTTTGCTATGAAAATAATTGATTTTTAAGATAAAAAAGGGGGTTTGGTTGAATTAAATTAAGAAATCAAACTAAAATTAAACTAATGAAAACAAATTATAGAAAATAATCAAAAGTGATGAATGTGTTAGAATCTGGTTTTAGGATCAATCTCGGCCTATACATAATTAAACATATTTCGTTGTCATAATGTTTCCACACCTCTCTTAGAACTATTGATCTTATATTAACAACAAGTTTTATTAGTCTCAGTTTTCCCTTAGGTCATGTTTAATTAAAACAAGCTCTTTAATTATTATTATTGAAGATTATACCAATAGGTTTACTGTAAAACGATCCAACAAACATATTCAAATCATCTTAATAATCCATAAAAAGAGGGATTCAACATTAAACAATGAAAAGATATGCTTAACAGTGATCCTAAACGTCAGTTTTACCTTCGAATCGAGTTCGAAAAGTTTAGCCCTCCATGGGTGTCTTGAAAGAGTAAGTTTCTGTCTTGCACAAAGTCCCAAAATGATTCCCTTTGTTTTTGCCTTCAAAATGTTCTATTTATATGAAAAATTAGGCTTCTAGGCATATGCACGGTTTGATACACTACTGTGTATCAAACCGTATAAATCGAAAAAATATGAACATCGTGAAGATACACAATTGGATACTCGGTCGTGAATCCAACCGTATAAGTCCAAAAATGTCTTCCGAATGTTAACACGACCGTATAAGTATATAAACAGTCGTGTATCTTCCAGTTCTTGCTGAAATGTTGTTCTTCTTACGATTTCTTATCCAATCCTCACCCTAATCCATCTCCTTCTTGTTTCACAAGGGTAATTGAGTTTGAACATCTAAATGTTGGCTCAATGAATCTGCTCTTAACTCACTTTAGCTTTTATGTTTTTAAATTGTACCTAAAATCAAATATGAACTAAAGTGAATAAGCATTTCACAACAATTATCACCAAGTGTTAAGAAGTGAATGTATAAACAGTTATGCACACATCAGGAATTTTTTTCTACCATTTCTTACCCTGAAAAAGTAGGGACATCATGTGTTCTTGAACTAATAACCGTCTTTCGACTAACTTAGCCTCCTCTATCCTTTAGGACCAATAAGGGGTAGTATAGGAATACTAACTATTGTCAATCAACTACACCTTTTGGTCAAATCTTAGGCCTTGACTCACCCTCCGTAGACGAACCTTAGGTTTTTGGGACGTTAGATTCTCACCAATGTTTGTGTTACTCAAGCCGACAATCTCGCTTCCTCTTCATCCATTCCTGCTCATGTGAGTGTTTCCCTCTAAGGTGAAACGCTCCCTTACTAATGCTTTTTTACATCCTATAGCTTTAGCAGATCGCTTACTCCTATTCATCTTCAATGCAAAAGCGCTCGATTAGTGTGCTATTATGCACTCTTTTAAGGGTGGCTGGTTTTAGGCATACCTCTTAGTTGTCTCTAAGTCCCTACCTCATTTATCACTAAGAGATCATTTAGGAGCCTTAATTGGTTATTCGGGTTGTTTTCCTATAGATGATGAAGCATATCCCCCATCACCTCACTAGTTGGCCTTAACCCCTATTATTTTGAGGTCATATATAGTCTAGTCAAATGCTGCTCCCTAATGCATTTTAGGGCGAACTAGTTAACTCTATGTTCGAGCGGCATTTCACCCCTATCCATAACTCATATGTTGATTTTTCAACATCAGTCGGTTCGAACCTCCACTTAGTTTCGCTCGAGCTTCATCCTGGTCATGGGTAGATTATCCAAGTTTGGGCCCACAAGTGGTGACAATTCCCTATAAAGACTTACTTTCACTACTACTTCGGTGGTTTCTTTAACCTAGCCACTCCCTGTGAGTTGTCAGTTTATTTTCAATTGGAAAGTGGTCAGAGCCCTGGGTTCCTCCCGTTAATTAGGAGTTTACAGTTTCATGTTCTATTTAACTCTCCAATAGGAGTTCTTTTCACCCTTCCCTCATGGTACTACTTTCCTATTAGTCACCCAGGAGTATTTAGCCTGGCAAGGTAGTCCTTGTTGATTAACACAGGATTCCATATGCCCTATGCTACTTGGGTCCAAGCGTAGGCTAGTGATGTTTTCGACTATTGGACTTTCTCCATCTAGAGTGTAGCACTCCACCACTTCACCTAGCAGCACGACACTTATATTACTCTCCCAAACCATTTCACGGTTTAGATTGCTCCCATTTCACTCGTTGCTACTACAAGAATCGCTTTTGCTTTCTTTTCCTATGGTTTATAAGATGTTTCAGTTTGACAAGTTCTCTCTTGACTACCCATAGATTCAGCATTAGTTTGAAAGGTTAAACTATTGGGTAATCTCTAAATCTACGCTTATATCCCCAAAGTATTTCATCACTTACGATGCCCTTCCTCGTCTATAAGTATCTAAGTATCCACTATATGCCTTTCTTAATTTAAACCTTGCCTTTAACTTTAAGGTTAAGGCTATATCATCCTAAGGTGCTACTAAACTAAAAAAAAATCTTATTAATGTTCATGAATGATAAATCATAAATGAAACTGTCAAATCAAAAATATTAGGTGCTATTGTACAGCTTTGTATCAGCTAAGTTTACATGTTGGAGATAAGCAGACCTAAAACTGTTGACATTTGCCACAAGGTAAACCATCATCTTCAACCCCCGACCGATTCTACGATGCAACATAGAAAAACTCACTTTGGGTTTAAAGATAATCAGGATCGAACCGATGACTTCCTCCATGATAAGGTGACACTCTACCATTGAGTTATATCCTTTCCTTTTACCCATCCAGAAATAGAACTGACTAATCCTAAAGCAAAGGATCAAGAAACTCAACACCACTATTCTGGAACAAGTTAGAGTCAGGCCTTCTTTTTGCACTATTATAGAATGAAAATAATAGGAAAATTTGGATTTAATTACCAACTACTCCTATTAGAAATATGATTGAGTACGGATTTAAGCCATAACACATGGTTTCATAAAAGCATATAAATTTCCTATTCTAAATAAAGAAGGTCTTACATGAAGAAGATTTGGCTCAACATGTTCTATTCAATTACCTTTCTGTATATTTTCCCCAATTTTGTTACTGTCGCATGCTTTTCACAATCGATTATATCAAATCAGATAGATATCCCTTCAACACAAAATAGGTCATAAAAATAATCTTGAAGATCGGCCCAAGCACAAAAGGCAGGATCTGGGATCTAATTCGAGATTTTCGTTAGAAGTGTTAATAAGGAATTAGAATGTAATAATATCGATTCACATTGATATAGAAGTAGAGGTTCTCTATTAATTCAAACTTGGTACCTATGAGATAAGGATAGAGAAAGAGGAAAAAAATTAAAGATTTCATGTAGTACTTTTTTATATCAAAAATCAATATGATTTTTTTGTACCCTTCGCTTTATAAGAAAATGGGTTTCAGTTTATAGGATCAAACCAAACATATAAGACCTAAGGAAAGATAGGAGGAAATAAAAAAAGAGAGAGGATAATATACTCATAATATTAAAAAGAAAAATGAATAAACAAATAAAAAGAAAAATGTAGTAGAAAAGCCTAGATTCCAAATGAACAAATTCAAAATTGAAAAAAAAATCTTATTCCTAAAGAATGAGGGGTAAAATGATTGATCGAGAAAGATTTCTTGTTCTTATTATAAGTTACAAGAAAGTTATAAGATCATGATTGGATTCACATATTTTTAGTAAAAAGAATAATCTTCTTTTAAGAATAATCAAAAAAGAAAAGTGTTCGATTGGAACATGAAAACGTGACTTAATTTGTCCTTGTTACTCTTCAAGATGGAGTGGAGTAAAGGAGGAGTTTCGTGAACAAGGTAAAGGATCCAATGGCTTTGAAAGAATTGAACGAGGAGTTATATAAGGTGAAAATCTCATTTATGGTTCTATAGAATGGTAGTAAGGGTGACTTATTTGTCAACTTTTTCATTATCACCCCCATAAAACCAAACTCTGACTTATGAAAAGTTGCCAGAGTACGATTAACCTTTAAATTTGAAATCACTATTTATACACCTGGTATTGGCCATAATTTACAAGAACATTATGTAGTCTTAGTAAGAGGGGGAAGGGTTAAGGATTCACTTAGTGTGAGATATCACATTAGTTGAGGAACCCTAGAAACTATTGGAGTAAAGGATGGTCAACATGGGCCTTCTAGTGTGTTGTAGATTCTTATCCACGACTTGTATCATTTGATCATTCCATGGGAATCGTTAAAAAATGTAAATTCTATGTCTAACCCAATATCAAAAGTTTCATATGGGGACTGGAGTAGGATACCATAAGACAGATGTTCTTCTTTCTAAATAGATTCAATTCGAAACGATTATATGTCCAAGGTCTTATATTGGAATAATTTCATAGGTTTTCTTTGACTTTGTCCTTGTCAATAAACAATTCGAGATGCTTCAAATTTTTTAATTTTTAAAATAGGTCTAATGTAAATAACAATAATTTGAAGGACTTCTTTACACACTATTTTGAAAATCCAAATACTCAATTTTATAGATATGTTAAATATAAGACTTCCAATCCTAAGAAAAGGAGGGAAATGAACACTCAATTAAAGTGAGCAAACATAATTCTATACTCGATCTCATCAATACATATAGAATTATGTGGAAAGTCGTATTCAATAAAAGTCTTATGTACAGCTTATAGGGAGATCTTTCATATATTTGGAGATCTACCCTATAATATAAGGTCAAAAAGTCAAAATAAATGATTTTATTAGCTCTTGTAGAAAAATAAAAAATTATTCTTGAGAACCCAATGCACGCTCATGTCACATCAAGGTACTACAAAAAGAAAAACTACAAAATTTGATCCAATTTATCATAATTGATTAGTTAACATATTGGTTAACCCTAGTCTAAAGCATGGAAAAAAATAATTGGCTTATCTAATTATCTGTTGAGTCATGAAAAGATTCAATAAAAAACAAAAAATTGACTATTTGTTTATTGTTTTATGTTAAGCAATACATGGAGTAACTCTAGATATATCAATAAAAGTAAGACATATAGGTGGATCAACTCATCAAGTTCCCTAGGATTCACACAAAGAAAAGCACTTGCCATTCGTTGGTTATTAAGGGCATCCTAAAAACATCTAGGTCAAAATATGGCTTTCAAATTTAGTTCCAAATTAATGGATGCTGTCAAGGGGAGTGGGAATTGCATACACAAAAGGAAGAAACTCATAGAATGACAAAGCCAAATAGAACTGTTGTACATTTTAGCTAATCCACTAATAAGATTTATGTAGACACATAGACTCTTAGAGCCATACATCTTTATCGGAAAAGAATCAATAGAAAAATAAATAATTAGAATTGATCGATATTGGTCTTAAAACAAACAAAAAGGAAAGATGAAACATAAATCATGGATCAATTAAGCCCTCTTAGTGACTTGCTTAAGAAAAAGAAAAAGGTAAATACCGTGAGATAGGGTTTGATCCTATTTGTTGGGATTTTGTAAATATTCCATTATATAAAAATAAAAAGAGAGTTTGAACAATTGGGATTTTTTTACAGATTGGATGCAGTTACTAATTCATGATCTGGGATGTACATAGTAAAAATTTTATTCTCAATTTTATAAGAATTTTTATGAAAGCCTTTCATTTGATTCTTTTCGATGGAAGTTTTGTTTTCTCATAATGTATAATTTTTAGCCGAATTGTTCTTTTAATGATCAACTCAACCTTATACCTTGGTTATATTTCATCTCTTTAACAAGTTTAGTAATGAGTGTAACAACCTTATTGTTCTGATATAGAGGAGAACATACAATTAATTTTCCAGGAAATTTTCAAACAAACAATTTCAACGAAATCTTTCAATTTATTATTTTACTATGTTAAACTTTATGTATTCCTCTATCCATATAGTTCATTAAATGCACATAAATGACTATAACATAGTTTCTCTTATTCGTATTAACAACTAATCTAGAAGTAATGTTTATGCGACATTAAAGATTTAAGAACTATCTTTGTAGCTCCAGAATGTTTCATTTTATGCTCTTAACTAGCTTCAAGAAATAATGAATAATCTCATCAATACACAAATGTATAACTCCTCAAGAATTCCAGTTGCACTTATACTTATCACCATACGAGAGTTCAAGCTTTCCCTAGCCCCTTCACATAAATGGACTCTTAACATATACGAAGGAGTATAGTTCATTTGAAAAATACCTACTTCTTTATCTATCTCTGAGATTCTAGATTTTTCAAAACTCCATTAACATGCAGAAGAGAAATTATGTCCCCATTCAAACCAAGACATAACTTTTACTTATTCAAATAATAATTAAGCTGAAGCAAAGTAGTATCAGGAATAATGAATCTACAATAATAACATCTTAGTAAAAATTTTACTGAGACTCAAGGTCTAAGAAGGTCAAGAAGTACGTAGTCTTATTCATAACTAGTAAAGATATTATTTTTAACAGACTTACAGGATAGGAGAAAAAAAAAGAAATTTTTTTTTAAAAGTACCATTTAAAAATATTCATTTTGAAAGTAGAAAGTTTGTTATTACGAGTAGCTCTTTCAAAAGATCTGCATAATGATGTATACAATATTTAAAATTTTGATGTTGATACTACGTTTCTCATCCTTCAAAAATGACTTAGTGTACCCTAAGATGATCTTCTCGTGACTATTGAGATGATTCTACATCTCAATCTTTTTTATTTGCTCCTATGAAACTAAGAAGTTTCTTTAAATTTTGACAATTCCTGAGGTGGAGAACCCTCAGTTCTACCTTGTTGTAACAGGCATGTGGTCCCCCCCCCCTTTTCTTGTCTTTTCTATTAGACTAGATAAAAATAATATCCCACTCCTCTACCTACCAATCGATCACACTCGAAAGTACAACCAATGTTTCTGATTTTGTTATCATTATATGTAGGATGGATAAATGATTCGTATCCGGTTTCACACACTGAAATGGTAGGATTAACAAGTGATAAGGTAATTATGGATAAATTATTCGTATCAGGTTTCACATGCTGAAATGGTAGGATTAACAAGTGATAAGGTAATTAATTTGTAAAAACCCCTTAATCGCATTGATTAACATCCCACGAGAGCCGACAAGTCCACACCAGATTAGAAGCGATTCTCTAAAACAACGGCGCATGACAGACCAACGCCAGACCTTTTACTTCAGAAGAGCAGAGAGACCCGTTACGCTGGACAAGAGAACCATAATTAACACATGAGGTGCCTATTAATATGGTTTATTGGCGTCATATTACATATAAATTTGTGAATAAAATTTAATAAAACATAATAAAGCAGAAATTGATTTATGATATAAAACATCTGGTCCCGTAATTAAACACACAGACCATAAGAACCCAGAAACGGTAAGAAAATGACAACAGAAGGCGCCAAACGACAACCTCTTTACCTACGCATTTATTTAGCCTTAATAGACAGGAACAAACACTAAAGAAGACTAATCTGGTTGGCTGTGCTGTCGTTGAATAGAATAAACACGAAGAGGAACCACCACGGCACCACCACTGCCATCGGCCACCACTTCCACCACAAACCACCGCCCAGCTCTTCCTTAAGACACGGTGAAATTTTCATCAGCTGCATCATCATCAAACCTTTGTTTTCCATTTGATGAAATGTCTTGTACACCAGACACTCTCCACCTGGCAGCTCCTGCTTCACCACACTCTTACACGGGTATCCCGCCACGTCACCAGAGTCTGTGGCCCACAGCTGGGCCCTGCCACTTCGGTACGTGACTGCGACAGAGAATTCCTTTGGTGCAAAGCACTTCACCACCCTCTTCACCATTGTCTTAAGTTTAAACTCTGTGAAGTCGAACCCCATAGCCTCGTAGCTCGCATAGCTGAACCCATCTTCTGGGGTCACGTGCACAGTGGACAACGATGTGCTTTCAATCCCATTCATCGAGTATCCACATGGGTCAAAGTTGTGGTCGCAAATCACATGCGTTGGTATAATCTCAGATATCCCGGAGGCTCTAGTCATCTCCTGAGCAGTGTCATCCTCCGATTTCTTGTAAAAGATTGAGGCTTTTTCTCGGTCAAGCCCCGTCATGCACATCTCAAAAGTGACCACATCGGTCTGGGGTTTTAATTCTTTTGACGCAGAGTAGATGTGCCAGTAGTGATCCGGATCGCCGAGGATGTGGGATGCAGCATTCAGGTGGCCGAAGAATTTGTTCAAGATAGCAACTTCTTCGGTGAAGTTCCTATGAGGAGCAGGCTGGTAGTCGGGAAAAATGAAGCTGCCGCGAGAGTATTTGACGTCAGAGACGGTGAGTAAGAGCGAAGCAGCTAGCTTGAGAAGTGGGTCAATGGATAAGAGCAGTTTAGTTGTACCGCAAGTTTTGAGGATTATTTTGAGAGGGTACACGAAGAGGCTTGATTCGGAGAGGACATAAGAGTCGAACTCGGTGTTAGAGAGTTGATCGACTATGGTGCAAAACGCAGGCTCGAGAATTGAGTCGATCTGGGACCGAGTCAAGCCACGTAGACCGAGTCCATTGGAAAATGGTGGCTCTGAGAAAGTCAATTCGAGACGCTTTTCAAAGCCTTCGAAGCCGATTGGGGAAGGAGGTGACGGACTATGGATTGCCATTGATGCTTGCCAAAAGTACTGACCTATACAATGTTTGGTTTCAGGTGGGGATTGGCCCTTCTCAGTTGTAAAGTTCGAGTCTTCTTTTGTTTATACGAAGCTAAGACAGGAGAAGCAGAAACAGAGAAAAGTAAAGAGATTGAGAAAATCCTACTCTATTGAGTCATCGTCTTTCCAAGTCCTATCAAGATGGCTTCCTCAGGCACTGAAACAACAAAATGCCAAAGATCATTACAAAGACATAGAAACTAAACTAAAAATATAATCCACAAGAAAACGACACTTACGTTGGAGTACGCAGCAGATCGGAACTTCTCAATGCCACCGTCTGGTCGAACGTCTTCAATGCTGTAACCGAGAGGGACTTCGTACTGATGGAAATTACTACTACTACTGCTTGACTTCTTATCCCCACCTTTCGCCTCCATTACAACATTCACAATCCTCTGCAAAACGAGGGTAACAAACAAACAAACATCAACCGGTTAAATAAACAACATATTCAACACCCCGCAGACCAAAAACCAACCCATGAAAAGAAAAAAGACCCATATTGAGGTTCTTACCAGAGGTGATGAAATAACTGATGAAGCTCGGATCTTTAAGCAGATTGTACAAGAGAAATGCCTGGAAAATTCTTAAAAGAGTTGTTTGGAAAGAAAGAACAGTTGGGACTGATGAACTAGAGATACAGAAGGAGATTGTAAATTGCAGATAAAAGGCTTCTGTGAGGGAAAGGAGAAAGGAGATGCTTTATTTATAGAGTCCAAAAGGAGTGGCATTAGCAAAATATCACGTGGTGGGAGTGTTCGTAGGGAAAATCAATTGTATACATTTGGAGGAGTAGCCTATCGCACCTTCGATGTTACCGCGTGAAGTTACGAACCAATAAGATTACTTTGGAATCTCGTAGATTTTGTAAGTTTCTGGCTGCGAACTTCCATTTGGCGAAGTGTGGAAGAAGACGTAGCCACTTGGCTCGTGGGAATTTTGCATAGCTACTGAAATAAATGCTCCAAAATCCTTATTAATTTCCTCAAATTTCATTTGCATTTATTAATTGGCATATAGCCTCTAAAAGTAGGGAACTTTTTTGATAGACTTTGGGAGGGCTATTAGTTTCCGTTTCTTTCGTAATTTAAGAAAAATGAAAACAACTCGCTCAAATTAAAAATATTTATTTTTTATTTTAAAAGTTGAAAATCGTTACAAAAATATGAAAATAAAAAAAATTCTAATTCCAAACTCTGAACAAGATCTTCTGTTCATTTTATCCCGTATTTATCCTATCAAATGAATCTCAGTAATCGATGTACAGGACAGAACAAGGACGGGATAAAACATTCAGTCCAGTTTAAACCTCCATTTCCAAAGCCTTAACTGAACTAACACTCGGTTCCAGGTTACCAACTCCATGTACAACTTCTTAAATAACATGATGTCCATGTTCTTACATATGATTATGATAATATTTAAGTTGTTTGATTTGATCACCTCTTCTACTTCTAGTACTGTTCGAAGTTGTCCAGCTTTTAGCATTCAAAGATTTACTTAACGATCCATACTTGGGCACCTTCAACTCTTGGAAAGCACCGACTACTGGTACAGTGTTAATTGCGACCCTAAGACAGGAAGACATCAACCTTCTTCGTGAGTGTGAAGACTCCATCTTCCAGAAAGCTCACCAAATTGGGCACATGGATGGTTTAATCTCTCCTTTTGTTTGTTAACTCAAACGCCTCTCCAACCGCACCATCGACGACTGGAAAGCCATCTCCAGAGAGATCCCTCGTTGCATTGCCTCTCTCTCTTTTCTCGGGCAACCTTCTGGCTGAGGGCGAAGAGGAATGGAAGTAAGACGATGCAACAAACACAGATGTTTAGATGAAGTGAAGCGAAAAGAGGAAAAAAAAAAAGTCAACGATATTCATCAATAGAGTAAACTGTTGTGGTAAGAGATAAGTGGAAAATTATCCAACATAATTTTGACTCTTTCTCCGTTTTCAGAGAAGAAATAGATTCCTTCTTTTTTAGGTTAGACATAATACAACAATGACAGTGCTATGTTTATTTATTTGGGTAATCTTTAGCTTAACAGTGGTTGCTTTTCTTCTTTTCTAGGAACCGATCGAAGCCCACGATCAAAAAAGCAAGAGTGCGTTCTGCTCTGGATTCCTTGGCATTGCTTGCTAAGTTTGTCACTTGATGTGTGGTTTGCTTTATTGCATGTTTGGATTTTTATGTTTTTATTACAAAAACAACTGTTATATGAGTTTCGAGTTTTGATTATTTTATTATCATTTTGATACGCTTGATCCATGTCATTTGTTACTCTGAGATGCATGAAAATTTTATTATGTCAAACATGAGCCCACTATAATATAAATGAAGAACAAATTAATCTTGTCTTGCATAAACTAATCTTATGTCCTGCGTCCTTTTTTCTTTCCAGTAGGTTAAAAAAGAGATTAACCATCCTTTTGATCAACTTTGTTGAAAGCTTGAAGAGAGATTCAAAACATATATAAGGTTCTTTTCTCCTCAAATGTTTAGAAAATAACCCAATATAGTTTTATTGAAGTGTTTTGCCAATTTATTACTTGTAGGGATGACATTTTGGCTCAGACATAGTCCAATCCGACCTAGCTGACTCAAAGTCAATAGAATCGGTCTGAGTTAATCAAGATTCAAGTCAGTTTGAGTTTTTTTTTAGAGTTTCGAGTTAACTTAGGCTAGGTGTTAAGATAAAATGCCCTCGGATCGGATCCCGGTTGAATTTAATAGCCCGACAAATAATAACGAAAATAAAGAGAGATAAAATAAATGGGACAGAACACAAAGATTTACGTGGTTCGGTCAATGTGACCTACGTCCACGGCCGGAGGGTGAGCACTTTTACTAATATATGGAGAATGGTACAAAGGCTTAGAAGTATACAAAGAGGAGAGACGATTTCAGCAGAAAGGAAAGAAAAATAATGTGTTTTGGTGCTTTTTTTTCTATCAGTATGCAACCTATTTATAGCTTAAGTCTGAGAGCATCCGTCCAAGCTCTTCACGGCTGCGCAGCAACAATTGTTGAAAAAACCAGCTACAATTGTTGAATGAAGAAAGTGCCAATGCATTGCATGCCACCAACCATTTCCACCAACCACAGCCTTCTTTGACAACCAATCAATGCAGCCTTTGTTGTTTTGTTTAACATGCAACCATTATTCGTGGGACCAAGGCATGCATGCAACACCCATGTCTAATAGAGGTAAACGATATCTAGTTACTTTTATTGATGATTTTTAAAGGAAAACGTAGGTTTATTTTTTATAGGAAAAATCAAAAGCTTTCTCTGCATTTAAGAACTTCAAAGCCCATGTGGAAAATGAAGTAGGAAAGAAAATTAAGACGATTTGTACAGACTGGGGTGGTGAATATTGCTCCAAGTAATTTGAAGCTTTTTGCGCAGATCATGGCATTTGGAGGGAACTTACAGCTACATATACACCACAACAAAATAGTGTATTGGAAAGGAAAAACATAAATATTCTAAACATGCATGGTTAGAAACTTGCTGACAAGAGGAGAAGTTCCAAAAACATTCTGGCCAGAAGCAGTAAATTGGAGTATCCATATTCTAAATAGAAGTCCAACATTTGCTATCTAAAACATGACGCCAAAAGAGGCTTAGAGTGGAAGAAGGCCAACTGTCGATCATTTCAGAATTTTCGGATGTATTGAATATGCCCATGTTCCAAATGAAAAAAGGAAGAAACTTAATGCTAAAGTTGAAAAAATATGTCTTTCTTAGTGTAAGTGAGAATTCTAAAGCCTATAAATTATGCAATCCACTAACAAATAAAATTGTGATAAGCAGGGATGTTATTTTTGATGAAGAAAACATTTGGGAATGGGATAGGCAGTAGCCTAACTAAATTATATACGATAGTAATGCTGAAATACAGGAGCAAAATCAGCCACTTCTTGTAGTCTAGGAATAAAAATTAGCACCTCATATGACTGAAGATTCAACTCCGTCATCAGCTGAAATTATATCAAGAATGAAGATTGAAGACGAAACTTACTCTCTTTGTCGTGTTAGAAAAAGGCCTGCTTGGATGATAAATTATGAGGTAACTGACATTGAAGATCCCATTACTAATTTTGCTTTATTTTCATATTGTGATCTTACTACTTTTGAGAGTGTTGTCAAAGAAGAAAAATGGAAGAAAGCAATGGATAAAGAAATTGATGCTATCAAAAGAAATGATACTTGGGAACTATCTAATATTCCAAATAGACATCAAACCATTGGTGTAAAATAGGTCTACAAAAAGAAATTGAAAGAAAATGGTGAAGTTGACAAGTACAGGGCATGTTTCGAGACCAAAGGATACAAGCAACAATATGGTATCAATTATATTGAAGTTTTCTCTCCTGTAGCAAGACATGACACAATTAGATTAGTGATGGCATTGGCAGCACAAAACTCATGGCTTATTTTCCAACTTGACGTCAAATTTGTATTCCTGGATGGACAATTGGAGGAACAGATATTTGTTGATCAACTCCCTGCATATTTTAAAGTTGGTAATGAGTATAAAGTCTACAAATTAAAGAAGGCACTTTATGGATTAAAACAAGCCCCTCAAGCTTGATATAGTCGCATTGAAACTTACTTTCTTAAAATTGGTTTTTTGAAATGTCCTTATAAGCGCTCACTCTTTATCAAAACTAAGGATAAAAATAAAATTATGATTGTCTGCTTGTATGTTGATGACCTGATAATCAGTGGGAATTATGATGTTATGTTCAATGATTTCATAAAGGTTATGATGACAGAATTTTAAATGACTGATCTTGGTATGATGCATTACTATGTTGGCATAGAGGTGATACAATCTGATGATGGAATATTTATTTCTCAAAAGAAATACATTGTAGAAATTTTGGACAAGTTTCATATGAAGGATTGTAATCCTTCAAGTACTCCTGTTGAGTTTGGTCTAAAGCTTCATAAAAATCCTGAAGGAAAGAAACTTAACAGTACATTTTTCAAGCATATTGTTAGCAGTTTGATGTATCTTATTGCAACAAGACCAGACATCATTTATTCTGTAAGTTTGATCAGCAGATATATAGAGAATCCTACTGAAATGCACCTAATGGCAGCAAAAAGAATTCTATGCTACTTACAAGGAACAAGAGATTTTGGGATATTTGACAAGAAAGGTGTGAAGTCAAGTTTACTTGGCTATACTGACAGTGACTATGCAGGAGATCAAGATGACAGAAGAAGCACTTTAGGTTATGTGTTTATATTTGGCACAGGCGCTATCTCATGGGCATCTAAGAAGTAACCGATTGTAACTTTGTCAAGTATTGAAGCTGAGTTTGTTGCAGCTACGACGTGTGCCTATCAAGCTATTTGGCTAAGGAGAATTTTTTAAGAACTACAGAAAGAGCAGCCAACAGCAACAGTAATTTTTTATGACAACACTTCAACAATTAAACTTTCTAAAAACCCAGTGTTTCATGGCAGAAGCAAGCATATTGACGTGAAATTATATTTTCTAAGAGAACTTAGCAATGCTGGAACAATTGAGTTGAGATACTGCAAGAGTGAAGATCAATTTGTTGATATATTCACCAAACCACATAAGATTCCCGTGTTTCAAAATCTTAGAAGGAAGTTAGGAATTTGCTCGATGGTTACTGTTATCTATTAAGCTAAAATCTGCAATATTTTTGTTTAAGGGAGGGAATGTTACGTGAATCAAAAGACCAAGTTAAATATTGTTTGTTTTAATTAGCCTGTAAGCAAATTTTTAGGAAAACAGTTCATTTATTTTTAGTTTTACCATTGTACTTAGCTCTATAAAAGTGCAGCTCTTAAGTCTTAATGCAGTAAAAGTAGGTGAATAAAGGAGAAAGATAAAAGCTGTCTGTTTAGCCTACCAACGCCTCTTTATTACGTTGTTTCTTAGCATTAGCTTTTTGACAAGTCCTATTCTGAGTTGTGACAAGAGTAGCTTTGACTATTTTTCATCTAGCTTCAACACATTCACGAATCCTTGCGTTGTATATGAAAAGAGTTGCGTTCTTTTTCTTGGCTACTGTGCAGGATAAAAATCGAACCGGAAGCTTGCGAAACCTCTCATTGGATTTTTTTTTTGGGCTCCCAAATTATGAACTTTGGGGATATTGCGCGACATTTATGTAGTTTGCTTGAAGTTGTGGACCGTATTTGGTTTTTTCACCTGTTAAGTATACCATTTTTCTGGTTGATTTCATGTTTTCCCTTACGCTTAAGAGTTACATTCCTGTTTTCGACTCAAATTTGATCAATTTACTTCTGCCATGGACAAGATAGCTTATAATTTAGAAGAGTTATTAACATTTAAGTATTAGATATTTATTACTTCATATCTTGCGAATAATCGAGAGCTGTTG
The DNA here is from genome assembly GCA_026284465.1 of Erythroxylum citrifolium. Lineage (NCBI taxonomy): Eukaryota > Viridiplantae > Streptophyta > Magnoliopsida > Malpighiales > Erythroxylaceae > Erythroxylum > Erythroxylum citrifolium. Next base: position 29,474,102 of record JANKOE010000205.1, on the reverse strand, counting down.
GACTCACGGAGATACAAACCTGGATTCTTATGCTTTGATTTTGCAAGTAGAGCAAATCCTAAACTCTGTACAATACAGCAGCTACTGGCACTTAAGAAAAAATTTTATTTATCCTTGTGTTAGAAGGAGAGACAGACTAAGTGAATGGGATGTAGGTAGTTATTTGGTTTGATTCCTGTTAGAGTTTTGGTGTCAACTAGTTTACTTCCATATAGCACTATTTCTGACAGTCGATTTCTGGTTTTCCTATCAAGTTAAATAGTGTTCAGAGGTCTGCTACTTTCTACAGCCCTTAACGTTGTCATTCTTGGCCCATGTGATTCCAATTTTATGTTAAAGCAGTTAGATTCCATTTCTTTGACCTGCACATCTCTTGTTTTTTGTTTTTTTTTTGGCTCAACAAGGCGAGTTGGCACTGGTAGCAAAGCATACTGATCATGGTTATGCACTTGAATTATCAACACCTGTCCCGACCATTGGTTTGGTTAGTATGGGTATGGCCTATGGTGCGTTATGGCTAGATATTTTATGATCGTTGGAGAGAGCCTACTTTGCATCAACCTTGTAGATTTATAAGGACTAACCTTAATGCGGAAGCGATTGATCGAATCTTTATTTGATAATCCACGTTGTACGGTTG
>JANKOE010000205.1:29346607-29372586 GCA_026284465.1 Erythroxylum citrifolium | reverse complement strand
TCAAGTTTCCACAACTGACGGAGACGAGAGATCAGGTATTTGAAACCGATTGCTTTCCCTAGGGTTTTGATAATCAAGGTTTTCCGCCATGGCTTAATATAAGCATTGTATTCCGAAACTGAGACTGGAACATACAGCCCCCTAGTTGCGGATTTCGCAGGTTTCAGCATATCTTCGCTAATGGTGAAAGAGTTATCTAGGACCTCGTCCCAAGAGAGCTTCGGCGTATACCGTTTGTTCAAAGCGGCATCACGGAATGAAAAATCCTTACCAAAAACAAAAGGATTAGCCCCATTATGGTTCATAAGCGGACCAGTAGGCTTCAGGGTAGCAACCGAGCCATCACGCAAACGCTTGCCTATTGTCGACCTATCCTCAGGCAAAGCGAACGGGTTTGGAAATTCCAAGGAATCAGCAAGAATAGCATTAATCAATGGGGGCGGACAAGAACCAGAGGGATCAACGAACTGAGTTGTACCGGTGTGGCTAGGGTTAGGGTTCAAAGGAGTATCGTCAGTCTGCATGGTAAGGGTTGAGTCAAGGCCAAGGGGTGACTGAGAGTGCAAGGGCGGTTGGATGACGGCAACATCGGGAGGCCGAGAACCCTCCACGGCAAAAGCTCACTTTTTGTGGCTCTTACTTTTCTTCTCCCAATTCACTTCTCTGTAAAGATTCCTAGAAGACGATCACAAACTTCTCCTTTTATATAGATGTTCTAATACTGATCTTTTAACGCGTGCGTTTGGAAAATACTTGACTTCATGGACAATACCAATGAATCGTTGAAGAAATGAATCTTGTATTTGTATAAAACCTTTTATGACTAAACAATATTACTGAAGCATTTTTTAATGCTCCAGAATTTAATTTCGTAGCACGTATATCTATTAATATTTGCTATTTAAAATTTTAAAAAGTTGGGACCCACTCAAATGCCAAGAAAGATGGGAACTTTAGCCTTGAGGAGTCCGTAGGACTCCGTACCAAGCGAGAATTAAAAATAAAAACGATTCCCCGGACAAAACAGAGCCGGAGAAAATATATTGAGAAGCAACTGTACTTCCTCGACCAACAATTGGTGTGATGACCAGCCAGTCTCTGCAATATCCAATCATCTGTGCTTCTTTCAATCAAGACAATAGGTGAATGACTCCGCATATTTCAAAAAATCCCATTTTTAGTTTCGAGATTTTTAATGTAATCTATGATCTTTTCAATTCTTCTGTAGTGGGTTTGCAATTAGCACGAGGGATGTTTTTAGAATATACGATTCCAGTACAGGGCGTCTTTGTTATGAACGAGGCAAGTTTTGAACGCCGCTTCTTTTTACACTCTATTGTCCTTAGGTTTTAATTTTTTTGTGTTCTGACTTCTGAAGCTTCTGATGTCTTTTTTGGCTTTTCCTGACGATCAGATTTTTTTCCTTTGTAACATTCTATTGCTTTTTTTTTTTTGTTGGGATAGCTTCTGGAGCATTTATTATCGTTGAGATGCTTTACAGCACTAGTCTTCTTGCTATTGTTGGTGCCGGTGAGCAGGTACTAGACCAGTTTACTATTTAGGTTCTTGAAAGTTACTTGGACCTTATTTTGTTTTGGAATGCTTATGGCTGGTGGTTTGATTGGATTACAACAGCCAGCTTTATCCCCACGACGTCTCTGTTTTTTAAATACTACGGCTGGAACTGCTTTGCGGGAACTGAACTTTTTGACTTCTGTTCTTGCGATTCGCTTGAATAAGAAAAGGTACCGTAACATTGACCAATTTGCTAGGAAACTGTCGCTGCTGATTTCTTAAGAGTTTGCCAATCACGTACGACTTAAATACGCACTTTCTTTATAAGAATTAAATGAAATTATGGAATGTGCAAACAACCTGACTTCTTGTAATGCCACTTTGTGCATCAGCACATGATCAACATGCTAAAGGATGAAATTGCCTATGTTTTATATACATCTAAGAGTGAGCTACCTTACCTAAATAATGTCCAACTAAATGAATGCCTTAACAATTGCAGGCTCGTTGTTGTTCTACAAGAAAAAACTTACGTCTATGACACAAATACGCTGATAATATTGGATACGCTCGATACAGTTCCAAATGCAAAAGGTAAGTTTCAAAGCAACTTGCTTATGTGTGTGTGTGTGTGTGAAACAGAACGATTGGATGATCTTTTGGACCTTAGTCAAATATATTGCAGCATTAACTGTCTTTAAGATCATTTGTTATATTTAGGCCTTTGTGCATTCTCACCTAGTTTGGATGGTTGCTTCTTGGCACTTCCGGCAAGTACAAAGAAGGGATCTGTCTTAGTATACAATGTGATGGAACTCCGGTTACATTGTGAGGTTGTAACCTGTCTGTTCTCTTTCCCTTTAATTGAGTGGGACATACTATGTGCTAAGGGCTGGCTGCTGTAACATCTTTGTTAATCTCTCTCTCTCTCACTCACTCACTCACTCACTCACACGCGCACACACACACACAAAAGCACGTATACCTTGTGAATCCTTCAATATCATATATACTTCATTTGAATTTCCTTGCAGATAGAGGCTCATCGGGCACCATTGGCAGCAATGGCTCTTTCTTCTAATGGAATGTATATTGCGACAGCGTCTGAACAGGGAACAATGGTCAGAGTTTATCTAGTTTCTGAAGCAACTAAGGTGAATCAGAATTCATATTAGATGGTTAAGTAAGCCAGCATTGTGGTATGAAACATGCAAATGTGGATCATATGTACCACACATATGACAGACAGATTGAATGCTTACCATCTCATGGATATCATATATGAAGTCCCTAAGAAATAGATTATTCCTTGATATTTTAGGATTTGGTGCAATATCAGGAAAGAATTTTCATAAAGTAGGACAATTAAGCTTACCATCTCGTGGATATCATATATGAAGTCCCTAGGAAATAGATTATTCCTTGATATTTTAGGATTTGGTGCAATATCAGGAAAGAATTTTCATAAAGTAGGACAATTAACGTCCAATTAAAGCTTCACTTTGTGTGTCTCCTGTCTTTTACTTGGGTTTGTTACAAATTCAATTTTCTGCGTGCACAGATTGAAGTGTGGTTTTCTCATTGTTATCCTTTCTGCAATCTGATTTATTTTGCAAGTTTACCTATCAAAACAACAACACCCTTTGTACTTCCACTTACCTGCTGAGTAATACTTCTAGTGGATTTACTAAATTCTTTTGTTATTTCTTGCAGTCATATAGCTTTCGCAGGGGGACTTGCCCTTCAACAATATTTTCCTTGTCATTTGCCCCATCAGTGCAGCTTCCAGATATTCTTGTAGCTACTAGTTCTTCAGGTTCCATTCATGTCTTTTCCCTGTGCTTTGCCCTAAATCAGAGGTGAGAGCAACAGTTTATTTGTAGATTAGATTGGACCATTTTTTTGCTCAAGTATTGTGTGTAACTTGTTCTCTTTGCTGGGCCTCTATTCATCAACTTTCAGGTCCTGCTGTAATACAGTAAATTTACCTCGTAATTTTCTAAAGTTTCTTCCTCATTCTCCATTCCTTCAAAAACCAGATGCACATTCTAATCCTTATTTGTGCTGATATTTTCTTATGCTTTGTTTGAAGAATAATATTCTTGAGCTGAAAAAAGTCCGTTGCATTGACACACTCAAAAACTGCACATTGTTATCTACCTCTCTTCTAATAGTGGCTTGGTGCTGAGACTGAAAATTTGTTTGGAATGGATGCTTCCTCTTAGCTAACTTCTCCCTTTTCTTTGATTTAGCCAACAAAACAAACTGTACTACGTTAAAGACGAAGCCTTTTCCATTTAGCTTCAGTTTCTTTTAAGTTTTGATGTGCAAAGAGCTAATATCTGAAACAGATTAATTTGAACTTTCTGAAGTAGTTTATCTGATCAGTGAACAATAATGGGCAAGTGTACTTCTTCAAAACCCAGAGTTCTATGAGATGTTGCAATCCTTAAAAAGTTTGTTTTATTACAAAATAAACAAACTCACTATTCTGTTTTCCATTGTATCAGGCAACAATTTGCCTGGAATTTTCTTATCTGTACCACTATAGAGCATCTCATGTTCTTGATTTTTCCCTTCGTAACGTTGTTTCTATATTATATTTCCACAATATTAATGCCAACTAAAGAATATGAAGGCTGTTTTTTCTTGTTTGTAATTTTGTATTTACCAGAAGCAGAAGATCAAGCAGTCTTCTTGGGTCAATACTACCTGATTCTGTAAATGATGCATTTGATCCTGCCTATCACCACGTGCTTCAAAATGCTGTTCCAGCAGGAGTAAAAAGGTTGAACACACTTTGGATCATTAGTCATGTATTTTGGCACAATCCTGTCTGTAGGATTGTTGTTGGATCGTTGTGTTTGCAGTATTGTAGTACACGGGAGACTGAATATTGAACACAAGCTGCATTCTTCCTTGATTCATAATTGAAAACACATGTATCTCTCCAACATGAGCTTGGTTAAGTAATCATTTGTTTGTTGATTGTTGATCTATACAGCTACGTGGTAGTTCGCAAGATAGATAAGGTTGCTGACAGATCATCAACAGAGATTGAAGCATGCTTGTAAGTCCTTTGTACTATTTACTTGTTCGAATGTATTATCTCTTCTCAACTGCTTCCACTTGATTTGTTACTGGATTTTTCCAGTTTTAAGCTTTGGGAAAATATTGGTGGGTTGTCCCTCCTTTATGCCATACGAAATAATTACAACATCATGGAGCATGGATAGAATACTGCATAAAAGGATTTGGCTTGGTCATAAACATGGAAGTACAGTAGTTAACAGCATTCCATCCTGATTTCTTACTGCTCATTACACCAAGCATGCTACTACCAATGATTCTTTTTATACTGCAACTATTAGGAATCACATAACTTTTGTTTTTGGACAATGAACTCATATTGATTTTGCTGACATTTGTGTTTCATCTTCAGATCATTGCATTTGATGTGAGTGACTTCTGTATAATTCCATTTCCTATAATTAACAAAAAAGTTGATGCACTTGTCTCAAGGCCATAAGTTTAAGTGTCTTTCCACTGACCTACTGTCCCTAATTTTGGACTTTCTAGGGCCACACTCTCGGTCATAACATATCAAGGCTGTTTCCTTGAGTACTTAGTAAACATAAAAAATCACAGTGGGCCTAAATGGAGTTTGGAACGTGAATTTAATCTTCTGACAGCAATGCCAGGTAACATCTAAAGGTCATTAATATCACATTTCTTTTGTTCGATATTTGAAGGTAATGCTGATTTTAGCATTCACCCTGCAATCATAGGCCAAGAACAGAATTTTCAGCTTGTCTGAGGTTTGTTTAGCTGTTGCTGGCATAACTCTTCATGGAACCGCAAAATGAAAGCTATGTTCTTAAAAATACAGTTCAGCATCAAGTGGTGATCAATCAAGACATTATCAAGATCCAGGACGCGTCAAAAGACAAAAGTAGATATATAAGCATAAGTTTTAATATATATTCGATGAAACACGAAATATACAATTGAAAACATGTAGAGCTGTAAATAATACGCTTGTTAAGTTTTTGATACGTTAAAAAGAATCTATTAACATGTAAATTGATTGGCTATATCCGGTGTCCTTTTTTATTTCATGATTTGGTTCTTAAGTTGCATACTTTTTTTATTATGTGAATTTATAGCTTCTTTTTAATGAAATGTTCGGAAACATATCTCAAACTTTCTACCTGGTTCTTATCTTTATATTCGTTTAACATTTTCTCTCAAGTCTTGGAATTTTGTTTTCTTTGAAATGTCTGGTTCTGTAGATTAAAAACGTCTGGGAGGAAAGCAAGTGATTGTTGAGTAGGCCCAGAAAAGGACAATCAGGCACCACCACATAATAAAAGAACTATCACTGATTAGAGTAAAACAAGAAAGACTACGTAGACCATCACTTCACATGCCATTCTAAACGTGAATCTTCTTTTGTTTTTTGAAGTATACATTAAAAAAAGCACACATTTGATATGAAAAAGAATGTATTTGAAGAATTGGGTTGAGTTCATGACACTCTCCAATGAGTTGACATTATCAGGCTTTAGCGCAAGCACAGTAGCTGAAACAAATGATGAAATCTTCTCGTGAGACGATTTGGTGTGAGCTCTAGATGACTTTAAAACTGATAATTATGTTATTTACGAGCATTCTAATATCTCAGGTACTAACTGTTAACATGTTGTTCAGCGTCGGGTCGTTGCAATGTAAGCAGTGACGGAACCAGAAATTTAATATAGGAGGGTTTAAATATTTATTTTTTAAAATTTTGAGGGACCCAGTACACCACTAACCTTTAAATAACTATATCCTTTTATATATATATATTAAAAATAATTTTTTAAAAAAACCTTGGGAGGGCCAATGCACCCATATAGCTCCATATAGCTCCGTCGTTGAATGGAAGTGTAAAGCTATAAACCTTTGTTTCAATATTTTTTGGAAGGTAACCTTTGTTTCAATATTTCATGTAAAGGTGAATATTCTATTTCAAATTTCACATTGTAGAAGTGTTCAAAGGGCAATTTAGACATGATTTAGAATACTCATAATGATAACTATCAGCTGTACTCCCAACAGAGTGAGAAGCAGCGAACAAAACCTTGTAACTGGTATTACCAAGTTACTGGTCAAGAACCCTTTCAAATAAGGTTCTTACTTCTTACATCCTGATTCTGGAAACAACCTAAATAAAACTTGTTCATGAACTTTGAGGTTGAACAGATTTGAATGAAAAACTTGGATCAAGAAAGGGGTTGCCAAAAGGATTAGCTGAATCATAGCTCGTCACATTTGGCTGTTGTTCCTGGTGATCCTGAATCGGGAAGACAGCTTGTTCTTGGACTACAGGTACTATTTGTGTGCTATTTGAAGGGGACATGCTACTGGTAGCATGAAATGATTCGCAGTTGTAAAATTCAAATTCGAAAGGATTAGTTGCAACTTGTCCCGGAACTTGAGTTCCATTATTTGTTTTTCCGGATAATGCATCATTGTACAAATTGTCCAGTTTACCAACCTGCATTGGAAGATCCATATATTCGTGTGATAATGACACAGAACAATTGGAACTGGATAGAACTGGTAATCGATGTTAGACTTGATATATAATCTCTAGTTCTGTTGTCAGACTTCAAAAACAAGTACGAAGATGCTATGAAACACTAACCAATTTAGTCTCTTCATATACAGCTCCACCGGAGGTCGGAGCTGTTACAAGCTCAAGCTCCCAACCTGTACTTTGAGAAGTTGAATTGATTCCATCCAATGCATTATCTGCGGCATTAATGGGAAGCACATGAAAATTCATATGCATGGACAAATAGTTTTATCAATAAAATAAGTTTAATATACCAGGTGTGACAATTGCAAGCGCCAGGTGATTGCTTTCATCCTGCCCCGGTGTCTCTTCTGTGAAGTCATCCCAGCACTGGTAGAGCGATCAAATCAACCAAGTAAGCATAGGCAGCATAGAACAAAAGGGACAAATTTTTTGATAAAAGTATGTTCACACCAGAAGATCCGCAACTTCAACTGTCGGGGCAGTCTCATTGTGTTGATTCTTTGATGTGTCTGATGAAGTCATACACGGATCCAATTTCCTTTCAACTTCATCAACTTCAGGGGCAGGCAGAGCTTTAAGTGTTGCATTTTTGTTGTCATTGATCTGAAAATACATGGTATTTATTGCAGACATGCAGGTAACATTACAAAAACGCAAAAGATGGGGCACAGGAAAATTCATACTGGTAAATCATTTGCAGTGTCTGTCACATAGTCTTCCATAGAAGACAGGAAAGAATCGGGGGGCTGCATGGTGTAAGACAAATCAACAAAATTGTTTGATGACATGAGCGAGCAAAAGTTAGGCCTTGTAACAAGTTATTACCTGTTCAATACTAACAAAATTTTGGCCCCGAGCAGAAGGCATGATTCTACAGATATCATAATACTGCCCTAAACTTTTGGCCTGCACAACAATTTAAGTTTCCAAATAAAAATAAGCAATTGAGATCCTGAAATTAAAACGCCACGAACATCAAAAACGTACCTGATTCCCTGATCTCCGATAAATTTCAAGTGCTTTAATAGCATCTTTGCGCTGCATATCAAAGTACTGAAACAGAATGAAACGAAATTTTAGTATTAGAGCCTCATAGCTTCCATTGGTCAAGCCCAATGCAACCTCACCTTATCCACTAGGTTGTGAATTCCACCAGAGATTGCCATATAGAGCCCTACACTGTCAGCTGCAACCTAAAATTCTCATGGAAAAGGGCCGTGGTCAACCAAAACCAAATTATAATGATAGCAATGAGTTCTGATGGTTCCTTACCATGATCAGAGCATAATGGACTAAGGGAGTGTGAAGAGCTGTCCCCTCTGGCTGCAGAAATAAAATATCAAACAGTATTACTTTTCATAGATTTAATGGAAGCTTAACTTTTGGATGAGGCATAACCAACAAGTTTCAGCTCCATTTCCTTTTTCATTCAAAACATGATGGTTGGATAGCTACCCTGCAGGCAAGAAGGCGAAAAAGAACCTCCTGTAGTGCTGGTAAGTGGTTCAGCAATTCTGGTGTTTCAAGGTTTCTGATAGTCTGCCAAAAATTGGACAATAGCATAGATCCACTGAACTCTGTTTGTTATATTGGAATGAAACTTGACATACAAAAGTAGTTCTCTCTACAAGACTTACTGGGTAATCTTGATCAATATCATAATCAAAGTTGCAAATACATTCAAGACGCTCTTCAAGATAACAAGCATAACTACGAATCCAAGCAGAGCAGTCCCATGCTTAAGACACCCAAAAAAAGAAAAAAGAAACAAGAGCAAACCGTAAGTCAGTTCCTCCCACTCCAACATTAAGGAAATTAGGGGAAGTTGAGATGTACCGTTTGGACTTGAATCATCCCTGAAATGATATAGATTCAACATAGGCCCTCTGCCCTGACCGTAGTTAAATAGCTCTCCACGGAATGAAGGATCAATTTCTTTCATTGCACGATGTATAACGATCATTGCCTTTAGCGCAACCTGAACGTGTTTTCACAATGATTTTTTGAATATAAAGGTGAGTTTAGCAGACGAAGGGTTTTATATTTACCGTCCACTTGCTTGTCTTCTTAAGACGCTTCGTAAGGCGGTGTATGCAGTAGGCAACATCCATGCGAGGACTTGAGGCTGAAAGTGCACTGAAGATTTCTGATGACGGAACAAGAAATTGTAAGTTATGTTATGCACAAACACTACAGACACCATGTTGATCCCCTAGCTTTTAGGGGTCAAAGAAAGAGAAACAGAGAAACAAGGTTTTGGCTCACTTCTGATATGTTTCTCCTTTGGCATAGCTTCATCGTGTTTTGTGGCCTTTACAATGGCAATATCAATCCCCTGACGCACATAACCCAAAAACAAATGAAACAAATTTGGCAGAAAGAAAGAGAAATCAATAAGTTGCAAGAGTCACCTTGTATTCACTGTTTACTTTTGCCAATCCAACTTTTGTGGAGTCCTTCAAGGCACCTATGGCTTTTCTCAAGGTTTGAGGAGTGTTAACTCCAGCTGCCATTCTGTTGCAAGAAAAATGTTTCCTTCAATTGAATCAACCAGGCCTTCAATTCAAATTTTATAAGAATACGGCACGAAGAATTCACTTGTGAACCAGATCATCATTTCATAACTTGCGTTAATCTTATCAACAGGAAAGAGAAGGACTTAACATACACATGCAAGACGTTAAATTATGTTGAAAATGTCATGAGCGTGTTTATCTATCCCTGCATGTGAATTAGATACAATGTCTAACAAGCATATGTTGGTGAGTTTCCAGAAACACGAAAGACAATTTATTGAACAAAACATAAAACACTACCTGCCCTGTTAAGGTCTGGTGGGCGGCAGATGGTGGCAACGGATGAAAGAGGAAAAAGCCGCCGGAGTTAGTGGGTGGGAAATTTAGAGGAAAAGGCCCTAGTCCTCCGTCTCTTCCTATTCCTACGCTTTGATGTCGGACTTGGAGGGACAAGTTTCAAGTACTTACAAACTTATGTTCATACTCAAAATAACAAAGAGGCTGCATTTACGAATGTTGGTTGAGGCAAAAATTGGTTTTGCTGCTGAGGAATTAGAAACACCAAAAAAAGGCACTTTTCGACTATTCTCTTGTGCCAAGAAAAGATGCGGCGATAGCTGAGTCGGATATGTACTTATGGGCTTGTGAATGCCTGCACATGAAATTTTCTGTAACCAGCAAAAGGGGCTTTGCTTATAAAGTCCTGCCCTTCTCGTCTGCTTAATTTGAAGTAAACGGTTAAATGCATGATTCTGCTGTTCCAAACTTGGGTTTGCCCATAATTTTTAGTTTTACTAAGATAAGACGATCATTGAAAATAAAAAGCTACCGTCGCTTTAGTTTTTTTTCCCCTATTTTAAGATTAATTTTATTAGCTTCAAACTATTTTTGCTTCCAAAGGCTGTTAAAATAGATATTCATAAAACCAAGCTAAGCCTCACAAATTGGGTAGTTTTAGATCTTTACAGTAACAAGTGAACGGCTACAATTATTTGCTTCTCACAATAATACCTGATGTCCACTTCAAACCATCCAACTATGACAGTAAAAGGGGTTTTTCTTGGATTTCTAAGGTTCATTGTCATGAGGTAGAATCCAACTAGATTGTATCCAGGATTTGCTAGTCCCTAGGGAAACCTAAAACACCTTCCCACATCCAATAATCCAAAGGAAAATCATATGAACTTTTTGATCTATGAATTCATAGGTCCTTGAAAAGGAACTCTTTATGTTACATCATACATGGTTTTATGACATGAAGCTTTAACAATGACAATCAATTACATTACAAGCTGAAGCCTAAGATTTGTAGTCCCATTTGTGTTAATGCAAACAGCAAGTATTCCTTGCTTTATTTGCTTACAGTACCAGCAGCAATCGCATTCCCAGCTTGCTGTATGAGCTAATTAATTGCTAACATTGCCGCATGCTGTTCCAGGTATTCTTTGCTATTCATTTCCGTCAATCTGCATATCCATTAGTGGTATTTGCAATTAAACTTAACATCTTACGGGAGGAGTAGGCAGAAAGGATATGGAGATTAAGATAGAAAATTTCGATAAAACAAGACAGAATTTCACCCTTAACAGCATAAAAGGAACTAGGAAATAAAGAAAACAAAATTTGAGGGAAACAACAACAACAAGGTTCTCAGTACGAAGTAAGAAGGTCAACTAGATTGAACCAAAGAATTCTAACTGCTGGAAAATAGCAAAAGAAGACATGTTATCGTTTAAGATTAGTTTTTCCATTTCTTCCTTTTCTTATTCATGTCTCCAAGTTTTATTCTCATTCTAATCCCCTAAGTTTTGGCATTATATACAATCGTTGCTCTTGCTCAAATATAGATTCCCCCGTTCCACCTACTTACATATACAAGATATCTATAAAGATGAGCATGGCTGGCATTAATGGTCAAAGCCCATGAAGACAAACATCCCTCTACCCTTGAAGGCCACAAGTCATATAAAGAAGGCAGTAAAGAAGTACAAACTCCTAAATTTTATTCACACACATACTGAAGATTGAAAATAGAAGGCATCAAACAATTAACTTAACTATGATAAGCTAATGTTCATAGATTAATAAGTATGCTTTAGAGGTAGTTTTCAAAATAAAAAATTGAAACAATGCAATAAAAGAATCATCCGCATCAATTTCCTTCCTTTCTCTTGTCAATGACCCATGTTGTTTATAATACAAAATCTCAATATTATGGGAATGACAGTGGTAGATCTAGATTACCTACTAATGGTACGATCTTTTGCAAATCCTAGTTCATTGTCAACACAAAGATTAGACTCATCATTTCTCATTGATCTCGTAGAAGTCCTGGGTGCCATTTGCCGTGCATCAGAAATTGTCACTATCTTTTCAAAAAGCTCTACTGGACTTGCCTCAGCTGAACATAATAGTCTAGCATGGTTCTCATACATTACCTGTAGCCATAATAACATTAAAACCATTACAAGAAGTTGCCTACTTGAATAACTTCATTAAAAGAGTGAAAGGAATTCAAGACGGTTATTTTGAGTCGAATGGATTCATAAAATTGCAAGCGACAAGTATGCAAAGATATTTTATACAAGAATGTGATGTTAGTGTTTCGAAGGTATAAGATTGCTGACTGCTCAAGATTGCTTATGTTTAAACCATACATCCACAAAAGTAACATAACTTAAGATGGCAAGTAGATGAACTATTCATTTCTATAGTCATTGTCCAAACAATTAATCATTTTCAGTTGAAAGCAGAAACTACATTAAGAAAATTGAAGTACGTTGGGTATAAGTCAAAAGCCTATACAGATATCAACTCTAGGAAACATATGCACTCTGGTCCAATAAGTAGTCGTCATTTTCCATAAATAGAACGAAAATAAAATAGAGAAAATCAAACTACTGCTTGGACAAAATATATGTATGGATTCAGAAAGTATGATGGAAAAGGTAACGTTTGGCATACATCAACTAAGGTGACAAATCGATATGCTGCTGTTCTGTTGTGGAGTCCAAAAATTGGGACACAATCCAATGCTAAGGTATGAAATTTGTCTGTGAAATTCAGAACATAAGAATAAGGATTATTCTCATTTGTTCAAAAGTAATCTCACAATGCTTGTGAGCTATGCTTCAAAGAAAACAATTCAGAAATTTCATATTCAAAAGAAAATTTCCTTTAAAGGGGCAAAAAGATTGCAATCATACTAACTCTAGGTAACTACTAATATATTTGATCAGCAGAACATAAGAGAAAACGGCTTCTGCATGTGAATTCTTTCTCTATTTTTCCTGGAGTATTATGACTTGCATTAACTGAAACCATGTCCTCCCTATTTCCTGCATCTGCTATCTCAACCTTGATGTTTAAATAGTCAGATGTCAACTGCTGACTATGTTCATAAATGCTGAAACCAAAAATCTACAATGACTCACTAAAAAGTCCAAAATAATCTGCTGCTCCAAGAGGCTTGTCACAAAGTTCCTCAAAATGAAAATATGCACATCCATTAGCACCGAGGGGCACCTAACCAAGTTAACAAAGAAAGCAATGTCAATAGAATCCCAGTAAACTTGTATGCCCATCAAAGAATAAAAATAATAAAAAATACACACACCCGCAATGTTCTACCCATTACTACTTCCACTTGTTGCATAATTGCACTTTGTTCTCCTATCAGCTGTTGGAACTTCTGCTCAAGAATGTTTGATGAATCTTTTCCAACAAAATAGAAACCTTGCTCTGCCTGAATTTCAGTATAAATAAGCAATGTAAGAATTTGTCACAGATTTTCCTTATTCTAAAAATGAATGTTTAAATTCATACTGAAGTCAACTTCCGATAATCCACTGACGAACCAATTTCATGAACAACACACCGTTCCTGGAAAAACAGTAATAATACAAATGTTATTGCTGCAGATGATCTGATTATGGACAGGTATGCTAACTGTGGAAAACCTTATATACTTTATTCTCTTAGAAAACAATATTAAGTAAATATCAGCACACCTTCAAAGTTGCAATGAAGGGTAGAAAAAGATCCCTCTGCAATCCACCTTCATAGAGATTACTTGGAGCACGATTTGATGTGGAAACAAGAATCTAGACTTGGCTCCATCATGCATAAACATATAATGTCTAAATTTAATTTCAATTCCCATCCATAAACCATTGATTCAGATTATCAATAGAAGTGACAAGACAACGTGGACTTACAACGCCATTGTAGAATAGATGTCCAAAAAGCCGGTTCAAAATCAATGCATCAGCAACATCAGTAACCTACAAAAGTTACATAGCATCAAAACTTGCAATCAATTAAAAAAAAACAATGCTATTCCAAATTTATACCATGAATTCATCAAGACACAATAAGATGGCTTCATCTGATATCTCTGCTGCAACAACTTCAAGTGGATCTGACACGCCCTTATGCCTCTGCAAGTATTCCACATTTAAACTAAAGTATCAAACTCACTACAGTATCTCTATAGATTAATTAGAATACAAACCAAACAGAAGAATAAGAGAATACTAATTTGAAACTAAAATTAGCATCATATCCAACAATCATCAAATTGAGTTTTAAAAGTGCCTGTAATGTTTACCCACCACAACAGTGAGGAAACATGAGATGATCAATAGAAACAAAAACAACATAGCTGGCGGAAATATCAAATATATGTATGAAACTTGAACTATAAATGTAAGCAGCATTCTTACTTGCAACCGACTATGGACATTTAACATGAAGTCATGGAAATGGACCCTCCTTTTCCTCCAATTGTTGGGCCTGCAGAATAGATTGCAGGAGATAAGTTCAACAAGTATCCATGGGGCATACTGGAAGATGCCAAGATGATAGAATTATGCTCTTCTATTTTAGGCTAATGATTTTAGATCCCATTCTTCAATGCCAGAGTAACTTGACAAGGAAACAAAATTACGTCCAAAATAAATAAGGATAGTAAACGTACAATTGTTCATAGAATAAATCCATGAGCATAGTTTTTCCGGTGCCCACTCCACCATACAGATAAAGTCCCTTAACAGGCGAATATGAAGACTGTGGGATGAGACGAGACCACAACCATCTACTCCTGTGCATTACAAAAAAATTGAGCGACCAGCAAAGGAATTGGACATCTGGCAAAACCCAGATATCAATAGAAACAGGACAATTCTAAAGATAAAGGGAACAGTTTGATATTCATACAAAGCTGCAATAATAAATGAATAATTGAATAGTCTACCTCCCAGATTTGTCTGAAGTTGAATAACGATCCAACTTGCAGGCATCAGCTGACTCCACAATCTCATCATAGAGTCTCTGAAGCTCTCTTAAAGTGCCTACCTGCTTAAATTATCATCAATGCATCCTTTCATGGCATCGAGTGGGTATCGCACTTTAGCACCCCCATAATAGCAAACTCAAAAGCAATGAAAAGAGTTGGAGAAAATAAAACATGAAAGAAAATTCCCGTACCTGGCAGCTATCACCGTCCACAAGCTCACCCGCAGCTATCCTTCTTTCATACTCTACAAGCGGCCCCCCTCGGGTCACATCTGCAATTGTGATCAGAGAATTCAGCAAAAAACAATAAAGTAATCATAATCTACAATCTCTCACTCGCTCGATATTAAGCCACCAACAGAATTTGAGAAAGAAATACCCAGATAAGAACATAAGCTACAACCTGAAGGTGAAACTTTTGCAACGTCAGTAGACAGAGCTCTAGAGATAAAGAACTCTGGACAAAGAACTCTACCATCAACTCCATATCCATAAGCAGAAACGCAGTTGGTGTATACCCAATTCGGTTGACTTTGACTGAAACTAAACGAGTGGTTATATTCTTGACGTTGAATCGCAGACAGGAAATGGCGTATGCATCTAACACCTCTTCTCATCTTCTTCAAGGCGAAGATTCTTATCCAAATCCAATTTACAGTTTTGAGAACTGTACTTCAAACACAATTATCTAGTAGCAGTCCTGCAACAATTAAATCTTAAGACTCACAAAAAAAAGAAGAAGTTATCACGCTGTATTTGAGCCAATCGTGCTAAGGAAGTAAACACGCGAAATCCATCTTAATCACAATCAATGACTCTTTGTTTCTTGCATGACAATTATGGACAGGATCGGGAAGAGTAAACTGTTTTTCAAGAAAAGAAATAAAGAGAGTAAGCATACGTACGATGGTCGAAGACATCACGAAATCCAAATCATTGAAGTAGAATTAACACTTGACGGGTATAAGACGAAAGATTAAATCTTTTGGATAAAAAGGATTCTAAGAGACTAAATTGTACAAAAGTTGATTGATCTTTAATTTTGCTGTTGTATCTCTGTACAGAGGAATTTCCAAATTCTCGTGAAAGGGAGAGGCAGATAAGAAAGGCGGAGAGAGAAGACAATGGACAAAGCCTCCAAGTTTGTTTGAGGTTTGGTCTCCCGTGTTCTGTAATATATGAAGAAATATGATTACGTGGTTCTGTACGACATTATCGCTGTTTGGTTCGGTATAATGTACAAGGGAAAATGCTAACATCCCCAAAAGTAAGAGTGGGTGGGACCAAGTCCCCACCAGTTGCCGTAAGCCCATGACCACAAATTCAGAAAACTCAACAACCACATTTGAAATAAATACTTGTAAGTTATTAATTTAGTTAATATGAAAATAATAAAGTTATAAGAAAACAAAAAAAATCCTCTTTTCTCCCAATTTTTCTCAATCCTTCTCTCCGCATCTGCCTTTTTCTTTGTCTGAAAATAATAAAGTTATAAAAAAACAAAAAAAATCCTCTTTTCTCCCAATTTTTCTCAATCCTTCTCTCCGCATCTGCCTTTTTCTTTGTCCCATTCCTTTCTTTCTCACGTATCAGATTTGGTACCAAATTGAATTTTTTTTACGATATTGTATTAGTATCGGTTAATGTTAGATATCATTTCGAGTAATTTTTTAAAATTATAAAATAGTCTTTGAATTTTTTAAAAATTGCAAAATAGTTCATTGTTATATTATATTGTTATACTATATACTATATAAGTTTACATCAACTATGTTTTCAAAAATCATAATAATAAATAATAAATACAATTAATATGAAATAACAACAATTTTTAAATGTTTCACATATAAATAATAACCACAATTAATATAAAAAGACAAGTATCATTATATAAATATAAAATTAAGAACAATACAAAATATTTAAAATATTACAAATTTATCATATAATAAATAATAATTACATCAACATATCCAATAAAAAGAATAAATATCCTTAATTCTCAAACTATTACAATTTACGACAAGAGTTCGTGATGAGGAACCAAACCAACTAGAAGTGAAACTTGTAACAAAAATATTTACAATTGCATTACATATATAGAATTTAACATATACATCAAATATAAGTAAAATTTAAAGAAGAGAAAAAATAAAAACCTGGAGCTTCATTCAATCGTCTACAGAAAGATGCCCGCTATAACTACACTGACTCCAATTATCATTTGGTACAAAATCCTCATTATTAAGAGGAGGCTCATCACTATCATTATTCAAATTCAATGCACCAAATGACATATCAATGTTTTCCCAACCAAGATTGTTTTCTAAGTCATTCACATTTATCAAATCTGGTTTCTATTATCAATAGAAATTGGATCTATTGAACTAGTTGTGCTATTAAGTATCTTAGTAAATAATAAAATTTAAATATTAGAAAATTATAAGGAATTATATCAAAATTAATAATGATAATAACTTACCTTTCCCGAAGCTTTAAATTGTAACGAACGAATACCAAGTCATTCAATTTTTTGTGCTTCAATCTATTCCTTTTCTTGGAATGAATGAATTCAAACGTGCTCCAGTTCTTTCACAACTTGTTACACTCACACAGTGACTTAAAATCTGAATTGTAAATCTTTGCAATTCTGAAACACCACTTTCCGAATTGATTCTGCTAAGAAACTGTAAGTTGTAAGATAACAAAAAGTAGCGTTACAAACAAAATAAAGTGATAATTAATTTTCAACAAATAAGAAAAAGGAAACAACTAATACCTGGAGAAAGTTTTGTTCTTTGTCGAATAGCAATCGATAATCCAAAATCCCTATAAGACAGATTATAAAGCTCTATTTGTGAGCTTAAAAGATTTTGCATTATTTCATGGCCAACAATTATTGTAACAGTGAATAACATTCCTCTACTAACTTCAATTTTCTTTGTAAAATCTGATCTGAAATATACACTAGGATTCAAAAATACCCTAGCTGTAAACAACAGAGAAGAAAGTTGTCTTTCTCATCTCTCATTGATGATTGCAAGATACGATGTGTTCAAAGAAGACCTATATTAGACCCTGAGTCTTTTTGCAAGTTGGGATTATTTATTGAGGAACTATTGGAAATTAGCTACGTGTAAATAAGAAAAGAAATGGTGAGATTGAAATGAAATGGAAAGAGATTTATTGAACCAAAAAGCCATAGGATTGGTTAAAGTGTTTAAGTTGGAAAATTTTCTGAAACATAGTTCAGTATTTTGAGAAATCCGGGAGCTGTAGAGATCCGATTAAGTTGATTCTTGAGGCTAAATTAAACTAGAGAAATAGAGCTACAAATTTTCTGTTGGACTTAAGTTCTAATTTAGTCTCTAAGGGTTTCAATTTTTGGATGGAAATTGAGCATGAAATGTTGTTTCAATTTAAGGATGGTATGGACATGTTTGGGTCATAATTTTCGAATTTCCAACCCAAATTAAATGATTTTTGTGTCAATTATGAAATTAAGACAATGAAGAACAAAATGAATTTGAATTAGTTAGGTCTAATAAGGGTTCAATGAAAGAATCTTTCGAGGCCTTTGCCACGCTTAAGCTTTCATGTCTTCGCTTGAGGGTTGGGTTTCGGTAACGGTGCCCAACAGTATTTCCTCCTTCAAAAAAATCATTTGTTCTTCAAACTCCTTTGTTGTGCTTCTTTTAACCTCTTCCTTTGACAATGATAAATCACTCCTTAAATTTTGAATTACTTCAACGACTCTCTCACTAAATTCTTCATCGTACCATTTGAAAAACTTGCATATCCCAACTTAAAACATTCAATTCAATTTCCATAAACAACATACCTTAAACAAAGTTTAATTTTTAACTTTATTAATATAATAACAATAAATTCTCACTGAATAATTGGGGAATCCATAAAACCTTAGGTCAGGATTACAATCACTGCATGAAGTGCTCAATGGGGCCTTTAGCCCACAATAGCAAACGACATTGCCGAACTTTAAACTCACTATTGTATTCGTCAATGATAATGATTCCATCTGCATACGTAAAAGATGATAATAAGACAACATATGATTTGGTTAAAATGAAACCTAAGACCTTTAATGTGTATCAAAATAACTTAGGAAGATGAAGATGAGGTTGATATGTTAAAATCATATATTAGGACATTGAATCCATGAGGAAAAAGATAAGATAAAGGAGGAGGTGAAGATGATTGTAACGCACAAAGAAGTAGAAAATTTACAGTTTTTTGAACTATAACAACTAAAAGACCTACTTTAATTGCACGGTGTAGTGTGTGAATCACTAAAACTCTACTCTATTATTTATCAACATCAATCCAAGTCCATCCATCGAGATCAGTTGTAAAGCATTGAAAGAGAGCATTTATAAGGTTAATATTGAACATTATGGCCACTTAATTGAGGAAGTAAAATACAATCTGCATGCTTGGACAAATAAGCATCTTATTTTATTCCTATATATCATAAATGGATACACTATTTGTCTTTTACTTCAAAGGTGTTGAGAAAAGGATAAAGAAAGAAAAGTGATGAAGCATATAACCAATTTGATTAGTTAAGTACATTAGTGAAACTGCAAAGAACCACACATTAATCCATTGTTTAGCTAAATTGTCCCTACGCTTTTGATCATAAGTTATTGTAATGGAATATATAAATTTGTTTACCAATAGCCAATTTCAACAAAGCAGCTCGAATAGAAATATACACTTAAGTATGCATTTTAGTAACTCTTAAGAAATTATATATTCATTAGTAACGATTGGAATGTCTTCAAAAAGAAAATTTTCAAAACTTTACAAGAAATACTTTTGAAATTAACATATATCACAATTTTAGATTGTAAATGATAGATTACAAACCAGTTGATGAAACTACTACTTCAACTTTACTTTTATCAATCCAAAATAATGAAAATGTTAATTAAACGTGGTTATCCTAAAAGATGGCTACGTAAACATCTCACAAGACTCTCCTATCATCTCACTAAAACCTCATATGCCTGAAACCCTAAAATGAATCTCTAAAAATGCAACTCCTTTACCCATTCCAATCCTTCTTGATGATTATAGAAGCGCAAAAGCAAAATATCATTCAACAAATTTCTTCTACAATAGATTCCATGTACAATTGAAAGCTAGAAAAATTACATGATGCCTCTCTTTATTATCATCACATAATAGCAAAGCTAGTTCATTGCCAAAGACCATAAAACAAAATGAACACTATCTTACAGCAAGCATCTAAAAGCAAAATCAGCATACCATTCTATACATTTTTACAATAGGCTACATAACAACATAGAACATACTTATTACAAGGAAAATCAATAGTTAAGAGTGGCTAAATACCCATGAATAGAGCAACTGTTAGTCCAAGTATGATAATAGCTACCCACGTACAAAATCAAATCTCATCCTAATTTCTCAATAGTATGCAACACTTATTTATTCAAATTCAGTAATTCAATCACATTGCATAACTACCAAGTTTTTCCTTCTTCTTTATACGATGCAGAAATAGTCATATCAAAATCAGGTAAATTAGAAAACTGTTACGTTATTTTCCTATCAATGAAAAGTTACCTTATGATCAGAAAATTGAGATACTCACCTATGAACCACGATGCTTACTGCAGCAAATTCTCTCCTAAATAGACGGTGACGGATTCCATATGGAGAATGAAATGAGGAGAGGTGGCAAAATGAGAAGGATCAAACGATGACTTACCTATAAACGATGATGCTTGCTGCGGGGGATTCTCTCCCAAACAGACGGTGACTCACTTATGAACGATGATGTTCATGTTAGTGTATGCCCTGCGAACCAATTATAGAATGTACTTTATTCAGGTAGTGTCATATTTCGACCGTATTTAATATTGGGTAATTATTATGTCTTACTAAAGACCGCTTATAACTTGTGGGCCTAAAAGAAGTTTGGGTTTCTAGCTAATATTAAATAAGCCTACAGGGCCACACACCAAGCATACTGAACATTCATTGGACCTTAATCGGACTTGGGCTTTAGGCTTTGGGCTTTGGGCTTGGACCTTAGGGTTTTGAAGATAGAAGAGACTCATCTGCCTAATACCCTAAAAAGAGATGTCCTCTATTGGAGATAGAGAGAGAGGTCTCAGAAAGCGATGCTAGCACATCAGAAAGGGTTGTTTAGTCTCGCAAAAGTGTGGATACCGATAGAGGTGCGACACTTGACGTGCTCTTCCTGACACTACCAGTTGCTCTGCATATTTTTGTTGTAAAAAGGTATATTCTGATCTAGATTTGGTTTCGATAATCACATGGGTCTTGATGTTTTGGATTCTCAAAGTTGATAAATGTTATTATTGTTAACTATCCTAAAATTTTTATAAGCTTGTTGCGGCAGATTCCACATGGAGAACGAATTAAGGAGGGTCGGACGATGGGTAAACAAAACCAAACCTTGATCATTTTGTTTACCACTCATCTAATCCCTCCTTTAAAAAAATGATGGGTTATAGTTACTCTTAACAAAAATCATCGTTAAGGTTAACGATAATATGAAGGTGAGTTCTATTTGTTTATTAAAAATGAAAAACTTTAATTAATTAAGAAGTGGGTTCCACTTGTCCTGTCAATAATGATGTGGCTAATGGAGCCCACTTATTTTAATAAAATAATAATTTTGAAATATCATGTCAGCGCTGACCTGACGTTTAATAGACCCATTTGAATTTTTCATTGAGAATGAGTTATAATGCAACGTCTTTTAAATTAAGATTAGAATGATTAATGTCTGAATGTTTAAGTTAAACTTGTCGGTTGTGAAAAATTTTGGGTCAAAGTGGCCCTTTTGCCAATTTGTTTGGGCTGGACAGAAATACATAAATGAGATTGGGCTAAAACTGGCTGAAGCTCGTAGTCTATCGTTAGTAGAGGATCCGAAAAACCACGGCGCCTCACAAGTCACAGCCCTAGGTAACCTACTATATTTAGTCACAGCATAAAATGCAAGGCCGCTCTCCCTCCAGAACTCTTGAAATCCCTCTTCTCCGTTTTGAGGCAAGTTCCCCTTTCTTACTCCTAATTCTTGCCCAGTACTGTCGTTATCTCTCTGCTTTCTGTCTGTTATGTAGACAACCCATGGTAGTAATGTGTTAAGACTGGTACATAGATGGGAGTTAATCTATGGGCTTGTTTGAACCCCTCTTTTTCTTTTTATAATCTATGGATTTTGGAAGTGTGGGAATGTGGGTCGTTCTGAGCTAAAACAAGAGAATACTAGGATATGGGTAACTGAAGTTTGGGTTGTGCACGCGAATTCGATTGCAATCTATCATGGAAGAATCCTTCGAAGTGGATCGGGTGTAGTGGGTGTCAAAAGATTAGCCAACTGTCCATTCTGTGTACAAGTAATTGTAGGAAATGACCAGGAATACATAGTTTATGCCATTGAATCTTTCTATTCAGCATTTACTACTACATTCGATGTTTACTTACTTTGGAACATTTTGCTAATGAAGTTTCGATTTATGTGATTTTGTTTCTGAAACGACTGACTGAATAGAAATGCTATATATGTGGTCTTGTGTGCTAACACTGGACTATCATGTTAGTCTAGTTAACATTTGTATGCATTTATAATATATTCTTTGATATTGATTGTCTTTAGATTTTTATTCTGTCTTTTACTACTGAGTTAGCTTTTGTTCTGTTTTATTATGTGAATTTATTTATGATTTCTGAGTTAATAGATGGGAAATTTGCATAATGACTCAGCCCTTTGTTCTCCTCTTGAAGAATGATTTAAAGCAATAAATGTTTATTCTGTCCAAAGTTTGATGTTCCTGTAGAAGGACAACGGATGTGTGATATGTCTCTATGGCTTTACAGGTAAGACATGGTTAAGCACAACAATGTTGTACCTAATGGGCACTTCAAGAAACATTGGCAAAACTATGTGAAGACATGGTTTAATCAACCAGCACGGAAGACGAGGAGACGCATTGGCAAGTATTTCATATTGTTTTGTTCATTTCTTTCCTGTTATTGTTCTTGAATCCATGGTGCATGCAGTAGCACAAGCGTATGATCAACTGAATGGAAATACTTGGTTGCAATTTCTTGGATGAGTGCAATTTTAATAATAATGATTGAAAATGTTATTCCGGATTGCAACTTTTTTCTGATCTATGTATGAAACTTACCAGCTCGTCAAAAGAAGGCTGTCAAGATCTTTCCGCGACCTACAGCTGGACCTCTTCGTCCCATGGTTCATGGGCAAACCTTGAAGTATAACATGAAAGTTAGAGCTGGTAGAGGGTTTTCTCTTGAAGAGCTTAAGGTTTGCAGGTTCAAAGCTTATTTTCATACTTGTATGTGTTTGTGGTGATGCAAGTCAACATCTGTTAATCTTACCAGGCTGCAGGTATTCCAAAGAAGCTTGCCCCGACCATTGGAATAGCTGTTGATCATCGAAGGAAGAACCGGTCGCTGGAGGGGTTGCAGCACAATGTTCAGAGGCTTAAGACCTACAAGGCCAAATTAGTTGTCTTCCCAAGACGTGCTCGCAAATCTAAGGTAATTTCTATTTTTAAGAGCTCTGTAACCATGTATATTGTGTTCTCTTGGTCAACATTTACATTATAAATGTTTCTTGGTCACAGGCTGGGGATTCTCCTCCTGAGGAGCTGGCCACAGCAACACAAGTCCAAGGCCAGTACATGCCTATATTGCGTGAAAAATCACCTGTGGAGCTCATTAAGGTTACTGAGGAGTTAAAGTCGTTCAAGGCTTACGATAAGCTGCGGGTAGAACGCACGAATAAGAGACACATTGGCGCCAGGATGAAAAAGGCCGCAGAGGCGGAGAAGGAAGAGAAAAAGTAGGAATGCTAATATGTTGTGTTATTTTCAGTTTGTTAGATTTTGGATACTATCTCGGACTTGCATTGCTGGTTTCTAAATTCAAGTTACTTTATTTAGCAAAAGAATGTTGTTTACATGTGTCCTGTCTTCTCTTTGTTGCACAACTAGAGCTGTGAGATACCGTTGTCAACATATGTTATTAAGACTGCTGTGATCTAGCCGTCATATTTAAAATAGCCCGTATAGTAGTAAATTTAATTGCAGCGATCAGAAAGAAGTGTTGTTCGATTCCACTATTCTTTTTTTGTTCTTTGTTTGTTTTTTTGAAAATAAAAATAAAAATATGTTTGGTTGTTAAGGGTAATTTAACATTATCATTAAAAGAAAGCTCCTTTGTTTTGAGTCTGCAATTGGAGGCAGTAAATATTTGCGTTTCCTCTCCTTTACATAGTTGTTCTTTGAAGGTTAGGCGTTCGTTCTTCCAAGGCTAGTCATCATCTGGGAAGTTAGGTACGTCTGCTGGTTTGATTTCAAGGCTATTAATTTGTTTGCTTAATAGCCTTTGAAAGAAAGCATAACTTTTGATACAGAGGAGAAGATGTTGCAGACGCAGAAAACGGTACTTCCTAGACGAGCGATTATTTTGAAATAAATTGGGTTATGGGTTATAGGTAGGGGTATTTGAGATATGATGGGTATATTTTGTTGGCCATTAATTTTTCACGTGAAAAAGTTTTCGATAGTCAAATTAAGATTATTTAATTAAAAATTTAAACGTTGAATTTTTAACATTTTAAAATGTATTATCCTCGTGTTAATTAAATATATCATAGGATTTATTTATTAAAACTCAATCTAAAAACCGACTCATGTTCACCTATAAGGAGAATCAATTAAAAACGTTTATAGTATGAAATAGCATCGGATCTTATCAAGAAAAAGGTTCACACTTTGGCTGTGACATTTTCAATTATGATTACGCAATACTAAATTTGCATGTAACGGACTGCGACAAAATGTGAGAGACAGCTTTCCGGGGCTGATGGTCCCCTAACTGCAGAGATTTTCCGGCGTGCTCTTCCTCCATTTCTTGGCTTCGTCCCCGATTTCTTCAGCTTTTCCCGATCCCCTTTGACCCCGTTTCAATCCATTCCTTCCGAGCCCTCAACCTCTTCTCAGACTTCAACCTACCTTCTGCGATTTCCGGCAAGCCCCTAAGCAATGGCCTCGTCTTCGACTTCTCCAGCCATCCGCCGCTCCCCTCTGTCCCCATTAACCACCCTTCCTCTTGTGCCCTCAAGCTCTCCTCAGCATCTAACCCACATCCCTAACCAAAATTCGGATCCAAACTTCTCTGTTCCCACCCCATCTCCAGCACCTCCCCAGAAGCTGACCACACCTCCAGATCTGTCGGCAGCAGTCCCTCCTTCGACCATTGTCACTGCCTCTTCCTCTCCTCCTCTGGCCATCCACCGTTCATGGAAGGCTGTTGTTGTGGCAGGGACTGCAGCTTCTTCTGAGTCCACGGAGCTGACATTTTATCCTCCAGAAATTAGGGAGGACCGGGTCTTTGTTGTTCCACCTCCGGAGCTTGCGCAGAAGGGAGCCACGAGGTTTAGGTCTGCGTTGATCGGTTTCTTCATAGGGAAAAGGCCAGCTTATCCGATAGTGCAGCGCGCCTTGACAAGATCTTGGGCAGAATACGGATTGCAGGAGATTTTGATAACCAGCTCCAACAACTTCTTATTTTGGTTTGATTCCGAGCAAGGTATGAAATCCGTTGTAGAAAAAGGTCCCTTTATTTCTACGGCGGTGGAGCTTGAATGGTGGTGAATTGGAAGTGATTCGTAAGGCTCTTGTATGGCCTCTGTTGTATTTTCTTGAACGGCCACGACATCAACTTGAAGAGTTGTGATTTGTTTAGGAGCAGTTGAGAAAATAACTGCAATGAACAATATATTTAATTGGTTTAAATGAGATTCGAAAGGTAAAACATGCCCTTGCTCTGATACCATTGTAGGAATCAATCCGGTTAGATCACTAACTTAAATGCGGAAGCGAATTAATCTTTATGTTGTCTTCTGCCCACGTGATCCCTATCTCACGAACACTGTCTCCTCAGTGGCTACTAGAGTCACCGTAAAAATCACACCTTAAATCTTGCAAAACTCCGATGGCTATTTCTGTGAGAGG
>JANKOE010000205.1:29334367-29345889 GCA_026284465.1 Erythroxylum citrifolium | reverse complement strand
AACCATTTGGGGTAATAGCCACGCTAAAGGTATTATGTTTTCGCTTTTGGGTTGGATTCCGGGAACGGGGTCCAACACCTATGTTTCAGATTGGCCTTAATTGTTTCCTTGGCCTTTCCATGGCATCATAAAAATATTCCATTGTTACCTTTGCTTCACTATTAATTAAGCGAAGCATTCTCACTAAAGGCTCACAAATACTAATAACAAATTAGCATTGAGACCAAAATTCTATATCTTCCAATATAATTCTGGAAACTTCCACTCTAGCATTAGACCTAGCATGCTGAAATGCAACTCACTTATCACTTGTAAACATTTGTTTTAACTCCTTCTTTATCGTAAAAAAAGATTGAAGTGATAAGAAATTTGTTGCAAATATCGTCACAGCATGACGACATAAATTCATATCGTTGGTAAATTCCTTTCTCGATAAATTCAACACCCATGCACGATTATAGATGAACTTAGTCACCTTTTTAGCTTTCTGCATAGTCTCATCAATAATAGGAAAATACGTAGGATCACCTATATTCTCCAGCATTAGGTCAATGTAATGTACAACACAAGGAGTCCAAAAAAAGAATTATACTAATTCTATAACCTTCTTCCTGCAGCTTTATAAGCGACATCATTGTTAGTAAAGAACTAAGTAATATTTTCTGGCCCTACTCATTCACAACTTCATCAAATATCTCAAATAAAGTATTAGTATTTCTAATCAGGCCAGATGCATCAATAGATTTAAAAAACATTAAACCATTCGCAGAATAAACCAAAAAATTAATAATAGGCTCTTATCTCCTATTTGTCCAACCATTACACATAATTGAACACCCAAAAGTAGCCTAATTCACTCCTCTTTCTGCCAAATAACTTCTAATTTCAGAAAATGAACAACTCAGAAGTTTACCTCTTAAGTCATCAATTGAAACAGCTTTGTATCCTGGACCGTAAGAGGCTATTGCATCCATCATAGGTTAATAATAATAAAACTGAGAAGCATTGAATGATAAACCTGTATCATGCCACCATCTAGCTACTGCCATATCGACATTGTGAGCTGCATTTTTTGATTGCATTATACTACGAATTGAAGGTTAGGCTCCAGGAGTTGTTCGTGGTGTAAAAAAACTAGTCACCTGCCTTCTTCTTTTCCTCACATCAGGTCCAGGTGTAACATTCACTTCTTCCTAGGCCAGGGATGGAACACTACCAGTACCACTACCACCTTCAACATTTTCACAATCACTACGAAAACCAACAAATGAACTTCCACTACTAATTTCAAAATTCAACCTTTCCCTTTTATCATTCTCATGTTGATATTCTTCAAGTAATATTTTCATTTGTCACTTCACATCATGACTTACTTTTTTACAAGATTTTACATCTCCTTTTAATCCCAACTAAATGCTTCTTCAATCGGGTGATTCCTTCACCTTTCAAATGCTTATTACAAAACAAGTAAATTGTATAATTCTTTATACCTGGGACCAATGCAGCATGAGCCCAAGCTGGATCATTATGTCTTCCTGAAACAGTTTGATTAGGAGTACTTGAACTTCTTTCCATTTTTCTGTAATAAAAATTAATATATTAGTTTTGTAAGAAATTAATCATTTAGTAGTTTGATCAACAAAATTAGCAGTGCTAACTGCTAAGTCCTTCATGGGGTAATGCAACATAAATAATGTCTTTAACTCTTTATATTAAGCCTAAAGAAGTAAAGATTCATGAAACTAGAGTAAAATTCAAAAATAGATAGACTTTCCTATTGGAGAGTAGTAAATTCATGCTAAATTTAAAATCGAAGTACCGTTCAAAGATTTAAAATGATGGTTATATGAATCCAAAAATTCAAGTCATGGCTTAAACATCTTTAACTTCACTTAGCATGCTCATCTTTATTCTTGCTTTTTTAGGAATATGATTATTGTCATCGACATATCTTTATAAATCCTTGCCTTTAATAAATATCTTGAAATGGAATGCACAATTTAAGTAATTTTTTATTAAGATGAACTAAAAAACTTTCACATTTATTCAAAAATATAATACCAAGGTACTATAAATGAGATAAAAATGGAATAATCAGAAAATAAGATTTTGAATATGCAAAGACTATAGGATGAACGAATTTTGGGATAAAGAAAGGTGAATATGCAAGAGACTTGAATCCTTGACGAGATGAACTTCTTTTGGAATAAAGATTAAAGACAACTTAGAAATATAAATTTGACCTTTTTTGTTACTTTTCTATACAATAATTACAATTAAAAAACTTGTGTAATTCCTCTTAGGCTTTTCCATAAGACCACAATTATTATTATACTCAATTAATTATTTAGCCAATATCTAAAAATCATTTCAATAATTTTAAGAATATGTAAATTAATTATTTACTTTGAATTCTTTACAATTTCCATTCTCGGTTTTAAAGTTTTAAGTTAAGTTGAAAGATTTTTTAACTTTTAAATCATGCATGATGTATGCTGTTCATTTTAAAGTTTCAATGACCAAAAAATTTAAGATAAATCAAGACATCAAGTATCATCAATCAAACCACAACAATGAACCAAAACCAAACTCCTTTCATTCAACTCCAAATCCAATTCATTATCCAACCAACGACAAATCGCAAATCCATTCATAATTGCATTTCAACTTCCCAGTCCAACCCATTCACAATCACAACACAAATGCAATTAAGCATAAAAAATTCAATTGAAAAGTGGAAATACACCTAAACAAATTCACAATTAGTTTTCGAGTTGGGTTGGGTTTAGATCTGGTATTATTCTAGATTCGACAGCTGTGGATGCGTAGAGGACACGAGGAGAGCAGTTGATGGTGGTGTGGTGCGGTGGTGGTCCTCGTGGAGGAGGGCTAAAGCTTGATGGAGATCTGAATAAGTCTCGGTGGTGGCAGGTTCGCATGGTGGAGGAAGATCCGAAGATGATAGTCATGTGGTGCGGTGGTTCATAGTTGTCTTGTCACTAAAGAAGGAGGAGCACCATTAGAGATGGAGAAGAGAACGAGAGAGAGAGAGTGGAGATGAGACGAGGACGTGAGATAGAGAGAGGATGGAGGCGTGAGGCGAGTCTGAGAGAGAGAGAAAAAATAAAATTAGCAGAGAATGAGTGTAGGTGTCGGGAGTGGGGGGGGAGATTAGGGTAATTTTCTTTTGTTTTTTACAAAACAGTCATCAGATTTATCAAAATTATGGTAGCGACTGGTATATGATCAGTATTTTGAATATTGGCCAGTATCAATAAAAAATACCCAGTATCGGCCACTACCCAAACCTTAAATACCTTTTTATTTTTTGGCCGATACAGTACTATCCGGCCGGTATAGAACGGCAGTCTAAACAATAATCTCTATTCAACCTCTAATTATGTTAGGCATGCAAGCAAATTGCTTGAGTTGTTTTGACATTTTTGTTCACTCTTCCTTGTTACAACAAAGATTAATTGTCTCCCGAGTTGTTGATCGATAATGGGCCATGGTTGAAATGCTCGTCTATTGGAAAAAGATTTGATGGAAATTTCCATAATTTGATTACATCCAACTTTCAGTACATCTATTGTAATCCACAAAATTACGAAAACAAATTTTCTGTTCTAGTTAACTAAAATTTACCCGATTTATTAAAATTTATCCCTAAAATTGATTGGAATAGAACACCATTTTTAACACAGATCCGTGCCAAAAATTACAAGATGTACTAATACCAACATCAAAACCCGCGTCCAACGATGGCATGTTTAAAGATGTCTGTGCTTTAAAGGGGCCTCTAGTCTGACATGGTTGCCGGTTTGCTTATACCAATTGAGGATTGCTTGAGGCATTGGACGCCAAGTTGGCAAGCTAGCATTAATAGACACTCCAGCTTCTGAAGCCAGCTGCAAGTGCAACACCTTTTGTTTCATCATTGTGACTATGATTCATAGTCGGCTTGCTCTACTGGTTGGTCTCCAGAGAAGGTGTGAGCCTTTGAAAAAAATTAGCAATTTGGTTTACTGGAAGAAAACGACGCCTGATGCTTTCTAATTGGATTAACACAACTATTTGAGCTTTGTGGATTAACCGATTGGAAAAACCTAGAAGAAGTTATTCCTCGCATTGTTAAAGCAACTACAGAATTCAATCTTCTAAGCATAACTCCTAGTGTACAAGATTGTAGAGATGTAATTGAAAATCTTCCTGGTTCACTTGAGCTACCATAATCTCCAAATCCATCTAGTGCACTTATGCCAAAGGACGAGGAATCTTTAAAGTAAAGATAGCTTAATGGTGTGAAGATGAACCATTAAGCTATGAACAAGAGGATGGCCGCCAAGGAGTGTGGTTTGATGGTTGAGAGTGGGGGTTGATTTTGGTTAGATCTCATATTTAATTCTATGCTAGTCCTTTTTGTAAGAATTTGGGATAGTCGGAGTTTTACCTGTAAGTGGAGAATTAGTTAGATCCTCGATAATGAGGTGTGCCCGCTTGACCCGCTTGTAGAGTGATGCGTCAATTAAGTCCTCGAAAAGATTTCCTCAAATTTAAAAAAGAAAAGATAACAAGAAGAAGAACTGAACGAGCCAAAGAAAAAAACAAAGATAGCAGGTGGATGCGGCAGTCTCGTTACCACGACTAAAGCCTAAAGCCTCTTTCTCTTTAGCTTATGTGCCCTGGAATTCGTACGCGTGAGTGACTTATGAATATGATGGGCTGGGCTTGGTTTTCAGTAAGTCCTTTTGACACTTTCACCACGACGCCACCTGTTTTCTTTCTTTCACCATTTCTTACCTTGGATGGGTAGGATTGAAGTCTCCAGACAACAGAATTAGTAAAGGTCAAACAGAAATCTTTCAATCCCTGCATCTTCTTCTTTCTCTTTGTATTTCGATTCCATCTGCTTTGTAAGTACAAGAGATGGCAAATCAAGGCGCGAAGAAGCGCAAGGAAGAGAACACCCGTCACATGGCAAAGCTTCTTCAGCTCATCATCGCCTGTAATGTACGTCCCTCCTAAGTCCTAACCTCCTCAATTCTTCTAATTCCGTTTTCCTTTTTCGTTTTCTTTTTTCTTTGATGTATTTGCTGGTTTTTGGTCCTATTTCCATTGTTTGTTCGCTGTTTTTGGCTTGTGACAAGGTCAAGTTCTTAGCTTTAGATTAGAAAGACCAAATACGGAAAAGGGTTTCTGGAGACTTCCGGTCTAATTCTGGACTACTGATTAACGGAGTCAAGTCGAGTTGAACTTGGCATAATCAATAATGGGTCTTTGGAGTTGAAGGTTTTGCCTTTCTACGGAAACGAATTTGGCACTTCAAATTCAGGGTCGATCTTCTTTCTTATTTCCTAATGATTTATTTCTCATATCGGTAAAACAGTTTGAGAAGCTGTGCTTTTGATGAGACAGAATTTATCTTGAGATTAGCAAGTGCATTTTCACCATGATACTTTCCGAGCACATACTACTAAGCCGACAACTGACAAAAATTCAATCGTTTTGAACCTCTCTTGTTATGATCTTAAGTAGTGGATTCCATGTATTAGTTTTTATGCATGTTATCATTCTGAAATCTTAATAGAAATTTATGGTTCTTTTTATGTACAGCTGTCTTCAAACCTAATCACTTATTTTCTCTGAAGTGAAATTCAAAAACTCAGTCACTGTTTTGCAGATGTTCATAAGCTTGAACTTTGCTAACTTATCGTTGTGCATGTCTAATTTTTGTGACTATGACATCGTTGAATCCAATTATTAATTAATGATATATGGCTGGATCCGTAAAGTTGCATCCTCAACGTTGGTAAATCTATCATGTTTAAAGTTGCATCCTCAACGCTGGTAAATCTATCATGTTGGTGATCTAATTTGTGTTTATCTAGGTTATATATGTTCTGGTAAGGATGGTGTTGTTCCATTCTTCTTTCACCTGGAAACATTGGATAGGTCTAGTTTGGACATCCGTGGCTTATTGGCTTCCCTATAAACAACTGGTGGATATGGCAAAACCCACTTATTCAGATGGAGGAGAGCTTCTCGATGGTGGATTTGATATGAGTACCGGAGGAATTTGTGGGTGCGTCATCCTTGTAGCTTTTTCTAATTTTTGTTTTCTCTTTTATGCCTTTCAAATCATGCATAATGTTGAGGATAGAGTATCAAGATATTTATTTTCAATCAAGAAAAAGTAAAGGAGTAAATCATGTTCGTTAAATCTTATTTATTTATTTAACCTAAACGGAAAACTCTATATGTGTTATATCAAATTTACTTTGAAAAGTTTGAAGTATTTCTTAAGCCACTAGATTGTTTTACTTAGAGTTTGCTACTGACCTTCAACATGATCAGAGCTTAGTACCACACCAGTATTTGTGTATTTGAACATTTTGAGGTTTATGATGTAGACAATATTGGCTTGAAAGGAAGTCTGATCCACTTTTTATTATTGTTGAGGTGAATTGGTCTTTCACAATATGTTATTTGATTTGGGGAACTTCTAGAGATGAATAATCAAGGTAGGAAGGATGGAAAGATTTGTTTGCCTGAAGATATTCAGAATTGATAAATTCATTATTGTGATTTGATTCCACTCATTCAGAAGGTTCATTTTATATTTTTCAGGATATATGTTAAGATGTTAACCCCTTACTATTGGTTATTTATTTCAGCTATCTGCATGATGTGATCTATATTACATGCTTTGTGCAAGTCTCGTCTATTATCTCCAACAAATTTTGGTCTGTGTACTTGGTGGTAAGATCTTATTTACTTATTTTTTCACCTTTTGGTCTTGCTTTTTAAATGTACATGTTTTTGGAGTGGTGAACTTGTTAAAAGCAGTTTATAATTCCCTTTTTCGGTAGAAGTTGCTGTATCTTATTGCTATTGTTTGGCGAAAAAGTTTTCATTCTCTCTCTTGAATATCTGATGTACGAAGCGTGTCTTACGTATCACTCATCGCTGGTACCATAAGTGAGTCTAATGTCATTAGATTGTTCCAACTAAATTTGAGATTAAATGTATGGCAATACTAGTACAATTTCTAACAAAAGTTTGCAGAGTCAGAGCTGATGGATACGTGAATGATTAATTATTTTCAATAAGAATGATGAAATACAATGATGTGAAAGAGCAGATGTGTACCTTTTCCTGCATGTATATGTGCCTGCAAGGCTTGGGACACCAAAAGTGGAACTAGGATTATTAGAATAATCTCCAAGCGATGAGGGGATACTTGCATGTACAGTGCCAGATTCCGAGGCAGAATATAGCTGAACTTTTTGCTTGTAACAAGAGTTCATACAGGGTGATGGTAGAAGAAATGATAACTTCATTATTTCTTGTTGCTTTTAGATACCGGCATTTGCAGCATACAAAGGTTTTGGACTCATAAGAGGATTCTTACCACAAGGTTCAGAGGTAAATTTTGGCTTAAAACTTGTGAACCCCATTAAAAAGCACTACCAGTTTTACATAATTCGGTCTTTTATTTTGTCTTAATCAGGGAGTTGAAGAGGATGAAAAGACTCGCAAGAAGAGGGAAAAGCTTGAAAAGAAAGCTTCAAGGGCCAAGTTTGTGAGGACGAGAAACAAATAGACTGTTTAATATTGGAATGAAGGAAGCAACATTTTGCTGGAGGAACTCGGTTCCTTTTTCAAACTCTAAGTGTAGGCTTTTTGGACTGTCGGGGGTTATAAATACTACATTGGTAATCTGGAGTCGAGTTTCACTCTAGTCATTGATCATTCTATGTTACACAAGTGGTCGGAAATGTATTTTTGCGGTAATTATCATCCTAGGGGCTGCAAGGGGAACGAGGAACATATGTTAATCCGTCAAATCAATTTGTCTTTGTTAGAAACTCTAGCTGAAGAGGCTAGAGTTCAGTACATTATTGATAGTAATAAGTGGTAATGCTATTACAAGTGAATCCAAGGATCACTTACTATACCAGAGCAAGAATTGCTCCTCAGGGAGAGAATAGTTTCTCTCTCTCTCTACAATAACACTTTTCACTCTTTACTTGCTGAATGCCCCTCTCTCTCCTCTCCCTCCCCTTTTTTTCCTAGTTACCCCTAGTGCATTTTGTTATTCCCTTGTGCTCCATCAACCCCCCCATTCTAACTAACTCTGACATCATTCTTTTCATTCCTCGCAGCCCCCTCTTTCTTCCTACGTGAATACACTCTCCATATCCTAGGCTTAGTGTTATTATTGTCATTGGCCCTAACATTGCCTCTTCCTATAAGAGCAGCCTTGTCCTCAAGGTTGAAATGAGGAAATTGGCTTCGAAGAACACATTCATCTTCCCACGTAGCATTCTCCATTGGCTTACCCTTCCAATGAACCAACCATTGCCGAGTTGAATGTCCCTCCTTGGTAATAACTCTGTTGGCGAGGACAAATTCTGGTTCCACCATATCCTCCACTTTGACCTCCATACCTTCTGGCAAGTTTGCTTCAACTGTGTAGTTGCCAACTGCTTTCTTCAATTAAGACACATGAAAAATGGGGTGGATCCTTGATTGTTGTGGAAGTTGAAGTTTGTAAGCAACAACTCCCAATTTTTCCAGAATTTGGAATCGGCCAAAATACCTGGCCGCTAACTTCTGTTTAATTCGTCGGGTTACCGAAAGTTGTTTGTGGGGATGGAGCTTTTCAGCCCGCCCTTGTAGGTGTACAGAAAGCGAGAAGTATCCTCGGAGACGACCAGAGGCGGAAGGGTGGGGTCCGACGTGAATCCCACCGGAGCGCCGTCCACAAACACGAAGGCTCGCGTGGTGTCGGGATCGTACCAGAGTTTGAGATATGGTATCCGGCCAACGAATGATGCGGACGACGAGGCGATGGCAAAGACGAGGTGGTGGCGGGAGGAGGCTGGGTAAGATGGCGATAAAGGAGCTGTGACGGCGCGTGGGGGAGTTGGAGGCGAGAAGTTGCTGCATATTTTTGTTTTTGACAAGTATCACAAGACTGGACATAGTCTTGAATAGACTTTTTCATGCCAATCCAATAAAGATTATGAGCAATTCTTCTATATGTGCGAAGAAAATCTGAATGGCCTCCAATAGGTGATGAGTGAAACTCTTGTAAAAGAGCAGGAATGAAAGGAGATTGGGCTGAAATTACTAACCTCCCCTTGTGTAAGAGAACTCCTTGGTGCCACATTCCACTGAGCACAGGATCCTTTTCCACCTCTTGTTGAAGAACTTGGCTATCTGCCCACAATAGGTATGAAGTGATGCTCCCCAACTCAGCCTCTTCATAAATTCTTGACAAAACATTAGCAGCTTTATTTTCGGGGCCTGGCTTATAGATGACTTCAAAATGATACCCAAGTAACTTAGCCATCCAACATTGTTGGTTCGTGGTGAAAACTCGTTGCTGAAGCAAATAACAGAGACTTCTTTAATCCGAATAGACAACAAAGGGTCGGCCCAACAAGTAATGACGCCAATGATGTACTGCTAAAACCAAAGCCATCAATTCCTTCTCATAAGCAAACTTAGACAGATTACTCTTGTTTTGCATCAACATTGCACTAACCCCTTGCCCGAAGCATCGCACTCCACCTCAAAAGTCTGAGAAAAATTCGGGAGAGCTAATACTGGAGATGTAGTAAGGGCCCTCTTCAACGTGTCAAAGGACTCCAATGCTGCTGCGTTCCAAAGAAACCCTTCTTTCTTTGTCAATTCGGTAAGAGGCTTAGCTATTTTTCCATAATTCATAATGAACTTGCGGTAGTATCCCGTCAACTCGAGAAATCCCCTCGCTCCCTTCACATTATGAGGCACAGGCTAATTCACCACAAAGGACACCTTAACTGGATCAACTGCTACTCTATGCGCAGAAATTACATGACCCAGATAAGCCACTATTCTTCTTCCAAAACTACTCTTCTGCTTATTAACCACAAAGTGATTAGCTTGTAAAACCTCCAAAACATTCTCCAAGTGCAAAAGATGAGTATCCCAATCAGCACTATCGATGAGAATATCGTCGAAAAAAACCAACACGAATCTCCTGAGAAAAGGCCTGAAGATATCATTCATAACTGACTTAAATGTGGTTGGCACGTTGGTCAGCCCAAATGACATCACGAGGAACTCGTAGTGCCCATCATGTGTGCGGAAGGTCGTCTTGTGAATATCCTCCTCCTTGACCCTAATTTGGTGATACCTCGACTTGAGGTCTAACTTAGAAAAGTATCCCGCTCCATTCAACTCATCTAACAATTCATCCACCACCGGAATAGGGTATTTGTCCAGGATGGTGACCCGATTGAGGGCTCTATAGTCTACACACATTCTCCAAGAAGCATCTTTTCTTCTTAACCAAAATCACCGAGCTGGAATAGGCGCTTGCTCTAGGACAGATGATACCCATTTGCAACATTTGATGCACTTGCCTTTCAATCTCGTCCTTGTGATGATGAGGATACTTATAGGGCCTCACACTAATAGGCCCTTGCTCCGGCTGCAACACAATAGCATATGAGTGGTTCCTCTCCGGAGGCAGCCCTTGCACCTTTACAAAAGCCCCTGGGAACTTATCCAATACTAGGTTCAGCTCCTTATTCTCACTGTGGGAAAGTTGCATTTACTGTTTTTCCATTATTGGTACCCCATCTACCGAAGAAAACTCACTCCTTAATATAGCAAGGTGACCATGTAAACTTACAGAATCTTCAATATACACACTTTCTCTCCGTGGTGGAGACTGAAGCCCCACATTCCCCTGTAATTGGACACTTTGTCCTTCATGTCAGAATTGTATAGTCATCTCCTTCTAGTATACCACAACCTTTTTTAGAGTTTGTAGCCAAGCAACTCCTAAGATCACATCCATTCCCCCTAAATCTAAGACATAAGCATCAATCTTCCAATTTAAGTCCCCCACCTTAATAGGAATTTCCAAGCACTTCCCTAGAGTAGTCGCATGATGGCCATCTCCAAGTCTGATTCCTATAGCCTTGCTGTTCCCTACGGTCAATCCCAATCCATTCACCAACTTCGGAGAGATGAAATTATGGATGTCTCCACTGTCCACTAAAATGACAATTGGTACTCCCTGTAACCGTCCCGCCAAACGCATAGTTTTATTCTCCTGCACAATTGCTCCATTCACTCCAAACACCCCCATAGTCCGACATTCTAAGGCTATATCAGTCTCCTCCTCAATGTCGGCTTCCAACGCAACTATTTCCCCATTCTCATCCAAAGTTTCGTTATCATCCAAGATTAGTAATCGCAACAGTTTTTCAACACACTGATGAAGAGGATGAAACCTCCTCCCTCACCTGAAACACAAGCCTCTAGCCTTTCGGTCCATAAGCTCCTACTAGGACAGATGATGCAGCCCCCTATTTTTTCTGTCTGTCCCCTCCGATCACTTTTCGATTGTTTGGTGAGTGTTGCCAGTGCCGGGGGGGGGGGGGGAGTGGCCATTTTTAGTGGCGCATGCTGGTTAGACGAAGCTCCAATAATTTCCCTATGTCTTGCGGCTCCAATAACGC
>JANKOE010000205.1:29318637-29334267 GCA_026284465.1 Erythroxylum citrifolium | reverse complement strand
GCCACAGCCTCTACCTTGGTTTCACCTTGGAAATATCGAACTATGGATGGAGGTTTTCTGCCATAAACTAGTTCAAATGGAGTGGAAACTGTGGATACATGAAAAGTAGTGTTGTACCATAGTTCAGCCCAAGAAATCCAATGGGACCAATGTTTGGGCTGTTCAGAAGCAAATCACCGCAAATAGGTTTCTAAACATCGATTGAGAACTTCGGTTTATCCATCCGTCTCCGGATGATAGAATGAGCTCATTTTAAGCATAGCGCCTTGAGGTCGAAACAATTCCTTCCAGAAATAACTCACAAACAAGGGATTACGATAACTTATGATTGAGGTTGGGACTCCATGTAAACGGACTACTTCTTTAATAAATACTTCAGCCACACTTTTAGCAGTATACGGATGCTTCAAAAGAATAAAGTGGCCATATTTAGATAATCTATCCACCACAACCAATATCGCTTCATATCCCTTAGATTTTGGAAGTCCCGTGATGAAATCCATAGAGATATCCTCCCAAATCTAATTTGGGATCGGTAAGGGTTGCAACAAACCTCCTGGAGAAGTTGCCGCATATTTTTGTCTTTGACAAGTGTCACAAGACTAGACATAGTCTTGAATAGACTTCTTCATGCCAATCCAATAAAGATTATGAGCAATTCTTCTATATGTGCGAAGAAAACCCGAGTGGCCTCCAATAGGTGATGAGTGAAACTCTTGTAAAAGAGCAAGAATGAAAGTAGATTGGGCTGAAATTACTAACCTCCCCTTGTGTAAGAGAACTCCTTGGTGCCACATAAACCCTCTCTTTGCAGTTGGATTTTGCTGCAATACCTTTATAATTCCACTGAGCACAGGGTCCTTTTCCACCTCTTGTTGAAGAACTTGGCTATCTGCCCACAATGGGTATGAGGTGATGCTCCCCAAATCAGCCTCTTCATAAATTCTTGACAAAGCATCAGCAGCTTTATTTTCGGGGCCCGGCTTATAGATGACCTCAAAATGATACCCAAGTAACTTAGCCATCCAACATTGTTGGTCCGTAGTGGAAACTCTTTGCTGAAGCAAATAACGGAGACTTTTTTGATCCGAATAGACAACAAAGGGTTGGCCCAACAAGTAATGACGCCAATGGTGTACTGCCAAAACCAAAGCCATCAATTCCTTCTCATAAGCAAACTTGGACAGATTACCCTCCGATAAAGCCTTGCTGAAGCAGGCAATAGGTCTTCTGTTTTGCATCAACACCGCACCAACCCCTTTGCCCGAAGCATCGCACTCCACCTCAAAAGTCTGAGAAAAATTCGTTAGAGCTAATACTGGGGATGTAGTTAGGGCCCTCTTCAAGGTGTCAAAGGACTCCAATGCTGCTGCGTTCCAAAGAAACCCTTCTTTCTTTGTCAATTCAGTAAGAGGCTTGGCTATTTTTCCATAGTTCATAATGAACTTGCGGTAGTATCCCGTCAAGCCGAGAAATCCCCTCACCCCCTTCACATTATGAGGCACAGGCCAATTCACCACACAGGACACCTTGATCGGATCAACTGCTACTCCATCCGCAGAAATTACATGACCCAGATAAGCTACTGTTCTTCTTCCAAAACTGCACTTCTGCTTATTAACCACAAAGTGATTAACTTGTAGAACCTCCAAAACATTCTCCAAGTGCAAAAGATGAGTATCCCAATCAGCACTATAGATGAGAATGTCGTCGAAAAAGACCAACACGAATCTCCTGAGGAAAGGCCTGAAGATATCATTCATAACTAACTAAAATGTGGCTGGCGCATTGGTCAACCCAAATGGCATCACGAAGAACTCGTAATGCCCGTCATGTGTGCGGAAGGCCGTCTTGTGAATATCCTCCTGCTTGACCCTAATTTGGTGATACCTCGGCTTGAGGTCCAACTTAGAAAAATTTCCCGCTCCATTCAACTCATCTAACAATTCATCCACCACCGGAATAGGGTACTTGTCCGGGATGGTGACCCGATTGAGTGCTTTATAGTCTACACACATTCTCCAAGAAGCATCTTTCTTCTTAACCAAAAACACCGGGCTGGAATAGGCGCTAGAGCTAGGACGGATGATACCCATTTGCAACATTTTATGCACTTGCCTTTCAATCTCATCCTTGTGATGATGAGGATACTTATAGGGCCTCACACTAATAGGCCCTTGCCCCGGTTGCAACACAATAGCATGTGAGTGGTTCTTCTCCAGAGGCAGCCCTTGCAACTCTACAAAAACCCCTGGAAACTTATCCAATACTAGGTTCAGCTCCCTATTCTCACCGTGGGAAAGTTGCATCTGTTGTTCTTCCCTTATTGGCACCCCATCCACCGAAGAAAACTCACCCCTTAATATAGCAAGGAGACCATGTAAACTTACAGAATC
The DNA here is from genome assembly GCA_026284465.1 of Erythroxylum citrifolium. Taxonomy (NCBI): domain Eukaryota; kingdom Viridiplantae; phylum Streptophyta; class Magnoliopsida; order Malpighiales; family Erythroxylaceae; genus Erythroxylum; species Erythroxylum citrifolium. The sequence goes on along the minus strand of JANKOE010000205.1, from coordinate 29,331,871 downwards.
TTCAATATACACACTTTCTCTCTGTGGTGGAGACTGAAGTCCCACATTCCCCTATAATTGGACACTTTGTCCTTCACGTCGAAATTGCATAGTCATCTCATTCCAGTCCACCACAACCTTTCCTAAAGTTTGTAGCCAAGCAACCCCTAGGATCACATCCATTCCCCCTAAATCTAAGACATAAGCATCAATCTTCCACTCTAAGTCCCCCACCTGAATAGGAATTTCCAAGCACTTCCCTTGAGTAGTCACACGATGGCCATCTCAAAGTCTGCTTCCCATAGCCTTGTTGTTCTCTACGGTCAATCCCAATCCATTCACCAACTCAGGAGAGATGAAATTATGGCTGGCTCCACTGTCCACTAAAATAACAATTGGTACTCCCTGTAATCGTCCCACCAAACGCATAGTTTTATTCTCCTGCACAAATGCTCCATTCACTCGAAACACCCCCATAGTTTAGCATTCCAAGGTTATATCAGTCTCCTCCTCAATGTCGGCTTCCAACGCAATTATTTCCCCATTCTCATCCAAAGTTTCGTTATCATCCAAGATTAGTAACCTCGATTGTTTTTCAGCGCACTGATGAAGAGGATGAAACTTCTCCCCACACCTGAAACACAAGCCTTTTGCCTTTCGGTCCATAAGCTCCTAGTAGGACAGATGACACAGCCCCCTATTTTTTCTGTCTGTCCCCTCCGATCACTTTCTGACTGTTTGGTGAGTGTTGCCGGCAGGGGTGGCCATTCTGGGCGGCGCATGCTGGTCAGATGGAGCTCCTGTAATTTCCTTGTGTCTCGCAGCTCCAGTACCGCGCCAAACTCGCCCTTGACCCATCGAGTTTGGACCCTCCATCTCAGGTGATGGGTCGGGTTGACCCGAAAGCTGCCCCTTATGTTATTTCCTCGATGTGGATACCAGGTGCATGCGCTAGACCCAGACATGTCCACTCCACCCAGCTCTCCATTCACCTCCTCTTCTACTGCCCCCACTACCTTCATCAGCTGGTATCTATTCACGGGTCCAAACGTTCTCACTCTCCTTCGAATATCAGCCCTCAACCCACTCATAAAGTATCCCATAAATTGTGTCTCCGGTAGACGCCTACCTACGACGATATAAACTCAAACGTCTTAATATATTCCTCCACCGAATCCGTCTGCTTCAAGTCCGATAGCTCCTCAAAGGGATTTTCGAATCTTCTCCCTCCATAACGATTTATTAGAGCTCGATTGAATATCTCCCAATCTAGCTCCTCCTCTGTTTCCCGAAGAAGGTTAAACCAATGTATGTGGAACCTTCCATACTCAATAAAGCCAACTTCATTTTGATCGGTTCAGACGTATTATGCACTTCAAAATACACTTACGCCCTAGTAATCCACCCTACGAGATCAAACCCATCAAACATGGGTAATTCTACTTTACGAACCGACATTCTATACTCTTCCATGGTGTCGTAGGAATGTTCCATCGGGTTGGACTGCCCCGGATGTGCATTCCTCTCTCCTGCTACGTTAGGCCCCCTTCTTGTGGCATCGCCACTACCTTGTCCATCCTCCGGTCGCTTGCCCATCATCTTACTCATCTCCAGCATCAAGTTTCGCTACATTTCCCCCATTGCCATCCGCATGGATGACTGAATTTCTTCTACCCCAGCCTCCAGATGCGCCATACGGGATTCCAACATGTCCACCCTATCGGAAATCTTGGGTGGCATCCAGGTGAGTTGCGATAACTTCTCTAGTCTCCACAAAAGAGCTGATCCTTTCTCCCAGGATTGCGAAATCCGGCAGGTAGGACCAATGTTAGTAACTCTAGCTTAAGAGGCTAGAGATCAGTATATTATTGATAGTAATCAGTGGTAACACTGCTATTACAAGTGAATCCGAGGATCACTTACTATACCAGAGCAAGAATTGCTCCTCAGGGAGAGAATAGTTTCTCTCTCTGTCTAAAATAACACTTCTCACTCTTTACTTGCTGAATGCTCCTCTCTCTCCTCTCCTCTCCCCTCCCTTTTTTTCCTAGCTGCCCCTAGTACATTCTGTTATTCCCTTGTGGCCCATTAGCCCCCCATTCTAACTAACTCTGACATCATTCTCTTCATTCCCCACAGCCCCCTCTTTCTTCCTACGTGAATACACTCTCCATATCCTAGGCTTAGTGTTATTATTGTCATTGGCCCTAACAGTCTTGAGCACGATATGTACAAGTTGAGTTAGGTTATGCTTGATTTAAAGTTTATTAATAGAATAGAATGAAATGTAATATTATTCCATCATTTGGGAGGAGAGTTTATAATGGAACGGAATGAGAAAAAAAGAAATTTTCATATTACATCATATTATATTCTAAACAGTAAAAATGAAAATTTTTTGAATTTGGAGGTTTAGGATAGAATATAAAATGATAAACAATTTTACACTATATTATACTATAACTCTTCATCCAAATAACATTTCAATATATTACATTATAAACCTTTTTATATTTCTTAAACAACAATTTTTAATATTATATCCATTTACATTATATTCTATTATAAATTATTTCATCTCATTTTAATCTATTAAAACTTTACGTTAATAAATCATAACCTTAAAGAATTCTAACGTATGGTAGTTTCAAGATGTTAATTCTGGAAAAAGTGAAGTGGCTAGACATTCATGATTCTTCAACTAGTCCCTTTCTTTTTATGAAATTCCTACCTTCACAATCTTGCTGATGTGTGTACAGTCCACCATGCAAAATTGAATCGGCCAACATGGGTAAGTCCAAAATTTTGAGAAGTGGGTAATCATTTGTACTATCTTGCGCTTTTGTATGTGATGCGCTTTTGTATGTGAATCCAGTTTGTAATTGCTTCTGATGTATGTTGTGCTTGTAACCAAATGATTACCTGGACACCGTGAACCGTAACTTGGTGGACCATGCAATTGTTGTCTCCTCGGGACATTCACAAGCTCTATTTTCTTTGGTGTATGGACTTTTGAGTTTGTGAGAAATACAACACCACGACACTTGGGGAATCCACCGTTTTTAAATGACTCGTATAAAAATAATAATAATTGTTTGTATTCGTAATCATAATTATAATAAAAAAGAAAAAAAATTTAGGTTAAAATCCTAAAAAATAAGTGCTACATATTTAAAAGTTTAGGATAACAACGAGAGGAAAATGATGCTAAAAGGCCTATAAAAACTACAAAAATCTCTTTATGAGAGATATTTTATCTATATTTTAGTAGGCTAAAATTTTTTATTGCGGGTCATGTTCTCGATTAATTCTAACAATGTCATATTTTTCTTAATTACTTCCTTCAATTCTTTTTAAGTTTCTATTTTTTTCCTCTTATAGTCATTAAGTATAATCTTTTCACATAATCTCACTAGAGCATCTGAATGTGTTCTTTTAATATATCCAAATTGTTTAAACCTTGTCTCTCTTAATTTGTCAGTAGTATTAGCCACATTTAATTTGTCACTTATTATTACAATCCTAACCTTATCTCCGATATAATAAGGTTGCACATTTAACAAAGCATCCTCATTTTCGTCACCATTAACTTATAACTATGCACTTATTTGATAGAATAATACTCTGCCTCATAGAACATAATCGACTTAATCGATAAAATACCTTTAAGCATGTTAATATATTTTTGTCACATAAAATTTCTGATGCACTTCTCCATTTAAGCCAACTTGATTTGATCTGATGAACTATGACTTCATCGATAAGTTTGTGATAAACACTTTGTAGTATAAGATACTCGTGTAAATGTAATTGATTAAGTTCCCCCTCATCTCATCTGCATGTGGATTTCCAAGGAGGAACTTGTAAACGCTTGGCCTATTTTTATTTATGAGTTAACCAACGGTTGATCAATTATCTTAAAAGTCTAACTTGTTTTAAGTTTCGATAATTTGCATGAATCATATTGGTGATAGCTGTGTAGTAATAAATATATTAGAAATGGCAAAGGCCATTTCATTGTCAGTTCAACCTAACAAGTCTGCAATAAAGCAGTAGTAGAAGCAATTTGCCTAACTTTTGTTGCAAAATATAATAATTAATAAAGGACAAAATTTTACTAGATAAAATAAAATATTTTACTATTAATTTAACTTAACAAATTATAAAGTAAACTTAAATAAATAGGCAAATATTTGAACAAAAAATTTATGAAAACAAGCAACTAACCAAACCCACATGAAATGAATAGCCATTAACGCGATACAACTTAAATAGAAAAATTCTGTAATAAACACATGCTTAAGTAATAAAACACTACTACATTACTCTTAAAAAATAGGAAACAATTAAATAGTAGTTTGAAGTATTTTAATCAATATTCCCTCTTGCTTAAGATTTTAACAAGTACTTCTCTCCATAACTTATGAAGCACTTCTCTTTAACATGATGCACTTATCATCTTCATAACTAAATTTATTGTTGTACTTTACTGCTAACTTTTAAATTTTTGGAGGCACATCTCATAATAGTCCACATCTCACATTCTACTCAAAACAGAGTTTTTCTTTTGTCATTTACACCATCTTTGTTTATTCTTCATTTTCAAAGTTGAAATTCTTTTGCAAATGTCCAAATCTCTTACACTTGTAATGTTGGAGCTTTATATCATCATCAACATCCAGGTGAAATCTCGCATTATTACAGGGTCTGGAGAGGTCTGATAGTACACAACCTTACCCCTACCTAGTAGAGAAACTGTTTTTAGTAGACCTATATGCAAATGTGACATAAAGATGAAAAAAATATGGATCTAAAAATGTCCAGTAGTTCACAACTTTATCTCTAACTGGTAAAGAGACAGTTTCTAAATGACCCACAGATAGAAAGAAAACTTAAATAAATAAATAACATAAATGAATAATACTAGTAATACTAAACTAAATCAATACACAAAAAATAACTAGACGGTGATAGAAATATCGTTACTAGAGCCTTTACAAACACATAACCTGATTCTGGCATCGGAACTAGAATCAGAGACGAGCTCGCTTCTAGATTTTGGAACACTCCACTTCCCACTTGCAAGAAAATATGTGAAGGAAAACAATAGTCTAATGACAAGTGAAAAAGAATTCAGTACCCTATCCTCACAAGGAGCTAGAACCATGCTAGTGATAACCATCAACCGTATAACGAAACTGAGATTCTAAACTCTAAGCGTAAATGCTAGCCCTACCTATAATAAGAGAGAGAAAACAACTTGATCTGCCAATATTACTCAAACAAGGTTCTTAACTACAAAATGCAAAGAAAGGATCAAAATGAAGAAACAAAAGGTCAATAAGGACAAAAACGGAGTTACTCATACCCACCCAAGTGATGGATTCACAATTGAAAGGTGAAATAAATAAATAAATCAGATCATGTTCAACTTTAACTTGTCCTACCACTCGGATATGGCAACAATATTCCCTCCACCTTCATCCTTTTGTTAACCAACAAAAACAGACATACAGATGCAGAGACAAAGCCAATGTCTTCGACTCTTGTCACTTGCAACTAAAGACACAAGTTCTTTATTATTCTAAACAAATTGTTTTTTCCAAAAAGATAAAAAGAAACAAAAGCACAGACAAAAAAAAAAGGTGAGAAGAAACACAATTGCAACAACAATAAAACCTAAGAATCAAAATCAAATTCACTTTAACACAATAGGCAAACAGGACGTAAGATGGAAGACAAAGCATGGAAAATCACAAAACATAAGAGAAGACACAATATGAAAGAAAGTGAAGCCATTTTTTTTTCAGTCACATGAAAACCCCAATTGGAAGCCCTTATGAAAATAGAGGTTGAATATCTAAACCAAAACATTTGACCCAAAAACCCAAGAATTGGAGTTAAGACCAAGCAACTAAGATAAGAATCATTGAAATCAAAAGGCCTATGAAATCACTGATGCATTCATGAAATAACAAAGAAAGAAAGATCCAAACTTTGAGAATGATATAACTTGTGGCTAACATTTCTCTAAGAAACCACACATAAATTAAAGGCTGAAATTTGAAAGGATATAATCCCATTTTCATTACCATTGTGAAGAAAAAACAGGATAATGCAGGAAGTGGATCAGCTAGCTTCTTTGATCTTTACTGAGTAGATGAGAGGGAAAAGCAGGTGAACAACGAAGGAGAAACCCTACTCAGAGAAAGCAGAGTATTAAGAAATAAAAATGAACAGTACTCATAGATCGAGAATTTCCTTTTGCTCGCTAGAGCTAAGAGCCATCTCCCTACCTATTCTAATGGAAAGATTATCTTTGACAATCAAATATGGATTAAAAATCAATATAAAAACTCTAGATCTAGAATGAAAATTCCCCCTCTTTGTTCATATACACAGTTGAAGGGTGGGTCTAAATTTTGGTACCTTGTAAACCGAAAAAACTCAAAACTTTACACTTGCGAGCGCTACATTTAAGTTAGTAAAGATTGGGATTCAATGGAGAGAGTGATTACCGTTGACAACAAGATGTTTGTCGGGTATTTCATGCGACCTTGGAGTTCAGTCATGAGATCCACCAACCACCATTTCCTATCAAAAACAAACCTAATTCTTACCCCACAATACCCTTTTCTCTTTTATTTACAATATACCAAAGAAACTAAAATTTATGCTTAAGTTCAATTTGTTATGCGACAATAGTGAAGCTTTGTAAATGAATTGAAAAGGGTTGTCGACGGATTGAAGTAAGGATGACAATGAAGGTAGAATTTTGATTTAGGGTATCCAGGGTTCACCGAAGCAGGTATTTTTATGGATGTGTACGATCAAATTTAAGAAGTACAGAACCTGTTGGCAATGCCCAAAAGCTATAAAACATTTTGGTTACTGATGTAATTAATGATCAAAACCACTAATTTAAGTGCTTCCAATGATAAAAAAAACAACAAAAGAGATAAGAGAGAGTTCTCATAACAACACAACTACTTTTTGATGTCAATATTCTTTGTCTTCATGACTAAGCTTTACCTTATGCCAATACTCTTTCTCTGCATGACCAAGCTTCTTACAATTGCTAGACTGAGGAATGTTAGCTTTCAAGGACGAAGTTTTGAATAATTAAGCTCCATCAACTTTTTCTTCAATTTTGCTATTCCCCATTGATCTTCTTTGGTCCACTGTTAGAAGAACAATAATTAATTATGCAAATATTATTTTTTTATAGATCTTTAGAATCTTTAAGTAAGATATATTTTGACCCATACTTTTTGAGAAGAGTTATGAGAAGCTTGTCTACTGCTCTTTAACTAGGAAATTTTTCACCAAGCAATTTAATTTGATTGACAACGAAAATGAGCTTGCTTCCATATTCCTTGACACTTTCGAATTTCTTCATCTTTATCATCTCAAATTCTCTTTTGAGATTCAAAATTTGTGTTAACTTTGTTTGATTGTTGCCTTCAAACTTTTCTTTAGGCTTCTCCCATGCTTCTTTAGGTAACTCATAAGCCATTATACTTATACAAATTTCATTATACTTACACAAATTTCCTCTAACACGACTAAATGTATACAAGAAAGCACTTTTGGTTTCTTTATCACTTTTCATGATGCTTTTTGATTTGATTTAGTGTGGAATTTTTTTGAAAGTGGAGTGGGATTAAATTCACTCTTAACAACTTCTTGCATGCTTAAGATTTTTAGATAGGATTTCATTTTGACAACCTATAAGTGATAATATTATCAATTGAAAATTGGGATAGGAAGAGAAAAATTATTTGATGTCATTACACGAAGATTGAACATTCACAAAAATTTTACTCTATTCTCACAAACCCTTAAAACCCGTAGCACTCAGATGCCAAATTTATTGAAAAATATAATAATCAACAAGAAAAAATTTTGCTAGACAAAAGAAAAGAATTTTCTGCTAGCTTAACCCAACATATCAAAACACTAACTTAAATAAATATGCAAGTACTTAAACTAAATATTTCTAGAAACAAGCAACTAAACAAATTGACATAGAATGAACAGCCACTAACTCAAATACAATTTAACAGAAAAATTCAATAATGAATACATGCTTAAATAATAAAATATTTTTACCCACTACTAAAAAATAGAAAACAACTAAATAGTATTTTGAAGTACCTTAACTAACAATTTTTACATTTTCTATTATCTGTAAGACAACTTAGAAACACCGTATAATTATGGCATGATCTTGTTATGGTCTTACTTTGTTTCCATACGTTTGTATTTGCTTGGCCTGCAATGGGGGAGAGTAGACGAAGGGTTGAACAAGCTTCCTTGTATTTTAACCTGTCGAAGTTGAATATTATAATAATAATAATATCTCTAACAACATCATGTGCTCCTTCCTTTGTCTTCAGCTCTTTGATCTAGTGTTTGTTTGCTTCCAAGATAGTAAGCATATGCCGGTGAGAGAGTGAAAGGTGGTCAAAAATGTTGTTCTGTGTTGTTTAAAGAAGTGTTAACACCCACAAGTAAGTAGATTGCCTAACCCCTTATTAAGACATCGATCATCTAAAACAGCTATGAGACTACCTACAAAGATAGGTTTCTTTGTTAAAACCAAAACAGCAACCAACAAAGAATGGAGAAGAGAAACCCACAGGTGCCGTTTGTTTGGTGCCTGATGGCACGTAGCGGACCTTGTTGGACTAGCCTCTATATGCTGTCTTAAACAATATCATACTTCCGAATAACGTAATTCCATCTTCAGCTTTTTTTTTGGAGATCTTGTTACAAATAGTCCAAACCTCGATCGGTTTCCTAAAAGGACACGAGAGAAATGTCGTATCATCTCTGATCTTAATCCATGTATTTGAACCCCAAAGACCAATTATTACACGGTAACGAAATGGAAAACTCTGAACAGGAAAACACCCACCGTACGTGTTTAATATGGATATGGCTACTAAGAACTTCTAAGACCAGATCCGGATTGTGACACGGTTCCTAGGACGGCGAAACTACGTATGTGAAAGTGATGAGATAGCTTCCACGAGGTTGAGCTCAAAGTGGTTGATCAAGGCGAATAAATTATAGATAAGATAGCTTCCATGAGGTTGAGCTCAAAGTGGTTGATCAAGATGAATAAATTATAGTTAAAACACAGTTGTTTTAGTCAGCTTTTGAATTGTTCCTTATCTTTGGTGCTGAGAGGGAAATTCAATGGCCGGCTCATTTTATCTCCATTGCCACTAGGCTTGTGTTAACGTTATAGTTGTGTCCACTCAGAAACTACAAATAGGTGGATGAGGAATTTACATTTTCAAATAGCGAATTATGAGGCAAAAGCTCAAGTGCCCAACACCTCCAACCCCACTAAGGAGGCGAATGAGATGACCTCATCAGGCGATGAGTCCAATTTGCTAGCTCAGAGACTAAGACCACATCTTGTTCATTATAAGCTAAAGTTACGTCACGTAGGACTATCTTGCTCTCTTTACTTCATTCCAATAGCTCCCTTTTACCAAGTCTACTTAATTATTTTTCAAGTTCCATGTATTTCCTATAATCATAATTTCATGAAACATAACAGCATCTAAAAATCATGGAAGTCACAAATTTTCATTAATATTCAGAATTTTATTCTGATATAAAAATAAAGCTTTCAAATACTAACCTTTCTCCATTGCTTAGTAATATAGAAACAATTCACAAAAGCTCTTTATCCAATCTATCTCTTTCCTTCGCTTTTTCTTACCTCACTTCTCGTACGTGATAGTAATTTTTGTAATACAAAAACTTGTTATTAGGCAAAGATGGAAACCTAATCCTCTCGATGAACTGATAACTATCAACCTGTTTTAAAACTCCCATCATAATAAGTTAAAAGCTTAAAGGCCCATTATTAAATTATTCAATCCCTTAGTAGCCTTTTAACACGATTTACTTAACATTCTCTCACTTGACTCAGCTGACTTTATGTAGTTTATTAAATTAATAATTCAAGTAATCATAATGTACAATAGTCATCATTCACTTACATAAGTATCATCAATAATCATAATCAAGTGTAAGACTAATAAGGTTTACTCCCTTCCATGTACCACTATACTAACCTTTATGCTTAATCATGATTATAAATGAGAATTACATAATAGGATTTATCATTCAATTCTGATTTCAATAACATATATTACAATCAAATACTTCAAGAAAAATAGAAAATTTAGAAATAACACATTCATTAGTGTAAAGAGTGTCAAATATATAATAAGAGCCAATACAATAATTGCTTTCTAAGAATCATTAGCCCACATAATACCCATATTCTTTACATGAATAGAAAACATTTTGGGCAGTAACCCCTTTGTCAAAGGGTCAGCTAACATAAGGTCAATGCTAATATGCTCAATTGACGCTTTACATTTCTGAACCTCCTCCTTATCGACAAGGCATTTCTATTCTATGTGTTTAGAACCTTTAGAATACTTTTCGTTCTTAGAGAATAAAACTATTGTGCAATTATCACAATACATTTTTAGCAGCCTGGTTATAATGTCGACAATCCCAATCCTTAAAATAAAGTTCCATAATCATTTAGCTTGAATCATGACCACAAAACTTGACACAAAATCAACTTTTGTAATAGATGCAAAAATTACAAACTACTTCACACTTTTCCATGAGATGACACTTCTAGCTAACAGATACATATATACAAAATAGATTTTTCTCGTATCTACACAACCAACAAAGTTTGAATTTAAATATCCAACAACTTGAGGGTGATTAGACCTCTTAAAAGCAAACATGTATTCTTTAGTTCCCTGTAGATATGTTAGAATTTTCTTTGCAACTTTCTGGTGATCTATACTAAGATTACTTTGGTATCTTCCTAACATTCCTATTACAAAATTTATATATGTTCTTGTACATATTTAAGCATACATTAAGCTGCCAACTATAGATACATATGAAATTGATTCCATTTGCTTCCATTCTAAGTCACTTTTTGGACATTACATGATACTAAACTTGTCCCTTTTTGAGTTGGAACTAGTTATAACACTTATCCATCCCAAATCTTTCTAACACGTTATTGATATACTCTTTCTGAGATAAACTCAACAATCCTTGTGATTTGTCATGGAATATTTCTATGCCTATCACAAATATTGCCTTACCCATATCTTTCATTTCAAAATGACTACATAGAAAGTTCTTAATCTCACTCAATAGACTAAGATCATTAGCTGTAAGCAAAATATTATCAATATGTAGTACTAGAAGAATAAACTTACTCCTACTGACCTTTAGATATATATACCGGTCATCAATGTTTTTCCTAAATCCAAAGGAAACAATAATATCATTAAACTTAAGATACCATTTTCGCAAAGCTTATTTAAGTCCTTATATTGAATTGTTTAGTTTACATACTATGTGTTCCTTTCCAACATTTATGAACCCCATTGGTTGGTCCATTTAGAATTCTTCCTTTAAAGCCCCATTCAGAAAGGTAGTTTTCACATCTATTTGGTGCAACTCCAGATCATAATGAGCCTTTAAAGCCATAATAATTATGAGCGAATCCTTCTTAGAGACAGGTGAGAAAGTATTCTTGTAATTAATGCCATCTTGTTTAGTAAATCGTTTACCAACTAATCTAGCTTTGTAATGTTATAGGTTACTAAGAGAATCACGTTTATTCTTAAAAACTCACTTACAACCAATTCTCTTATAACATTATGGCAATTTCACAAGGTCTCAAACACAATTATGTTTCATAGATTTAAACTCATCTTTCATGGCATCTAACTACTTATTAGAATTTTCACTGTGCATGTTTTGTGAAAAGATTAAAGGCTCATTATCAATTTTTAAATAATTTTCTGACTCATGTACATAGTCATCAAACCTTTTTAATGCTATTTTTTTGGTTCTTCTACTGTTGGTTCACTCACTTCATTTTCAATTCATTATGAATAATGGGTTCAATAATTGGTTATTCTTCATGATTATTAGGTGGTTTAATAATTTGTGGAGCAATAACTTGAGTAGGTGTACAAGTCATAGGGATTTGCTCTCCCATTTCTTGAATATCCACTATACATGGTGTTTCACTCCCACTAGTCTCACCATATTCAATGAACCTGACATTCCGAGTTTCCCTAATTCTTGTATCATGGTTAGGATAATAAAATATATACCCTTTAGACCTTTCTAGATAATAATTAAAATATCCACTAATTGTTCTCGCATCTAATTTCTTTTCATGTATGTTATAATACCTAATTTTTGCCTAGCAACCATAAACATATAGGTGCCTTAAACTAGGTTTCCTTTCAGCCCATAGTTTAAAGACAGTATTTGGATCTTTTTAATAATAACCCTATTCAACAAATACATGGTAGGTTTTAGATCATATATCCATAAAGTGGGTAAAGATGAATTACACATCATACTCTTAACCATATCTAACAAAGTTCTATTAAGCCTTTCTGTTGGACCCCAAACTCTTCTTGAGAGTTAGAACTATTAAATGAGAAAGTGTTGGTGATTAGTTACAAGTAAAGAATTTTGAATTAGAAATGATAGACAAGATTTAAAGTAGTGAATGAGAAACGTGGATAGATTCATGTTTTGCTTTGGTGTTTTTGGTGTATGAGAGATTATGAAATGGAAAGGATTAGTGTGATAGTTAGAAGTAAAATGAAAGCAAAAATGAAGTTGAATTGTGCTAAATCATTGAAGATATGAACCTTTAAAATCTTCCAGTGTCTGTTATTAGTTGAGTTCATGTTGGACCCCAAACCTGTTTAATTATTTTTTGGCATGTTTTAATTTTTGCAGTCTTATTAGATCAGTAATTGGATTTGAATTATGCTAAGGTTATTAAATTTTGATTAGGGTATTAAATGTTGGTCTAAATAGGATTAAGTTGGATAAAATAAAAGAGGGATAATTTTGGAAGACTACATAGGTTTAAGGGTTTAAGGCTTAAATGAAAGGGGCATTTTGGACCTTGTGTTAATAATAAGAATAAAAAGGGAAAAAGAAGAAAAATGGAAGAAGAAAATAGAAGAAGAGTCGTGGGAGAGAAGAAGGAAGAAAGGGAAATTGGGGTTTTGCAAAATTTGAAGATCTGAACCATTCCAAGTAAGTTTAATTCGTTTCCTTGCTATAGATTGGTTGTTTGAATGTTGTTTAGAGTGATTTACAACTAGAAATCAAGGATTGAAAGAGATCTGAGAGTGTCGATGGTGGAAAATGT